>CM072512.1:92984449-93160792 GCA_036898135.1 Oncomelania hupensis
CTGCTCTTAATCCTCGGCACTTAGAGTGTCACTGTCCCAGTCCTCGCTTTTGTTCTCCATGTCACCCAAGCAACGGTACACGTATGTGAACAAGTTAGTCATGGTTTCAAACGCATTGTGCGTTTCAATCCATCGGGTCCGACATAAGTCTACAAGGTTTCCCTTGTTGGTGATGTCACAAGCTTCCAAGATTTGCTCCAAGTAGCGATGACTTTTGGGAGACAATGAAAAGAAGAGTGAGAGTTCCTCCATTGTCCAGAACATGTTGTGGATGCTCTGCACACCACATGCTTTTACGATGCACAAATTGAGGCAAAGTGCGCCACAATGAAAGTAAATAGCCTTTTAATTCAGCTGAGTAATCCTAGCCTGTACCCCTTTGAATTTGGCAGCTATGTTTGAACCACCATCATACCCCTGATCCCTGATGTCTTGAACGTGCAGACCCCATTCTTCAAGGCAGTCAAGGATATTTTCTGTGAGTGCTTCACCTGTGATTCGTTCACAATGAACAAAAGTTAGAAACTCTTCCCGTATGACCTGGGACCAGTCCACAAAGCGCAAGACAATCGCAAGCTGCTTCCAGTTGGCTGTGTCACATACTTCATCAGCAAGGAGAGAGAAATGTTTTGCCTTTTTGACTTTTGCCAGCAACGTGTCCCTGATGTAATCACCAATCAACTCTATGATGTTGTTTTGAGTGGTCTTGCTGATGCATGTAGCATGACCTGTGCCTTCTGGTCCTGATTTGGTTCGGAAGAGTCCGCTAAACCTAAAGCAATAACCATGTAATGTAATGTATGACCTGTGCCAGATTGAGAGGATTCTAAATGTTGCTGAAAAACTGTATCACCAGATTCGATACGAAAGCGGATGAGGGCGTTGAAGTTGCTGCGATTTCTTCACCCAGGACAAATTTAGATTTTGCATGGCTCGTTTTACCACTGGCACATTCTTGTTCAAGGTTTAGAGAGAGAGAGATAAAGTCGTGTGTGTGTTTTTTTTTTTTTTTTTTTTTTTACAGCCGAGGGGGGGGGGGGGGGGGGTTTCCGTGCAACTAGGAAACCCCCCATAATCCGCCCCTGCTTACATACTGCGAAACATATTTATTACTCTTTTAGTTTGTCGTTTGACACTTGTATTTCTGTTATGTTGTTGACGGTCAACATGTAATTAGTTGTTGCCTCTGTTTTGTTTGTATTTATTTTTCTTTTTGTAGTGTTTCACGAAATTTCACTTTTTTCTACATTATTAAAATAATATTGAACTTATGATTCTTTGATGCATGATAGAGATCAATAAGACACTCATACTATACACATTTTTGTTAACATTACTCCAAGATAAAGGTTACTGGAGCTGTCCAAAGTCGGTTAATATAGGTACTTTGAAGTGACCGTAACTAACCTATGAGAGATATCAAGTCCAAAGTTGTTGTAGTTAGAGATGACAGATTGTTCTTTTATATTTGTTCTGTTTTTTTGCTTTGATCTTGAAGATCAAGGTTATTTTAGGCCTTGCAAAAACATACAAAAAAATAGGTCATCGTACAATGGAATGGCTGCATATTTAATCCATACTATGCAACAACATTGGGTTATTTTATCATACATAGGTGAAGGTCAAGGTCATCCAAAAGTCAAATTCATTGAAGGCTAACTGTTGTGAGGCTTGGTGTGTGATTTGGAAAAGAAGATACTGGTGTAACATCGTCAAAGTTCCGGGTAACTTATTTGGGTGTTGGGGTTTTTTTGGCGGGAGGAGGGGGGGGGGGGTGAGGGGGGGGGGGGGGTAAGTGAGATGGACTCTGCTCAGTATGAGAACTAGTTAGTAGTATTTGTGAGTTACGCCATTGTTGGCTGACTAGGTCTATTGGCGGTCTACACACGCTGGCTGTGTGGTTCTCACAACCTGTAGCCTACTATTTCTGCATAACTTCTGTGATGCAGAGTGATCAGCTCTTTACTTCTTATAGTGATAACATTAGTTTTTATTTATTTTTATTTTTATTTTTATTTATTCTTATAAACATTTACAAAGGAAATTGTGTGTAGTGTCCTATCCTATCCTATCCCGTAACTCGAAAGTCGTTGGGGCACCACAGATGATAGTTTAACCAGCGTACTCCATCTTTCTCTGTCCTCAGCAAATCTCATGGCTTCGCTCAGTGTCAAGCCAGTCCATTCTCGAATATTGTTCTCCCACCTCTTGTTCTGTTTCCCTCTTCTTCTGCCTCCTTGCACAGTGCCTTGCAGGATAGTCTTTGCAGGATCTGACCAAGTTTCAAACAGTATACAAGCAAATAAAAAAAAGTGTTTAAGAAAAACCAACACCATTACAACACAATATACAATAAGTATATCAACACTCTCTCTTTCTCTCTCTCTCTCTCCGTCCCTTCCTCTCTCTCTCTCTCTCTCCCTCCATCTCTCTCTCCCCCTCCTCCCCTGCAACTATTGTTGATTGGATTATTTTTTTTGGAGACAATATGGGTCGTATTCTATATACAATTCTTCTAATCTATTTTTAACATTGACCTTTTGAAACCACAAGGTAGAAGTTATTAATATCTTCTTTTTATTTTTTTTCCCCTTTCACTTCCCCTTCTCCCTTGATGACACTAGTTCTTATGGTCATGATGTTTATGCGGATGATTATAGCAATGTGGTGGTGTCTACATGTATAGCGGAGATCTGTACTAACTCTTGTGATTGTCACTATCTACGTGTGCAGGCTCTGGCTATGTGGTGGTGACACCGGAGATGTATCATATGCCCCCTACAGATCCCTCCATGACGGCGACAGCGGCCTCCTGGTTGCCTTACCACCCCATGTACATCCCGGTCTTTCCCCCTCAGCAAAGCCAGCCACCTTTCAAGGCTCCCACCCGCTCCATCTCATGTCAGGTTGGTTGTTCGATTTATTTATTTAGAGTTGAATTACTTTTTAGAGGAGGAGACCGCAAACTTGGTACCAGGGCCAGTGGATGGTAAACATTCACTGCAAGTAGAGGGAGTCCGTGGGGTTTGGGATGCTTTTTGGACATTTAATAATCGCATGGCAGTCACAGTGTAGCTCCACTTCGCGTACTGTTTTATGAGCTAAATGCACAAACTCTGTAATTTTACTTATTTTAATGGCTGTATTCAGTTTTGCGTTAATTTAAAATGAATAATTCTAAAATGAACACAAGGCAGATAAACTTAGAGCTCTTTGTTCAACTTCTCCGTAGAAAAAAACAACAAATGTAATGCCAAAAGTATACTAACGTTTTCATGCACAGTGCATACCGTTGCAGGTCACTCAGATCGAAGAGGAAAGTTCTGACTCTAGTGTGGAGCTGGAACGCAAGAAGAAGGCCCGGCCGCGCAGTCACAGCGTTAGGGCCTGTCGGGGCAAGCCCAAGGCTTCTCATCCCGAAAAGGAGAACGACTTCAAGCGCTCAACTTCGGCCCGCTTCAAGGCGGACAAAGCCAAGGCTATTCACAAAGACGTTAATCTGAAGACTAGCAACATCAACCAAGAGAAGGAAAAGGGTAAGAAAGAAGTCTTTTTGGTTTTTTGTTTTCGTTGAAGATGATGATGTGTTGTTACATGATTTGTCAGTCCAGTTGTGAAAGTGAATGTTAATACATACCAGTGATGCTTAATTTGGGACCGTGTTCTCTCAACATGTCAAACAAACAGTTGCTCTTTGCATTTTATTTATTTAACTTATTTAACTTATATTAATCTGATTAATAAAAATTGATGCAACAACAACAACTTTGCATTTACACTTGCAATTTACGCGCATTCTATTTTGGGACACAATGAGTGCACTGAAAAGTGTTTTACCTGTCTGTAAGAGTCAAAGACAAGATGGTCTTGCTGTTCAAGGGAAGCAACCTCAGAAATAGGTCATGCATTGGTTGTTGCCTCCCTTTGGCTTATGCGCGCCCGCCTATACTGAAGTTTGCATTTTTGGATAGAAAGCTTATGGGCCAGCTGGCCCTTTGCATTGGAAAGTGTAATTTTTTAAAATCGACCTTGATGCTATTAAAAGGCACATAAATACCATAACATTTTTATTCATATCAAACCAGTACTTTTGAAAGCAGTTTTTGGGGGGGGGGCTTAATCTGTTTCCAGTAGGGCAACACTCGCTGTGAATTTTAAAAGATTTTTGACTCTGAAATGTGGGATCTTATGGACATTTAACAAACAAACAAAACAAAACAATAAATGAACAACCCAAACCAAAAATTTTATAATAACTGTGAACATGATCTAATGATCTTGCTAATTTTTCTGGATTCTTACTTCATTTTGGTAGAGCAATCTCAAGAGGTTTTTGTTGTTGTTGTACCTTATGTCTGACATATATTTGTACAAGTGTACTTCATGTTACAGGCGAGAAGGTGTCCCTATTCAGTAAGATATTTGGCCGCAAAAAGAAGTCCGCTTCCACAGGCACAGCCACCGTCCTCTCAAGCTCTTCAGCCACAGGGGGAGGGAACCAGTCAACGGAAGCAGAATTTGCTACTTTCTCTGCACAGTTTCCTCCCCCAGAGTGGGTGTGGTACCAGCAGCAGCAGGAGCGACAGAAGAGGACAGAGGAGTGGGTGACGCAGCAGCTGCCCAAGTCTGCCACCTGGGGTCACTTCAGCGATGGTCACGTTCCATCCTCCGGTCTAGCTGAGCTGGGTTCATCAGAAATGGCCATGACCGAGTCATCGCACCCTTACACCACAGCTCAGCAAGCTGGCATGATGATCCGTCACAGTTCACGACCTCAGGGTCATGTGTATGCCAGCTTGGGTCAGGGCCCACCCATTATGCACGGTAGCAGCGATCAGGGCGGGGCAGTGAGGGGTGGGGCAGTGAAGGGTGGGGTGAGAGGAGAGGACGATCGCAAGATGATGAAGCAGCAACATCGCATGAGTGGGTCGCATGCCCGCAAATCCCACCATCATGAGCTGCACAAGCATCACAGGAAGACCCTGCAGGAAAACAACTACGACGTGCCTGCATCCCAGCCAGCCCACCACTATCATCATTACATGCAGCAGCAGGACTATGGGGTGATAGGCGGTGCACCAGGTGGCCAACCACACCACCACCACCACCATCTTCGCCCTGGACCTGTCACACCTTACAGCCTGGAAGAGGACAATATTTACTCCACCCCAGGACCAAATCAGTGCAGTGGTGCTCAGGCGTACATGCCTTGGCACTCCACTCCATGCTATGACGTGCCTCCTTCCCAGTTTGACAGTGTAGTCATGCCTAGCAATATTGTTCCGAACAATACCACAAGTCAGCTTGAACCTTCTGACGTAGGTGCCAGTAGGACTCAGCACCACCATCAGTCTAAACGCGCCCACAGAACCAAGCGACGAGGACAGAAAGCCTACAACCTCTTTGAAGGTAGTGCCGCTGCTGGTGGTGACATCAGTATCGAGTACAAAGGACGCATGCATAAGAAAAATTCTTCAGTGGCGCAATCTCGAGACAGTGGTGTGAACTGTGTAGGTCTTCCGCCTAACAGGCAGCACTACCTGGAAGAGCCGGAACTGTACACCACGCAGGAAGCATCTGCCTATCTTCCTTGTTCGAGGCTTTACGACCCCCACCCAACTCTCACATCCAGCACCATGGCAACAACAACATCTTCCCGCCATCATGATTCAACGCAACGAGGGTCTCCTTATCAATCCATGGACCAGAGAGACCCAGAAGGCTGTTCCCAGCTTCATCACAATGCATACCCAGCTGTGATGAACCCCATCGGACCTAACAGCCCCAACACCAACAGCGCTGGGGAACCCATGGTGTCGGCCAACAGCGATGACGTTGATGCTACTGCTCAGGCGGTCAGTGGCCCTTCCAACTCCTGCAGCAGGGACAAGGAGGATGACCCCAACATCTGCAGGATCACATCCCCTCTTGGCATAGATGAGCGATCAGAAGGGGAGGGAGTCAGCCATCAGTCGACACCCAACTACATGGTCACAAGTCATGACTCCACTTACCAGGTAATGTATTGTTTTAACTTCTGAATTCAGAATTATGTAGAATATGAGCCTCCCAAAATG
The DNA here is from genome assembly GCA_036898135.1 of Oncomelania hupensis. Classification (NCBI taxonomy): domain Eukaryota; kingdom Metazoa; phylum Mollusca; class Gastropoda; order Littorinimorpha; family Pomatiopsidae; genus Oncomelania; species Oncomelania hupensis. The sequence continues at coordinate 92,990,527 of CM072512.1, forward strand.
TTTTTGATCAGAACTAAAATTTATTTTTGCTATTATTTTTGGTACAAAATTTTGTTTGATATGTATAGTTTTTTATCCTTCACATCCCAAGCATGGCAAACGATTAAATATTGACAAAGCTGGTGATAACGATGATTTGTCTGTAAAGCTCATGCAACTCTGGACCATAAAACTTGTTCTTCAGTGGATCTTGAAGAATGAGCTCACCTGTTATCAAAACGGATGGCACATGCATTTGGTGGTTGTTTTTTTTTCGTAGCAGGACGAGGGCAAAGACTATGAATGTGATCCTAATGGCACCCCTCAGTACATGACGATGAGCTACTGTGACAGCAGCATGGGTGAAGAGGGGGCAGGGGGAGGAGAAGTGATGCTCTGCCAAGCCGAGGTCCATCAGCAGTTTCAGGTATTAATTATTCTAAATTAGTTACATCGAGCTTTTGTGGTTAGTCATTTCTACAGAAACATATTTTTGCTACAAAATCAAATTATATAACTGATGTAGACAGTAAGATAAAAGAATGATTTTAAAGAATGTTTAGAGGCCTAAAAGCGTACATTTTGAACACAAACAAGTGAGCAAGATGGGGATTCATCTTCAGATCCCTAATGATAATTGTTGACATTTTCCAAGACAAAAAAAACTACTCCAGTGTATTTGTTTTGCCCATTTTAAATCAACTTGACCATTGCATTGGAATATTTGCATCATCTCCCACAGGTGCCAGAACCTGTCCTAGACCCTCAATCTCGCTTGGACTGGGCGGTACACTTCAACATGTCCAATGAACCTGACATTGCATTGTCCAGCGCAGGCAGCAAAGACACCCTTGACCGTACAGCTGATGAGAGTGAGAGAAGTGCGGAGACTGTGGTTCGATCTCCAACATACCCAAAAAATAGGGAAGATGCAGGCGAAGACTTGAATAACAGTTCTTCTGACAGGTAATGTTTTGTTTGTAGTCAACGGTAAGAAATGCTGGAAGACAAATGTTAGCTGCTTTAATAATAATAATAATAATAATAATAATAATAATAATAATAATAATAATAATAATAATAATAATAATGTGACTTGTGTAGCGCGCAACCAAACTTATAGTTTGGTCCAAGTGCTCATTCACATGCACTAAACATCAGGTTGAAACCCCAAGCTGAACAAATATTAGCTGAAGAACAAGCAGGATTCAGGGCAAGGCGAAGTACCACTGAACAGATTTTCAACCTCAGAATAATCTGCGAGAAATACCTACAGCATCAACATCTATATCATGTGTTCGTAGACTTCAAGAAGGCGTTTGACCGAGTCTGGCATGCAGCTCTGTGGGCAACCATGAGAGTGTACAACATCAGCCCTAAAATTATTGAAGTCATCAAAAGCTTGTATGACAAGGCTACCAGTGCAGTCCTCCACAACAGCGCCATCGGAAACTGGTTCAGAACTATTGGTGTGCGTCAAGGCTGCCTACTCTCTATAACACTCTTCAACATCTTCCTAGAGCGCATCATGTCAGAGGCACAGTCAGCATAGGAGGTAGAGCAATCTCCATCCTTCGTTTTGCGGATGACATTGATGGATTGGCTGGAGAGAAACAAGAACTTGAACAGCTGGTACAGAGGCTTGACACCACCTCCAGAGCTTGTGGAATGGAAATAAATGCAGAGAAGACCAAAATGATGACCAACAACACCAATGACATCAATACGGACATCAAAGTCCAAGGCCAATCCCTCAACACAGTTCATAGCTTCAAATATTTAGGAGCCATTGTATCAGACAATGAGTCCCGACAAGATGTCCTCTCCAGGATCGCACAAACAACGGCTGCACTGGTAAGGTTGAAGCCCATTTGGAAAGACAGGACCATCAGTCTCAATTCCAAGGTAAGACTGCTGTGCTCCCTTGTCATCTCCATCTTCCTATACGCTTGCGTAACATGGACCCTCACAGCAGATCTACAACCAAGAATATAAAGCATGGAGATGAGGTGCTACAGAAGACCTCTGGGCATTTCCTATACCCAGCACATCACCAACGGTGAAGTCCGACAGACCATCACACAAGCCATTGGACAACATGATGACCTGCTCACAGTGGTGAAAAAACGGAAACTCCGATGGTACGGCCAAGTCACTAGATCATCAGGCCTTGCAAAGACCATTCTGCAAGGCACGGTGCGAGGAGGTAGAAGAGGGAGGCCGAGAAAGAGGTGGGAGGACAACATTTGAGAATGGACTGATTTGACACTGAGCGAGGCCATGAGGGTTGCTGAGGACAGTGAAAGATGGAGTGCGCTGGTTAAACGATCATCTGTGGTGCCCCTACGACCTCCGAGTTACGGGATAGGATAGGATACGAAACATCAAACAGCAATTCGGGGAGGAGGGGGGAGGGGGGACGTGATATAAATCAGTTTGCATTTTTCTTTTGACAAAATCTTTATTTTCCACCTTGGTTGTTCAGGTCTGGTGATCAAGGTGACAGCAGCGCCAAAGATGGCGATGTTACGGCAACAACACAGGGTGATGGAGAAGGTCATGTGGAGCGATGTGCAATCAGCGCTCTCGGCAGCGAGTTTCAAGAGATGGGAGTCACAGACAGCGGCATTGGCTCTACTCATAGTGCAGATAATAAGGCTGGTCAGCAGGTGGGTGTTGGGTTTATGTTTGTGGATTAGATTGGTTAAGAAAGTAAGCTAGAAATTGTGCACAATTAAGGGAACACTTAATTAAACAAAGAAAGAGGAGAGTCTTTGCACAGTGGAAGTATTAAAATAGTATAAATACATTTTGATATTATGAAGTATGTGTGTGTTTGAGATCAGTTGTAAGACTTAAATATTATCCTCATACTGTGAGAAGTTATATTGCTGTTCTGCATTGCTGACCAATACAAATACATTATTTGTTTTTTTTTCCTTCAGGCGCCACCAACATCTAGCAAGAGTGAAAGGGTGCTAACAAGCTCCAGTTCCACAGCCTGCAAAGGTCCTGTTAGCTCTGTGCCAGCAGTAGAGGATTTTGTAGTTCCTGCACCTCCGCAGGAGCATCGCAGCAAGCATGAAAGGATCAAAGCATTTGTGAAGCAGAGCAACCAAAACCTGGAGCAAAGGCAGTATACCACCCACGCCAACGGAGCTCCCAGCGGTGTCTACAGTATGGAGCATGACGGTGGCTACGTCAACTATCCCCCTCATCCTGCTAGTCTCGGCAAACCAAGCGCTTTACACTATGCCCCTTTGCCTGCATCTAAGGCAATTGTACCACAGCAGCAGCAGCTGCCACCACCGCAGCAGCCGCAGCAAGGTGCCATCAGCCAGCGACACCATCATCGCCACCACCCTCCTTCTTCCTCTACATCGGCTCGACCTCAGCCAATGCATGGTAGCTCAAGGGAGCGACCCAAGTCTCAGGTTTGGCCAGGCCAGGGTCATGGCCAAGTTCACCCAGCTCAAGGTCAAGATGGCAAGCTGTCGCAGGGAGACCTCAAGGCGTTCCAGCAGCAGCAGATGAAGGGGAAGAAGTTTGTTGGGTTGAATGGAGAATTTGAGGTAGTGGGGGTAGTGTAATTTTCAGCTGTGTACTGACAGTTGCTCTGAGGTCAGGAAATTTCTTCTCAAAAACATATTGAGAACATATTAGACAAAATTCATACCAAATACTATGCCACGTAAACATGCTTATTATGATCATGTCTACATTGGACTGGATTCACCGATTGTAAATGTTAGTTTTGACAGTTTCATATATGGAATATGATCATTACATTTTATTTGCCATTAGAGCAAGTTTATCAGGCTGTTTGAATAGGGCATTGTAGGTGTTGAAAGATTATACAGCTGATTGTATAGTTTGTTTTTGTGAAAAAACAGGCACGACTTTCTTGATTGTAAATCAGGAATTTTATTTGATATTGACAATAGACAGTATAACACTGTGTGATGTAGTTGTTAATTTCCTGTACTATTTCTTTTTAAAATTCAAAGCACTACATTTTGCAAGTATTATATACGCAAAATCAAAATGCTAATTAGATTGGAACTTTAATAAATTATTCTCGGTTAACTATATTGAAAATGAAATAATATTATACAGTCTTGTATCTTTTGCCTTATATATGCTTTAAACATATTTTAATTTGCTAACTAAAAAGCTGTAGTCATATTTTGGTTTAATTGTTAAAATAATAATAATAATAATATTAATAATAATATTAATAATAATAATAATAATATAAAGTAAACACAATCATTATTTTTTTTAAAAGAAGAAAACAAACAGAAATATTTAAACATGTTATCTTTTGGGCTACCTGAGAAGACTGCAGTTCCATTGTGGTAGAACAGTATTATGGCCCTTCGACATTTGGGACATTTTACGTGAATTAGATTTACATCCACAAATCACTTAATTTATATCCTTTTGTACAGTATGGTAATTTCAGCTGACACTTGCTCAGAAACAAAACACTGCCTGTGAATAGCAATTCTGTGTTATATGTTATTTAATTGTCTGTGTGGACTGAGTACTATATCATGTGAATTTTAATTTCTCTATGTAAATTTCAGAGATGAATAAAGTCTCTGTCAGTCTCTTCATATGTTGGTATGTTAAAATATCCATATTGTAATTTGCATTTGTGAGGTGGTTGCAAAATTATTATTGAAAAGAAGGCTAATGTTGCCTCAGTGTAATATAAAAGAAAAAAATGGAATATAGTTTGAATAATAGTAATTATTACCTGTGCTGTTTTGTTTTGGGCATTTATTATATGTTGTTCATATAATTACCATATGTTTTACCAGTAACTTGAATTGATTTTAATTTTTCTTGTATCCCCAAATTTAAGTCTTCGAATAACAAAATTGAGAGGTGATATTACTTACTACAAATGGCATGTACATGAGGTTAAACAACAAACTCTCTCTTCCATGATGGCTATTGATTGTGTGTGGGTTTATATATATATATATATATATATATATATATATATATATATATATATATATATATATATATAAATATATATTACATATTACAGGATAGGCGTTTGTCCTATGAAAATGATCATAATCGTTCTTTTGACTATACCTTGAGATTTTAAAAATCACCTTTTACCTCCACCTTGAAGCAAGTGTTTTAGGAAGGAGAACTCAGAAGATGAAATTTGTTGCAGTAGTAATAGTGTTAGGTATTGTCATACAGTAATAGTAGACATCAACAAAACATAGAAATAACACTATAGCACTTTCAGTTTTGTACAAAGATATACAGGAAATTGCATTAATTGCTATGAAAATGTGAATCCATGTGGTGGTTTTTTTTGTTCTTTTTTTAACAAAAAAGACATACATAATACAAAATATTTGCAGTGAGTGCTACCCCTTGTAGTACTGTTAATAGTATTCCTGAATTTATTAGTTACAAAGTAAGCTAAGTAAATATTGTGGAAAAATTAGACTTTGCGTGACAGTGTGATTGCACAAATACCCATGGGTATAATAACTCAAAAGTGTATGTTTGGATGTCTATTAATTTTACTTTGTGTGTATGAAAGATTCAAATTTGGTAGCTAGGCAAGACTTAGTCTTTACCGCTTACCTTCTTATGAGACCCCCTTTAGCCTTTTGTACTCAATTTCTTACCTAAACCCAAACCCTTAACCTGCGCCCCAGCTGAGTGATTTTGTACATTTTTCCTTGCAACTGATAGTCAATAATTCCTTCACGTAATGATTTTCTTGTTTGTTCCTAAGTTAATTGGTCTATTGGTTGGTCCATCTATTTTTTTGGTCTATATGTCCAAATTCCAGATTTTTTTCTATTTTTATGCATGCATTTATTTTAAAAATCAATTGTGAGTAATGCAAGTCCATAGAGCAATACAACTGAATCCAGCAATGAAATAATATAAATCATTTATTTACAGACCTTTCATTTTCTTTCCTTTCCTGTTATTTTTTTTCTCATGAACATTTTGTTTTTTTGGCCTGCATTTTATTAGAATTTATTTCAAAAGAATGTGGTATTGAATAGACAATGTTACAAAACTGTAAAATATTAGTCCCGGAACGTTATTTCATTAAATGTAAAACAAATGGCTGCTTTTGGTTTTTTTAATCCATCTAGACAAATATTTATTTCTTTTTTGCACAAATTATTAATTTCTTTATTTATTGACGAGTTTATGATATTCTATCATGAAGTAGTAATAATGTAAGTGCAGTGCAGTAAAAAAAACAAACAATTTTTTTTAGTCCAAGTGATGTGCAATCATGTACTGGAGACATTATATTTGTGTTTAATTATTTATTATTTCTTATGTTAAATGGCTTAGTGCACGTGTATACTGATGTGGCTTTGCAGTGGCAGTGTATTAAACACGTGCAATTTGAAATACCTGTATAAATGTGTGTTTGTGATTTATTTTATTTAAGCAGTCATCATTAAAACAACCGCTTAGTCTAGAGTGATCGTGGTGGCAGAGTGTCAGTACTTTGGTTAATTTGTGGTGTTAAATTTTGAAAAAAACAATTCACTCAATAGATATTTTAGCATGCAGTGATATTTTCTTTTGGGGGATGACTTGGTAGATACAGCTTGATGGAACCTGTTGTGCTACTGCAAAGGATTGTGAATAATGTATTGCAATAGTTGCAGTGGATTGTAACAACATGGAGTCAGGGTTAGAATGGATTGTACAAAGATGGCTGCAATGTGTTGTACAAAGAATGGCTTGCAATGCAGTTGTCAAGAATTGCTTGCAATGCTAAAAAAAACAAACATGGTTGTTCTCTCTCTCTCTCTGTGTTGTGAATGGGAAGAAAGTATTACAAGGACATTCTGAAACTGGAACTGATTGAAAAGCCACAGGGTTGCATGCAACATGGTATGGTAGGAAAAGTGGTTGTATGCAACATTGCTTTCATGTCATATGATTTATTTTGTGTTGATAGAATAGGACAGGGTCCTCATTTAAATACACAGACAGAAATCATTCTGAAGTGTGTTCAATTTAAGAATGTGCTCTCTCTCTCTCTCTTCTCTCTCTCTCTCTCTCTCTCTCTCTCTCTCTCTCTCTCTCTCTCTCTCTCTCTCTCTCAAGAAAAAAGCTTTTTTTCTTTATTTTTTACACATCTTAAACCTAAATTCACTCAAATCGCACAAGCTGTCTTGTTACCAACACAATACATTTTCTTTAAAGACAATTTAATGAACCTAAAATGGACTCAACTATGATACAGAACATAAACTAAGACGATGCATAGGTTCACCACCAAACATATACACTTTGAACCACACTAGGAATCAGAGCCTCAATTAGCCCTGGGCCCAAACTGCACACTCTGATCCTTGAAGTGGATCTGAAACATAGATGCAACACACACACAGTTTCATTACTGTGGAGTGTTTTTTTTTCTCACTAATTTAGTGCTAACTTTAGTTAAGGTAGTTTTGGAATGGAACACAAAAGTAATGCATTCATGATTAAAACTACGCTAATAACAATTAGTTTCTACCTCACTGGCCTGGGTGCAAGAAACCAAAGACCACAAAAACGAATTCTTAAATTAAATTACCCTAAACGCCATAATCGGAAATAAAGAAAAAACAATTATTTAATTTCTGTACAAATAAGTACCATTTGCGCGGGCAGAGAATAGTTTGACAAAATTATGTGTGCTAAATTATGCGTGCAATGTTAACAAATATATGCAGGCATAATAATTATACCTAAATTTTGCATACTACGTTTACAGTTAAAATACAACATTCTCTCTCAACACTTTAACCAACCTGTACCATTCATTCAAAAAACACCCTTAACCGTTTAACATTAAAATCTGCAATTCTTCAAGTAAAAGGAATCAAACCCAACAAAATCTCAAGCAGTATGAAAACATATCCCATTGGCAATCAATGCTTAATATAAATACTTTTGTAGTGAAAAGTGAATTGCATTGTGCACACTTTATCCTCAAGCTACTGACCATTTTCATTCAAGGAAAAAAGGCACAAGGCAACATAATACAATATTACATTGATCATTTGTATAGAGAACTATATTTAATCCCCTAATATGATCTGTTGATCTAAATTACATAATTGCACTCAGGAATGGAGGACTAATGGAACAATGATTAAACTTCTAAGTTGTGTAAGAACAGTTAAATCAATGTAACCGCACCTCTTTATGTCACAACTCACATCTAATTCTGCAGGAGAAGTGAGGGGCAAGAGAAGGGAAGGGAAAGAGTTTTAGGACATTTCAAGATTGATCTACAAGTATAATATTAGTTTCAAGAACTTAATGACGTTTAAGACTTCATTGTTGTCTTTACGTTCGGGTTAGGGGTGGAACCAGTATTTAGCCTTCCCCGATGGTCGTGGGTAAAAAAAATTACCCACACCTTCATTAAAATCATCACAACTGCCACAGTGTTGCTTATAATTCATTGAAATTTAATGACTTTGCTTATGGATAATTTCTGCATATACTGACCGAATTTGGCATTTTTATGTTTATAAATAAAGTAATCAATAAACAACCGGGGTACAGTATACTTTGTTGCTTTTGAATGAAGCGTAGTAACTGCAATTTAGCGCCCATTCAGGAAAATCTTTGCATTTTATTTATTAAAGAACAATTGGTCAGGGAAGACACCCCTCAGTCAGTGTCATTATGGCCTCTGGCAAATTATAGACAATAGTTGAAGACACGCGAATGAATTTTCGTACTGCAAAATGTAAAGTAAAACTGGACTTAAAAACGTAAAAAGAAATTGCATTTATTTATTCGTTGTTATAGAGCTCTTTTCCAACTCTAGAGCTGCTCAAGGCGCTGGCCGATTCAGGATATGACTCAAGCTGCTTGGATTGCCCACTTGCAGCCTTTGGACTCATCGTCTGACGCCCAGACGAGCACAATCCTGGGCGAACAAGTATGGGGGAAGAGTGGACTTATTGTTTGCTGGGGTGTATCTGTGTTGCTGGCACTCACCCATCTAGGACATGAGAGGTCTGTAGCACAGCAGCAAATGAATCAACGTATTGATTGTGGCTGCTCAACCTTCTCTCTCCACCCCCCCCCCCCCCCCAAAAAAAAAAAAAAAAGAAGTAGCTTTAAAGTTTTTGCGATGGAATGCATGCGTGCACAGACTAGACTTTAGTTTATAATCTCCTCCGAAGAAGTTGCATCCACCATGAGTTTCAGGAATAACTGGGGGATACGTCTGAATCCAGCCTGGGCTAGATAGATCTGTGAAACTCAGTGTGCGCTTGCGTTTTTTCTTGTCAATGATATTGCACTTTTAATTAAGGGTTTATTGCGTTCCTCTGTATCGGTATACTTATGATCGTCATTGTTATCGACCTTTGCATGCTCTTTTCTCATTGAAACGGAGGAACACATGGGCTGTTTGTCTACGGTACGATATGAATGCGATTTGGCTTTGTTGCTGGGTTTGTCTTTAGTACGTGAAAACGATTTGTTTTTGCATGAGTGTGTGTACCTTGCAGTTCGGTTAGAATTCGCATCCGTAGGTTGACGTGCTGAATAGGAATCCGTTTCAGCCTCTTCAGCGCTCTTCTCATGTGCTTTAACCTTTGATCGAGACCCTAGCCTTTTCATTAACGATGATTCAGATTCTTCATGGCATGATCTTAACATGTCATCGAATCCTCTGTCATCGCCGTTTCTGTCTGAAGACCTTGCTTTTCGGAAGCGTTTCTTGTCTGGTGACTCAGAACAGGAAGTTCGCCGCTTTCCGCCATACATGGAAAACCGGGATTCCCTGTCAGAGACAACCCGTGCTGCTTGTTCCTTTTCTTTCGTTTGTCTCCTATGATCATTCAGTTTTTCATCCCTTGAGCTTCTGTCTTTGTGCTTCAAAGCACAATCGTCGTCAGTTATTAGCGACATTAACGACCTTTCCTGATCTAGCTGTCTTGAATGGCTGTAGTAGTTCCTGTCAGTGGTATGTCTAGGATGCTGAGATTCTGTGTGGTACGTGTGTCCCTCGTTGTATCTGGCATCGTTGTTATGGTCATTTTCTCTTGTATTCATCTTCTGCCTGGTATCAATTTCTCTGTCTGCGCTGCTTTTGTGAATCCTGTCACTGCCCCGTCGAAATGTAGACACGCTCACCTCGCGATATATGAAATTTTGACTGTCTCTACAACTTCTTGGAGAGCGACTTCCTCTAAGACTGTTCATTTTACCGCTTGAGGAATGATTGCCTCTTGAACTTCTTGTCAAGCGACTTTTTGGAAAATTATTGTTTCTCATTTGTCCTCGCGGAGAGCGACTTCTGTATCTGAAACCCCTCGGCGAGCGACTCCCTCTCAAACTGTTCCTTTTTCGTCTTGGAGATGGACATCCTTCAGGACCGTTCCTTTGTCCAGGAGGAGAGCGACTTTCTCGGGGTGCAGATTCGTTTTCCTCTCTGTGATTCCATGTGTAAGACATACTTGTGCCATTGTTAGAAGGAGATGAGCAGCAATGATGCTCGTGAAAGTCGAGATTGTCTTGACCAGGACTTACTGATTTAACACGTCTCCGGCCTTTGCGTGATTCAGACACTCCGCTTCGACTGCTGTCTGTCTTCTCCGAGTAATAAAAGGCGTCTAGATGATATTCTGTCCTTGGACCGTGCGAAGGAGAGCTTCGGCGGGTGCCACAAGATAATAGAGGCGTTCTTTTGCCACTGTGTGCTGCAGTTTTGTCTTCTGTGGGGAGCGACCCTCTGGAATCGTTTCTGCTTTGTCTGGTTGCATCTTTTGAATGCCTTTGTTCGCGCTGTTTCCTCGCAGACTCTGCAGATGTGTGTGAAGCTGAAGACTGCGGTGAATCTGAACGTGTCTGTACGCCAGTCGATCTTCCCGATTTTATTGTGTGTGATGTTTTGTGATGACGTGGAGACATAGTTCTGTGTTCGCCAGTCCCAGCCCTATCATAGGAGACTTTGTGAGTTGAAGAACGTGCTCTGTCCTTGTCGTCAGAGCAATCCTTAGGCGTTTTTGTCCCTTTATGATCTCTACTGAAATGATCAGCGCGGGGTCTTAAAGGAGTTCTTCTGTCAGTACATGTAGTGGGATCGTCAGAGTTTTGAGAAGAATTGTCGCTGAAGCTGCCACTTTCATGAACCCAATTTCTTGTTTCTGCTTTTGCACGTTTGAGATCGGATACTGCTGTTTTCTTTCCTGCGTTATAGTTAGCAGACTGCTGCATCTCACTTTTTGATGAGATTCTTAGTGTTGCATTCCGCGATGTAAGCTCTGTTTGTCGATCAGGTCCTGGAGTACCGCCGTCATTGCCGGTAGCCTCCTTGATGGATGGTTTTGAAACTGGACATTTGCTTTGACTTTGAGATCTTTGGTTGGGAAAGAGATTGTGCGCATGATCTATGTCAAGTGTTTTTTCGTCTTTGCCATCGTTTTTGGTCTTGACATCTTCAAACATTTTGCGGTATCTTTGTTTTTCGATTTCCTTGCCACACATTCCGGTCGATCGACGGAGAACAGCGATGTTAGTTTGGACTGCTGCTTCTGCATCAGGCGAAGAATCATTTGCATCGCCCACGGGTTTCTGAATGACCTCGTTCGTTATAGCCGAAGATTTCTGAGAAGATAGGTCAGGCGTAACTATACAACTAGAAGATCCATTACATCCTACCTCTGCCATTGATGTTCTGCTTGATTCTGTTGATGAGTTATAAATGCTACAGGCAGTGGTTGATTCTGGTAAGATCACTACTTTGTCCTGAGCTGCTACAAAACTAGACTTGTGCAGTTTGGGAGTTGATTGTTGCTGGCCATCCACTATTTCGAACAAAGAAGACTTTCGCGACAGAGAAAACTTTATTTGCGTTCTAGCCATAAATGCCTGTGTGTGAGCTTTGTCTGCGGGAGGAGGGTAATCAGCTGTGTCAGTATTTTTGCCAAATGTATCATTCTCACCAGGATTGTGTACTAAATCAGCCGGGTTTGGAAATTTACTAGATTCTGGAATGTTATCTAATGAATGACCGCTAGGCTCAGAAGCGCTAAGAAGAACTGAATTACACAATGAATGATTAGAGAGATCAACTTGATCAGTCAACGGCGCTGGAGAAACGTCACCTCCCTGTGAGGAACTTGTCAAATTCTGACTGGCAGTAGCTGCAGGATATATAGAAGAAAGATAGTCACCAGGCTGATTAAAACGATTTGAAGCTTTGCCAATTGACGACGGACGTGATGTAGAAGATTCTGCAGTGTCTCTTCCATCTGCCGCAGCATCTCCAGCATTGGCGGAATGGTCTGTAGACTGAAGCTTGGCAATGGTGGAATGGTCCAAAGCATCGGCCGAGGCCGTTTGATCGGTAGAGGCCACAAGGGAAGCAATCGCTGATGACGGTTGTCCAGCTGGTGGGTCGTCAATCGTAGAATTAAGTCTAGCATCAGAAATGTAAAAAAAAATACATTAAAGCTTGTACAAATGATAGAGAAAATAAAGCGGTGAAAACGATCACGAAGATCATATTGATGATGACGATAATAACGACGACGATAATTGTAAAGATCGCGATAATGACATTGATAAAGATAACAGCAAGAAAATGATGATGATGATGATGATAATGATGATGGCGATGATGATGAACTAAGAAGTAACTTGCACTATTTATCTATAGATTTACTCAACGAAAGACTGTAATGATATCAAATTGTTTTGAATCCTAACTGTACAATTGAATCTGATGAACAAAAATGGACACAATAAGGTCAAGAACAACAACAGCAGTAACAACAACAACAACAGCAACATCATGTGATTGATTTTTTTAAAATCATTGATAATGTTAAATGAAGATTGCTTGGCGGGAGTTCAAATTACATATTCCATCAAGAAAATATCCCTTTAAATTTACCAACCAGTAATATAAATATAGCCTACCTGGACAGGTAAGATGGTTTCGATTGCGGGACGAGGCATCGTCGATGTCGCTTTTTCATTGGCGATGACGACGTCGATGTTGATGACGTTGACGACGCCGAAGATGACGATGATGAATCACGGTGGAGCTTTGCGCTGGACCTCCATTCCCTTTTGTGGTGACGTCGCTGCTTCTTGCGCGACGGAGACGGGCCTTCCGTCGCGTGGTCTCTGCAATGACGGCAGTGACGACATCGACCACCATGGCTGCTGCGTCTTTGCGACCGTCCTCGGTGCAAGACTGAAGATGAAGGGCGATAGGAAGAAGATTTTCTAGGACGCAAAGAGATGGGCGACTGAGGTCTGCTAGAATGTTGGGAGCTGGGACTAGAAGAGAACTCTTGCCTCGATTCCAGCTCATCTTCATCTGCAGAATCGCTCGACGTTACCGAAGAGCTGCTGTGTCGTCGTCGGCGGCGGCGTCGCTTTCGTCGTTCCTGCTTTCGCCGTTTGGCCCGGTGACGATGATGATGCTTCCCATGACGCGTGTTGGAACGAGTCCTTTTTCTACGATGGCGGTGTCGGTGGCTGCTGCTGCACCTGCAAGCAAAGCCCCAGAATAAACACGAATGTCAAGTAAGAAAACTAGAGGGCAGCATAGTTAAGCTTACTATTCGTGGCACCCACGCAGCTAGGTCTTAACGAAATGCACGGTGGTAGTATATGTTATGACTTTCTCTAGATCCATTAACACTAAAAGTCAAGCGACACTTTAGACGAATATATCCATTGAGGTGGAAGCGGTAGAAGAGAGTCTGCTGGAGGTGATACAGAATACGTTAAATGGTATATAAGCCTACTATCTAATTATCTGCAGCATGCAAATGTCGTCATCTTTTATTGGTGAACTTAAGGTGTTTTTTTTAAAATAATTTTAATGTGATGCAGTGTGTGTGTATGTGTGTGTAATCATCTTGTTTTGTGTGTGTAGTATCTTGTGTGTGTGGTATCATCTTGTTTTGTGTGTGTGTGAAGGTGTGTGTGCGTGCGTGTGTGTGTGTGTGTGTGTGTGTGTGGTATCAGCTTGTTACCGCATGCAAACCAACGTCTAGTATGCAGAGGAACGCAAGGGAAATAATCGCCTAGTGGGGATTGAGTTGAATAAGCCTAATAAAGATGCCATATTGACATTATTGTCAACGTTCCAAATTGTGTTGACACTGTTAAAATATCAGGTCAGTGTAACCGTCATATACCTATGGTATATTAAATATATGGGCTAACCAAAGAGGCTTCTCTCAGGTAATTAAAACAAAGCAAGCTTTTTAACTGTTAATCCAAGATAAGAACATTCGCAGCTTGGTTAGAGGGGCTCAGACGTGGGATGGAGTATTTGGAATAGGGAAGACGTAGGGAATGGTATGGTAGCACAATGGTTCTGAGATAGAGAACATGGGGAGAGGGTATTTTTCTTACAGGGGTAGGACTTTCTGAGATGACTCTTTGAACGGTGTTTAACATTTCCTCGTGTCGCCGCAGCAGAACTTTTAAGAATCCGGTCATTGTGCTAAAATAAAACATAAAAAAACAACAACAGAGCAGATGGCAAGGCTCCAAATAAACGCTGCATATATACATCTCCGTTGTTGAGGATTGCATGCGTGTGCTGGATATTATTCTCAGGAAGAAACCAATTAGTGCAAACGGTTATGATAAAACAGCTAGCTCTAACAAAATATCTAGAATAATATAATTTATGTAGACGCCAGCAGGCGTGAGCTGTTAAACACCTCTTACCGCTACCTCGTTACCTGGCACCATTTCCTCTCGCTTGCTATATCCTTAATGCTGAAATTTTATTTTCTTTCTTCTTCCTTTTCGTTCATTTCTTTCTTTCTTTCGTTCGACTCGGTCTTTAATTTCTGTCTTTCTGTTATATTTTATAGTTTATTTATTTGTCATTAGTCTTGTTGCTCTAGTTATCAAAATCTTTGTCATCGCCGTTGTTGTTGCTGTTATTGTTCATCATCATCATCATTATCACCATCATCATCATCACCATCTTCATCATCGCCTCCATCATCATCTTCGTCTTCATCATCACCATCAACATCTTTTTCTTCTTCTTCTGCTTCTTCTCCTTCTCCTCCTCTTCTTCCTTCTCACATTCTTCATGTGTAAATATAAATATTAGCTGGTTATATATATATATATATATATATATATATATATATATATATATATATATATATATATATATATATATATATATATATATAGATAGATAGATAGATAGATAGATAGATAGATAGATAGATAGATAGATAGATAGATAGATAGATAGATAGATAGATAGATAGATATGTGTGTGTGTGCGTGTGTGTGTGGGCACACTTACACAGTGATCTCTGGACAAATCAGTGAACATCTACATAACTTGTATTGACATGCCTACTTGTTTTGACGTCAGAAAAATGATCCGTTAGGGTTAGGGTTCGAACACTTCAAAGTACTTAAAAATGGGGACGAAATATGACCCATTTTCAGCACAACGTATGTGGCGTTTCGGGAAAGTCATGATAATACTGTGTAACCTCGGCTGTGTGTGTGTGTGTGTGTGTGTGTGTGTTTTATATAAATATGTTTTGGGGCTGGATGAAATCATAATCAGCCAACCCCTATGCTTTATTTGTACAGTGGGACAATGTGATGCAGACCAAACAACACACTGACGACAGAACCTCTCGTTCTGTTTCCACTCAAATCTTCGTCTAGCAGTAAATATAGGCAGGAAGCATCTTTTACGCACATTTGTGCCTAGTTTGTCATCCACTCACCATCCCTCTTAAACAACCACACCTACCCTCTCCTTCCTCATACTCTTATCTAGAGCTACGCCCTCACCCCCTTCCCCCCATCCTCCCTATTCTCTGCTTCTCACGTCCTACCTCTTCCACCCGCTGCCAAACTTTCAAGGCAGGAGTTAGCGCTTCGATTAATCTTTCTAAAGCCAAAGGAAACAGCATCTGCTAAAGCATCACAGAGTGGGAACTAGCTGGAACAAAACATTGAGCCACGCCTATGTAAAGCTGGATAATAAAGTGAATTTGTATAGCAGAACTAGCAGCTCAACAGCGATGTGACGTAGATTACTCTTTTAAGTTTCTGTGAACACTCACAAACGCGCACACACAAGCGCGCGCAAACACACACACAAACACACACATACGCATGCCCCCGCCACCCTCACCTCACACACACACACACACACACACACACACACACACACACAGGCACCAACCGATATCATATTTATTTGAGCATTTGATACAAATTGGCCCTTCTAGGACCATTGCACAAAGGTTTACTTTACAGTCTTATCGGAAATTACACTTAAAATTTAGAATCAAAACTCCAACCACCGTCAGTTGCCCAAGACGTGCACTTGCTGCATGCTTGTGCACCGTAATACTATGCCACACATTCTTAACACTTTTTTTTTTGTATCAGTTTATAGTCCCCTCTCTTCCCGATAAGGATTTTCAGAGAGGAGACTGATTTTTCTGAACACTTGCAGAGCCGCTGAACTTATATTAGTGGCTCTTTAAGGTTCTAACTTGGATGAAGAAACAATGCTGCATAATTCGGAAATTGTATATCCTACATTTCCGTCGGTTTACTTTGCACACAATCATGCTTGTTATCAGCTGGGCCACTCAAAGCCTAAAAGTATTTGCTGGATTTTCAAAGGTCATCTGTAGGGAGGCATGTACGAACTCGCCACTCTGACGAGCAGTACGATTCCTGACTATATAATATGTGCATGTTGGAACAATGCAACCTGCTTCTCCGCAACTCTCACCCCCCACAACCCACACACCCCCTTGCTTCTCACATCTATCCAGACAGAGAATCTGAGACTGCTGAAATATAAACAACTAAACTTGTAGGAAAATGTTCGTTCGGGGCAGAGCCATGCTGTGGAACAGGTGACGAAAATCTTTTACTGGAGCAGTGTTCGAGTTCCTTTTCTGCATGATGTTGACTCAGTTTCTCTGTATGACATCCGCCCCCGTCCAAGGGTAAAGGCGTGTGTGGAATCACGGGAAGAAAACGCGAGGGGATGTTTCTTGTGTTATTGTTAACACATTGATCTGATGACGTCAAAGAGCAGCGTGCTGCTCCTGAGCATTTGGCTTCAAGACTTGAAACTGAACTGTGTCAGCAGTTACATTTTCACAGGTCGAGGAAACCTTCCTTCTGACAGTAGGCTTAGCAACGTTAAAGTATGGACGCGTGAACAGAATGGGGTTTTGTCAGCATCGTCAATAACATAACGACGAGAGTGTATGTTTTTTTTTTTTTTATTGTTCTTTTGTTTAATAATAATAAATGTAAGAACAATACTAATTTTAATTAGAAAGATTATGCTGAACAGACTTTTAATATAGAACAATTGGTCACGTACATAATTATGTGTGTGTGTGTGTGTGGGTGGGTGTGTGTGTGTGGGTGCTTGTGTGTGTGTGGGTGTGGGTATGTGTGTGTTGGTGCTTGTGTGTGTGTGTGTGTGTGTGTGTGTGTGTGTGTGTGTGGCTAGGGTAGAAACGCCTTTATTCTGACATACACTTGAACCTCTACGTACTTTCTTTTGACGGACCCCGTTATTTTGACGTCAAAACAGTGTTCGTTAGGGTTAGGGCTGTGTTAGGGTTAGGGTTAAAGTTAGGGTTAGCTTCAAAAAGTGGACACATTTGTAAAATTGTCAAAGTAACGTATGTAGAGTTTCATGAAAGTCATCACAACGGCGTTTCTACACGGTTGTGTGTGGGTGTGTGTGTGTGCGTGTGTGTGTGAAAGAAAGAGAGAGAGAGAGCTATTCGACCGGGATGTTCTACTAACAAGAAAACGCTGAAACTGACTTATCTTCTCTTTCATCATCATCCTCATCATCCTCATCATCATCATCATCCTCATCCTCATCCTCATCATCATCCTCATTCGCATCGTTGTTGTCGCCGTCGTGGTGGTCATCATCACTCTCATTAAGTTCTTCTTTCACTTCATTTTGCTGACGTACACCGACATTTGTTGTTTCTTGGCATGTTTGTTTTTGTTATTGATGTTGTTTTTGTTATTGGTGGTGGTGGTGGTGGTGGTGGTGGTGGTGGCAGCGGCGGTGTTGGCAGGGTGGGTGGGTGATGGGGAGGTTGCTCCTAGAAACAGTCTCGCTGCTTATATAATAAAAGCACAAATCCCAATCTTCCCTAAATTCGAGCATACCCCGATTGTTACTCAAGTTTGGAAATAGGTGCAGTATGGTTCATTTGTCTCTGAGGTTCGAGGTTGAGCCTACCATGCTTAGAGTGCAGGCGACGGCATTTCAACACTATGTCTGGAGGTGCAAAAAACGGCTAGACAACGATACAACATCAGCAGCAAAAACAACAGCAGCAGGAGCATACTGGCGATTCTCCATCAGGATAACGCAGCCAAATACTCCATATGTGTGTTGCGCAACAAACAAATGCTTGTCTCGAGTCAGAAACAAGACCCGCGGGGCCAAATGAAACGGAAAACAGAGATACCTCCACGTTACGAAAGATAATGAGATTTGCTGCGAGTGAGTGGATAGAGATGGAGGTGGAAGGGGAGAGAAAGAGGTACAGAGGATGAGAGGAAGATGAAGGATGTGAGACAGGAGGAGGAGGAGATGGAGGATGACGAAAGAGAGAGAGAGAGACAGACAAAGAACCAGAGAAAGAGTTACACTGCGTAGCTGAGACTGTCCGAGGCTAACATTCGCCTCTTCCCAATCTCAGCCAGTGAGAAAAGTAGGCTCAGTCACACATGCACATAAAACACTTACGCGTACAAACGCATGCACGCACGCACATCCACACAAACGTGCACGCACCCCATCCCCCACTCCCTCCTCCACCCCACTCCCAACCGACCCACCCACTGGATGACGCTGCCTTTGTTGACTGACATGCATATCATCACGGTTCACTCTAGGAGTGTTACAGCGAACACGGCTCACGTTCGAATGCTGCTTAGGAAATGTGAACGATGTAAAGACACTGTTGGTAAAGAGTCTTAAGTGAGGCAAACAGTAACACGTACTGAAACCCTGATAATAATGTTGCCATCTTTTAAGACAGCAGATATTAAGATAAACTTGCAAACAGCTGAGCAGATACCACGGTAAACTTTTGGACAGCAGATATCCCTGCCATGAAGAATAGAAAGTGTGTAGATGAGGTGCTACAGGAGACTTCTAGGCATTTCCTATAACTAGAAAATCACCAACGACGAAGTCCGACAGACAACACGATGGCATGCTCACAGTGGTGAAAAAACGGAAACTCCGAAGGTACGGCCAAGTCACCAGATCATCAGGCCTTGCAAAGACCATCCTTCAAGGCACGGTGCGAGGAGGTAGAAGAGGGAGGCCGAGAAAGAGGTGGGAGGACAACATTCGAGAATGGACTGGTTTGACACTGAGCGAGGCCATGAGGGTTGCTGAGGACAGGGAAAGATGGAGTGCGCTGGTTAAACGATCATCTGTGGTGCCCCAACGACTTTCGCGTGATAGGATAGCAATAGGATACCAATATAACATTTCAAACAGTAGACAGTACACAAAAGACACAAATTTTAACCAGATACCAACATCACTTTATAAGCAGCAGACTGTAGGCATCAACACAATTGTGGACAGCAGATACCAACATAAATTAGCGAAATAACGATGAAAAACCAGGCAGGAGACCTGGAAAACATAAATAGGTCTGCCTGTAGCAAGTCAAGGAAAACGATAAATCGAGGAAACAATTAGTGATGCTTTGACAATAGCACTGCTGCTCTTTGGCGTTGAGCTCAATGACACCTGCCTGTTGACTTGTTTTCTCAACGAACTTCTAACACAAAGAATTTATAGTGTATCACAAGCTGAAAGTCAGCTGGGTCCCGTGTTTCAAGAACTATGGGACGCCAATCGTGGCTACATTGAAAAAATATGATGCAACAGGAGCAAAAGATACTGAGCAATACTGGAAGCAAGCACCAAACAACCCCTAAATCATGGGAACACCGAATACAGTATACAGTTCCTTCATCTGCCCGTTCAGCTTCGACTTTATGGTCAAACTTGTCTTTGGAGAGCTCATCATTACCCCCACCGCAGTCAGAACAAGTCAATTTGCATGCAGCGGAGACAGCTGTGTTAAAATGTCTTCAGGCAGCCGTCGTATCATGCACTGCAGGTCCTGCTATACGACATGCGGTCATTCATGAGGTAAGAATGCTCTGCACATTTATCAAATTTGTTCAGGATCGTTCATGAAACAGCTTCTTCGAGCGTTCTCGTATGATAGCAGAAGTAACGGATCAAAGAAAATTTCGTCAGCTTGCCGTCTTGCTTAGAATTCAATTGAAGCGAACATTAGCGGTCAGGCAAACTCTCAGTTAATTTTTTCAAACAGCTTGGCATTTACCTCAGGATAGACCAGTGGCTATCTCAGAGGTTCTACCAAGCACGTCAAGCACGTCAAGCTCGGCCTCAGTCTCAGCCTGCCAGTCAGGCCAGCAAGTCCAAAGGTTTAGGTGTCAAGACATGAAGGGATAGCTGTAAAATGTTTACATTTACTTCAGATACTGCCGGCTGTCCACAAGGAGACGTCTTCAGTACTATCGACAGTGGTGAATAGCAACAACTCTTTGACACCATCTGTACATGTTCGTAGCGCTTCGGCTGTGGCATTCATAGGTGTAGGCTATCGTCATTGGAAGAATTCACACAATCGTTCTTTGACACGGATTCTTCAGGAAGCTTACTTTCTTGTCCAGACACATTAGAATCAAATCCACGAATCCGACATCTGGATGATAATGTAGATATTAAAACATCGCCCAAAATGAAATTGCGTTGAGTTTATCTTCTCGTTCTGGACTGATATTGCCAGTGACGTCAGAGATGAATAACGCCAAAATTTTACCACCATCTGTGAATGCATTCATTCCACATGCCATTGCTGCAACTGATGGTAGTTTCTACTCAGAATATGCATTTAATGGCACAAAGGATTTCGCTGCAGATGTAGCATACAGCCTTCTCCTGTCGATTCAAACTTATCACTGCCAGTCGTTCCAGCCTCAGCCTCAGCATTAGACAGCCAGTAGTTCCAGCATCAGCATTAACGAAGTTATTCGTTTCAGCATCTTCGTCAAACCCGTATCCAGTATTGATACAGTCTGGTGACAATACATCGGGGCCAACGATTCTAAATGTCATGCACTAATGGCAACTGCGTGTGTGTTGTGATGTTGTGTACTTCGTTTTTTAATAATAGAATACATTAACAAGAAAAAAACAAACAAAACAGTACGTTGGCGTGCGTTCAGTAAATCTCTCTCTCTCTCTCTCTCTCTCTCTCTCTCTCTCTCTCTCTCTCTCTCTCTCTCTCTCTCTCTCTCTCTCTCTCTCTCATTCTTTCTCTCTTTCTCTCTCTCTCTCATTTCAACATTCTCTCTCCCCCCTCTCTCTCTTTCTCTCTCTGTTTTATTTATGTATCGGTCTACTGATCTGTGTGTGTGTGCGTGTGTGTTTGTTTATTGTATATAAAAATGATAAATAATACCCCGAAAAACTTTTAATAATACAAATAAGCAATACAGTTAAAATAAAATAATTAATCCCAACTAGTAAACGTGCTCGCGCGCACTCACGTTTCAACATTCACACAACCACAAACACACCTCCTTTATTCGCCTACTCACCGTATACTTAAGCACGAACGCACCAACCTATACACACACTACCACACGCGTACGCACACACACAAACAAACGCACACACACAAACACGCACGCACGAACACACTGAGTATAGTATCATGGACAATGGTAATAATTTTATGAGCATGTACATTTTTTTTATAAGCTTTATATGACACTTTATTTTTTAACTACCTCTAAAACACATTCTTATATTTGATAATTTATTTGTATGTGTAAAACAATCCACATTAGCTGCAATTTTCTATTAACAGCAGCGATGAATTAACTCGTCTTGGCACCTACCATAGAGCACAAGCGCAACAACAAAAAATGTGTATGGTGATAATCGTCAGTGTGCAATCACCAAACTGTAAAAACAAAAATAAATAAAAACAATCTCGTTTAATTAGTAACCTTCTGCCTACACTAACCCAAACCTACCCTTCTCTCTCTCTCTCCTCTCTCTCTCTCTCTCTCCTCTCTCTCTCTCTCTTTCTCCTCTCTCTCTTATCTCTCTTTCCTGAGAGCATAACATAATGCAGAAGACACGTTTATGACATATTATGAACTATCCCAAACTGAAAGAACATCACAAAAGGACATCACATAAAATAAACGAATTTTTTGGACTACAATTATTGATCATTTGAGTTTTTTGTCTTTATGGGTGGAATGGTAGAGGGGTGGGAGTGTGGGGGCAAGTGGTAGGGAGGCTCTCTCTCTCTCTCTCTCTCTCTCTCTCTCTCTCTGTGTCTGTCAAGAAACGTCATTGGAATGAAAAATATTAATATTGTATATTTGTCCAATGGAATTCCACGGTAAGTAGACACAGTACTAGGAACCGATATATACAAACACACAAACCCTCAGTTGTTTGGAATACTGTCTGTAGTGCCCACTAAATACATTAAAGTGCATTGCATGGTTGCATGGTCTTAAGTTTTCTGTACCTGTACAACAGAAGAATAGTGTGGTGAGATGCTGGTTTCCTCTGAGAACAAAGGACAAACTTAACTGTTGATTATAGGATCTACACAGCAAGACATATTTAGGTATGCACTTAAAGATTCACCTACCATTAAAACCACTTAGGGCTGAAATGAAGACGTTCTATGAAAATAACGCACACACGCATACATTAAGTTAGCTGTCAGTTGCTTTTTTTTCCTCTCAAGATAATAAAATAAGGTTTGTTTTGCAAAAAGGTAAATAATATTAATACCATTTTCTAATAACATGCACAGCAACATAAATACACCGATTTATTCAACTAATTAGCATGACTATCAATTAACATAGGACTACGTTACCTTGATCGTGTCCTCGATCTTGACCGTGACCCCGACTTGGAAACAGGTGCTGACTCTGATCCCGAACCAGCAGACGATAAAGTTAAGAATGATGACTTGCTCCATGACCTTGGCTTTGACCCTGAATGCGACTTCGAAGACGTTTTCGATCGTGCGCGACTCGCTCCGTACACTTTGGCGAAGAAGCTGTGTCTGTCGAAGGAACTGCTCCGAGATCTGCTCGTCCGTGACCGTGACAGTGATCTTGACCACGAGCGCGATCTTGACGACGACTTTGACCTTGACCTGGACCTCGACCTATCCGAGAGGCCGTTGAAGTTGTGGATTGGCGGTGGTTTTGCCGCGCGGTCTTTGAACATACGGGCATGCTGAACTTTGATCACTCGCCCCATATAAGTCCTGAAAAAAATTTCACATTGAAAGAGGTGACTGTTTTACTGACTAAATAAAACACCCTAGGTATGTATTTTTCTTCATGGCATGAATGATAAGAAATATTGTGTGCAGTAGGCCTACATATTAGACATAAAGATAATAATAATAATAATAATAATAATAATAATAATAATAATAATAATAATAATAATAATAATAATAATAATAATAATAATAATTAACGTATAATGAATAGGTCAACAAGATAATGCCTCTGCCCGGGAATTTATAATTCCATCTGTACTGTTTCTGTTTTTGCAGCTAAAGAAATGTACAAAGCACCACATGTGCTTTTGTAATTATTACAAAGTCACAGCAGTTGTGAACAGGCGTTCAATAAATTAATAGTCAAACAAATATAAATTAATAAATGTATTCATAAATAAAGAAACAAATAAACTGTTCTTAAATAAGGATACCAGAGAGCGTTCTGTATTATTATTATTATTATTATTATTATTATTATTATTATTATTATTATTATTATTATTATTATTATTATTAAGCACAGAGGTGTTTATCGAAAACACATTAGCACATTTTGTGTGTGTTACATTGAGCGCTTAAGAAATGGAGAGACACCTTTTTAAAATGCACTATCAACGCTTTTACCGTAAAAGCATTACCAGCACCCCTGTTGATTAGACGGCAGATGCTGTTCAACTTACGTGTTATTTTTCTCTGCCACAGCTTGCTCAGCGTCCTCAGAAGACTTGAACACCACAAAGCCAAAGCCTGGTGGATTGCTAAAACGATTCAAACAATCACTCAGGAAATCAATCAGTCGTATTAACTATTCAATCCGTTCGATTTCATCAGTCAGTTAGTTAGTCGTTGTCTATAGGGTCCAGCGGACTACAAACAGTCGAATCAGGACCACAACTTGGTTGAAAGAGGACTCACCCCCGATCCTTATAAAAGATCTGCTGAAACAGCCCTAATGGTAACACTGAAGGCACTCCACCAGCCGGTCACTTTGCATTAAAGGCATCCCATGAAGGGGACGCTGAAGCCGTACTCTAATTTATCGAACCCCAGGTTACAAAAACAAAATAGAATATAAACAACAAAACACATGCATATAAAATGCCTACATTGTTGAATAATAATATCATAGAAAGCCCTAGTGACCATTTGGCAGAAAGCGTCCAATATTCCCAAACTGACCCAACAGACCTAATACACAAATCAGGAGTTTAAAGAAAAAAGGTAGGCGACTGGTCTAGGGAAGAAGATATTAGATTGATAGAACAGAGTAGGAGCGAGAAAGAACAAATGAGAATGACACTAAATTTCCGCAAAGTGGGGATACTATTAAGTCGATCAACTAATTAGCCAGTAAAACTATAAACCAATCAATTATGCTGAACCAAAATCTCTACCAACTGAATTCATTTTCAAAATGGCCGACGTACTGACGTGGCCAACCAGGCGTTGACATATAAATATAAAATATCTCCGGAAGCGCAAATCTGATCACGCACAGCCTCTCTAGAAAAATCTTCTCTGGCTTCCGGTTAGTGCAAGAATAGAGTACAAGATTGCAGACTCCATGACCTTGCGCCATCGTACCTATCTAACTTGTTGTCCAAGTACCAGCCGGCCAGAACGCTTCGTTCTTCCGACGCCGGTCACCTTGCTGTGCCGCGCATCCGCCTGGGAACATTCAAAAAACGGTCTTTCTCATTTGCTGGTCCTGCCTTTTGGAATTCCCTACCAAATCCCTTCGCGATCTACCCACTTTGCCCGCCTTCAAATCTGCTTTGAAAACCCATCTGTTTAGGAAATACCTGCGTGAAGACTGACAGTCACTTTGGCTTCCCTGAACTACTTAATTCCTGCCAACTTCTCATGAAAGTGCTTTTCCTCTGTGTGACTGTGTGTTATTCTCTGCCCCCATCTTCGCTTTTTATAGACCTACCTCTTTTCTCGTACTTACTGCACGACCACCCATTTCATGGATTATTTCCTGTTCATGTAGTTTTTATCCCCGCCTTTTCTCACCCATTTTGTTCTGCTTTTTCTTTATGCTGATCTGTTAAAACGGTTTTAATTTTTATAACATATTTTACTAATCCCTCATAGAATTTGAAGTATTTAAGTATTGATTGTATTAATGACTAGTGCGTGTAATGACTAGTGTGTGTATTACCGATTGCTATTTTTGTGATTGCGTGTTTTGGATTTATGTGTGACATTTCTTTTTTTTTGTGTGTTACATTCTTAATTTAAACGTTGTAAATCGGCTTCACGTAACGCGCTTGGAGCTTCCCTGTTAGGGACAAGCGTGCTTCTTAAATGAATTAAATTATTATTACAAAATAGATAGTCTACAGAACTTCAAATCCCAAGCGATCTTGGGTACACGGCCAAAAAGACGAGAAAACTATGTACTGGCTAAACTAATCGGACCATGCGTAGGCCTACTTGACCATCTAGAGCTTAGAATATAAACTAAGAAAACAAAGTACGTAGCCTAGTAGTTAGAAATATTGCCAACTGAGCTGCATCGGCACTCAGAATTCTATTAAGTCGGACAGTATTCACAGTTTTGAAATATATATTGATCTGAATCGACGCCATCTGGGCTAAACAGTCCTTCTTTGTTGTGGCATACTGACCTGGCCAGCCAGACGTCGACGATGGGTCCGAAGGTAGCGAAAAGGTTGGCGAGGTCATCATGAGATGTGGCGCCGGACAGATTGCCAATAAAGATGCGGTAGCCGCGCCTGTCGGGGTCGTACCTCGCTGTCCCCAGAGACTCTGCAAGGCACACAAACAAGGGTTCATATAGAAATACAAAACAGTACAAGAAGTGTAAAATTGAAGAAATGTAATTAATCACTGACGCTGGCGCTCTAGGCTAATATTTCGCCTGAGTGTCAAAGATATTTGCGAAACCTACGCTTAAAACTTAATTAAGGGCTTAAGTCAACAACAGACTCTGATAGGTCTACCTAGTATGGGTCTAAACGTCATTCACTTTTTGATATTAATAAATACTTCAAAGCAATGAAAATTTCATTGCCCCCCCCCCCCTCCCTTTCCCCTGCAAAATATTTAATAAATGTAAACGTTTTTGCGCGATTTAATTGTCCTCGGTCGCATGCAATACCCGACCGAGAAGACATGAAAAATCAGAATTTTAACGACAACGATAAGGCAAAGACAACATCGGTTTCTTTTTTTTCCCACGCACTATTACAAATATAATTTCAGGATATACATTTATGCCATCATAAGAAAAGAACACTCATCGGAGACTTTCCAAATGACCGACGCCTCTTCGTACGAAACTCACCATGGAAAGCAGAAGCTGCTGCTACAACTTGAATAGCGCACGTTGCCGGTGCTCCTGACAGAGCTGCGAGATCGATTGTGGTACCTGCTTGCTCATCTGACGGACAAAACTGCTGAACATCATCGTTAGTTTGAAGAGCAGCAAACACCTCAGAACTGTTCCCAGCAATGGCCAAACATTCAGCAGCAGAAGACATATTTGCAACACCATCTACACCAATAGTGACTTTTGTACATCCTCCGGTCACACTAGATGTAACAACAGAACACCCAGCCACACCAAAAATGCCTTGGGTACAGTCAAACACATCCGATGAAATTGCGTTATTTGTACTGGAACCGCCAATCATACTGGAAGTAGATTCTACTCCGGAAGTTGCAACCGCAGCACCGAAAGTCAGGTTGACACATGGAGGCGCTAAGGGTTTATTGTTCAACGTTACTGCATGATTCAAAGTCATTGAATGATTCAGTGTCGCTGAAGCAGCAGGAAGAAAACTGACACGACTACTGTCAGTAGGAGTGACTTTAATTGGTGGCATTATTAACTGGGCTCTATCAGCCACGTTACAAGGCACTGTGCTCTGAAGCTGCATCGAACCACTCATCGTTCCAATGCTGATGCCTTCTTTGGCCTTCATCGTCAGGTAACGTCCATGGACATGCTAGGGAGGTCGCACTTCCTTAATCCAGAGAAATTGTAAAGAACGTTGTAATACAATGACTTTATCCTGCAAAACACAGGAACTTAACTTGTAACAAAAGACATCAACATAAACTTCAGCCTGTAAAAAACGCAAGTACCACATGTCTAGTTTCCTCTCAGCAGTGCAGTAGACACACCCCAAAGACCGTCACTTGATGGAGAAATAGACCTCGTTTGAAATAATATTAATAATTTAAAAAGTAGGCCCTAATAGAAATTGTCCATCACTTTCACAAATGATGGAAATTCTATGGACTGGGCAATATATTCAGGCGTATAATACACAATATTGTTGATTGTTTAGGTTCTTAAAATTTTAGGGGTAGGGGGTTGAGGAGGAGATGTTACAATAATTTTAAACAGACTATTCGCATTCTCTGCAGTGGTTTCCGCAACACTTTTTCGCACAGTACCTCACTTTCTTTCTGCAAACCTGTACTTATAACCTCCTATCTCACAAGAAAAACTCACAACGACAAAATTACACCGTAGGTCGTATTTCAGTTCTGCTGATGCATTTTGTTCTTGAACACAATTAGGCTATAAACAAGTGAAACAGTCTTGGGGAGCGTACGTAGGACCAGACACAGCGGATCACAAAAATGCTGTGTGAAGCAAGGGAAGAAACAGACTGGGTAGGCTTGGCGTGTGGGTGTGGAAGGTAATGAAGGTGATGAGTGTGCTCCGTTTGTATGCAAGCAGTGTGAATAGAGTCCCAGACTGCTCCAGAGCTTTGGTTTACAGTCGAACCCGGCTTATCCTTTTATTCGCAGACAGTATTAGTTATGCCTCTTTGGTTTGGAACATCTTTAAAACTGTGACCCGTGCGAGTTGCATGCCAAGTACAGTAGGAGAACAAGAAGTGGTGAAGAACAGAATGAGCCTTTATTGCTGCTATTTCTGAGTCTCCTAATATATTGAACATATATGTATAACCGAGACGCCCACTTGCAACCTTTGGACGCATAGTCTGACGCTCAGACGACTGAGCACAATTATGGGCGATCGGGGATGAGGAGAAGGGACCTAGAGCATCTTGGGTGTATTTTTATAGGCGGCACTCAAACTTCGATGACATGAGCGTCAGGATCTTTAAAGTTCATTCAAGGGAATGCGTGCGTGCACCGAATAGACCTCGGTTTATACTATCATCGGAAGGAATAGGAAAACGTAGAAGCTCTGTCATATAGTACAATAGTTAACTCTGTTTGAGATTGCCTTCCGGAAGGTGTATCCGTAGTTTAAAGTGCAGCACTGTTCGTTTCCGTTCAAGTTTCATTCCGACTGCAGTGACCCTGATCAATAATGCTGATTGAGATATTGGTTTGGCAGCGGCTGTATGTGTAAATGGGATGCATGCTTGATGTACTTTGATTATAACACACATTTTATATTGTAATATATATGTTTACATGTGTTGCATTTTTATGTTAAATAATGTTAGTTTTATCATGTAAAATGAAATGTGTGCGTGAGGGGAGATGCAAGTGCGTTAGATGTGAAGAGTGTTATGTGGACATACCCTTTAACATTTTATATCTTATGTTTTTTTCAAGTGCGAATGTCTTTTATTCATTGGAGCAAAGTTTAAAGCCTGTCATAATTCCTTGTAAGAAATAATACAGATTTGTTGAATTGAGTTGAATAAATTTGAATAGTAAAGTTCCAAACTGTACCACACTAGTTACAATATCTACCAGAATGTTTTGTTTAGATCTTATGTGCTTCTTTCAGATAAAATTTTTATAAAGAGACTGCGGTAATACTTATTGGGACTATACCTAAACCGTAATATCTGGGTTTAAGCGTACTTCTCATGGGACGGCAAAAGCTTTCAACAAGTTTCTATCTCACTCCACCAGTTTCTCACAAAACGTAAATCCCAGTACAAATAATATGTGAAAACAAGACAGTCCGATGCTGGGTATAGTGAGATGAAGGTGGAAGACGAAGAAGTAAAAACTATGGAAAATATTATATAACAACTGTAGGAGGTGGAAGTTTGATTAAAAGGGGGTACATGTAAATACATGGGGGGTCGGATAGCGTAGTGGTTGGAGCACTCGCTACTGTGTCGCAAGTTAAGCACCGTCCAGTGCGGTTAGCACTTGGATGGGTGACCGCAAAACGTGAAGCGACAAATAACAACGCCCCAGTTGACTCAACTGTGACTGAGTACCTACTCTCTTAAGGGTGGGGAAGGTAAAGCAGCGAGGGAGAGAGATGGTCATCACCCTCATTATGCTGGCCCAAGATAAGTGTGATCTCCAACATCACGCTCCCCTACGGCCATTAGGCTATGGGACTACCTTTTTTTTTTTTTACATGTAAATATGTAGATAGATTAGAGTATCTGCAAGAGTAAACTTTGGAACTGAGAGTTAGGGGTAGATAGTTATGATGATGCGGCGAGGAAAGTCTATTTGTAGGAATGTCAAAACAGTATCGTGGAGGTGTGAAGCTCAAACAGAGAGGTTGTCATATGGTACAGCGGCTGGGTGACTGTATATAACGTGGGGTTTTATTGTTGCTGGGCTCTGCACAATGGAATGCTGTAACCCTCACGTCTATTCTATGGGAACCGCTAGTGAGTCACCCTGTGAATTACTTTAATACATTTATTTGTTTAGCTCGGTCTGTGTTAAGGCTGGGGTACAGAGATAGATAGAAAAATGGTAAAAGATCACTGTCACACTAGCTTTCACACGGCTGTGAATCATATGTAGTCCAGCCACTTGATAACAGTCAAAATCACACATTTATTTCTTCTACTCTATACACGATCTTCGAAGTACGAATCTAACTTAAAAGTTCAATTGTCAATGCGAATGGTTCGCTCGCTGATAGTCTAGGCAGCTATTTTTTCTTCATAGGGCACTGGCTACTACCGTTCATGAAGAGTGGACTACTGAGGTCCTTTTGCTACAGTTTTAGTGCACTGTTTCCTGGGCACTTAACTGAATTGATGCGTGGGTGAAGCACTGCGTTGAGGTAGCTTCTGGTACACGCTGGGTCGTCATGTAGTCTTTGACTTTTGGTACGACGTTTGGGGCTATCTGCGCACGATGCTGTAGATGCCTCGGCAGCCAACTCGAATCGTAGATTAGGTTCTGCTCTTCTGTTGAGTTGGGCTCACGATATCCTGCCTGCTCGTCTGTAACATAAGAGACGAAATTCTGCACAACCCTGAATAATAGGTCTGTGCAGAGCGTCTCACTGAAAGCCAAATTAGCCCTCAGTGATAGCTCCACATCTCTATACATAAGCGACGAAGAACATTCTGCTAAGTCGGTGGTCCACTGGAATCTCCACTCTAATTTCCTATACATACATAAATATAAATCGTGGCTAACTATACACATAAAGAAATAATAATATTATAAACATTCACTGGTATAGCCACTGGTCTGCAAGCATACATTTAGGTTAAACAACAGTGGTTCAGTCAGGTATACAACATGGCGTCAAAACCGGTCGTGCTTGACACGTGTTCGGCTTCTCCACGTGGTAAGGCAAAATCGGACTAACAATTCAAATCTATGCATAGTAAATTCCACAAACATAATTTCAACAATAATATAAATACATCACGATAAACAGAAGTATGTTCCATTACCTGTTCGGCGATGTCAGGCCCGTGGCTACTTGATTGAATTCAAAAATTCAACAAGCACTGCTTCCCTGTTCTATCAGTGGAGATATTTATCTGCTCGAGGGTAACTGTGTACTCTTCAGAGCTTTCCACACAACTAACCTATACTTGGCTGGGACTGAATCAGCCAGAACTGGTTCTAACCCTCTACCTGTGTCCCGATTGGCTAAAACAATCTAAGTGGATATAAAGTTCAAAACTCGATCGTAGGCCGCGATGATGTCACTAAACGGCTCGCGTCAGCTCGCAGTGTGTGGGTACACATCAGTTATACCTTAATCGTCTGCTATAGACTACAGTAACCTTCTAAGTTTTACTACTGCTAAACAAGCAAAAGCTCAAATAGTGAGGGGTAAACGGGTCTGTTTGTTACAGTGACATGTGGATGCAATAAAGTGATAGGTAAAAGTTGGATTGGGATTAGATGCACGAAGGTCAGAGGTGGGGTGGGGATGTAGTATACTCTGATGAAAATCAGAGCCACGAATGCTGCGACGGATGTGTTTATATGATTGATTGATTGATTGATTGATTGTTGCTTTAGGTCCAGCGGACTCTTCCGAGCCAAATCAGGACCGGACAACCCCCGATCCGCATAAAAGATCTGCAGAAACAACCCTAGTAGGAAAACTGAACGCCCTCCACCGGCCAGTCACTTTACAATAAAGACATCCCACGCAGGGGACGGCTGAGGCTTTACCCCAACTAATCGAACCCCCGGTTACAAAAACAAAATAGAATACAAACATCATTATACATTTATCAACAGAACACATACATATAAAATGCCTATATTGCTAAATAATAAAATCATAGGAAGCCCTAGTGACCACCGGGCAGAAAGTGTCCAATACTCCCAAGCTGATCCAACAGACATCATACACAAACAAGGAGTCTTGTCCAGGAAGAGTTTTCAAGAAAAAAGGTAGGTCATTGATCTAGCGAAGAAGAAGATAGTATAGCAGAGTGATAGGACAGAGCAGGAATGGGAAAGAGCAAATGAGGAAGACAGCGACAGTGGGAATTTAAAGCACTAAATTTCCAGAAAGTGGGGAAACTATTTATACTGAAACCCCCGGCACGCCAACGGGGGTACTGTTGCCGCGGATGTGTTTATATACAGGACAGATGCCCGTATTTTCAGTAGGAACAGCGATGGGGCTAGGTAAAGCTAGGAAAGAAAGATTAAGCGTATACTCTTGGTAGTTATATCTCCTAATTGTCGACAAAAAACAACAAACATCAAGGGATGAAGTGGGAGAGGAGAGTAAGGAAGAGGGGGTGAGGGGGAGGGGAGACCGTGGAAGGGAGAGAGATATGAAAACACACATTGATTTTTTTTAAAATGGCTTACCCGTACTAATTCTTATCTTCCCCCATCATTCCCTTTCCAGAGCTAACATAGGGAAAAAATACAAGCAGAAGACGGGTCGAGAAAAGTGGAGGTTGGGTCAGAACGTAATCTTTGAGACAAGACAAACTAATACCCAAAGATTACACAAAATAAGTAAATAAATAAAGAGTCTGATCCATATATCTTCCCACCTCAACCCCCAGCAAACCGACACTGTCGACAAAGCTAGATTATTTCCAAGCATTTCAAAAGATAAAATAATTAACAAATGATAGGTAAGTTACATGCATTTAACTACAATAGTTTGTTTGCAGTTAGTGGGGAGGGGGAAGGAGGAGGAGGGGTATGCGTGCGTGCTTGCGTGACCGAATGATTGTGCGTTTGTGTGTGTGTGTCTGTCTGTCTTTGAGTGCCAATTTTTTTCTGTCTGCTGGGGTGGAGATGTTGACGCAGGTGGTGATGGTGATGCCTGTGACCATGTCAGAGGAAGGGATTAGAAGACAGCATGTGTTGCTGTTGCCTACGCTAACACTAGTTCACGCACGGTCGGGAAGGAGTCGGCTTACAGCCGATCAGATGGGAAAACAGAGAATGAGGCATTTTGGTATGGCAAGGATAAATATACCCATCCCAGCAGGCAAAGAATTCATACAATAACAATTGAAGGAACCCTGCCATATCATGCTCCTTATGATAGTGATAACACATCTTTGAACACCAGAGCGCACGACTTGTGTGAGTGCGTCTTGGGCGACGTGGGTTCGAATCCTGACTTCAGCAAACTATTCTGTGATTGCTGGATATTACGGGCCAGCGCTTTGAGAAGCTCTCTGAGCTTGTAAATGCGCTATATAAGAGAAATTTCTCTCTCTCTCTCTCTCTCTCTTTTTTTTTTTTTTTTTTTTTTTTTAAAGAAAATGCCTTATGTATTTGGGCGTTCACTCTCCCTGATTCCACTGCAGCGCCCGCCACAACCCTTTCCCTACCTCCTCCCCCTCTCTCCCTTCCAACATTCTTTCTCTCCCAATTATAAGAGCTCCATTTCCAACCTTCCAAGATATGTTCTATGCAGACGCTGCTTTAGGCTCCAACACAAAAGTGATAAAGAATCTACTTCATCTCGAGTCATTCTAACTTAACCTTTCCCGCCTTTGTCGTACATTCTACGCAGATGTCAGTCACTATCAAACGATAAACAAAAACCAATAAACGAGTTCTTGTTCTGCAGGCAAAACGTTCTGGCCTTCCAAGGTTAGAATTAGAATGTGAGGATGGAAATTATTACATAATATTATATTGATGGGAGACTGAGACCGAGAGGAAAGCATTTTCTAAAAAGCCCATGGAAGATGTTAATGTTCCGATTGCGCTAGCAGAAGTTATTGTTAAGTGTTCATTTTGTTTGTGGGTGAATATGATTAATAAAACTAAGAACTGTAATCGAGTGACGAATGAAAAAGTGGAGAAACTGACAGAAAAGATGGATGGGAAACAAGGCACTTAGGGGGAATCAGATGTTCCATGTGAAGATGGACTGATGAATGAAACAGATGCAAAGGGTGCCTAGAAAAACCAAATTGAACAAGACAAGACGGGGTTACAAAAATATAGGCCGTTATCTCTTCTAGGGGCAAAGAGCCTCGTTGGTACTCTATAGCTGTCAACACCAACACTCATCTCTCACAAAGCAGGTATGGCTTGCCAGATAACAGTACAACCGTTTCCACTTTCGTTAGCTTGGATGAGACTATTTCGGTTTTCGTTGGCACGCGTGACAGTCCAGCGGTATTAGCACTGTAGCTGTAATACCCACGGAACATTACTTTACTATGATTTCTCTCTGTTGTATCGCACTAAACAATGAGTACTTTCCCCGTCACGATACATTCAGTCAATATCGACGTATCCTAGGGTAGAATATGCCGTGGCGTGCAGGAGAACCTGATTTATGATCTGGATGGTGCCGAGACAAGTCTCGGTGTCACAGTGACCGAGAATCCCGTGATCGGAAGTCCCGTGATCGACTTCAAGTAATGACTCATTCATCGGTGGTTCTCTTTTTTCAGTTTTACCGCAGCATCTTGAGTAACTCTTTGAGATGTGAGAGAGTTGTATAAGGAAATTATAATTTCGTGTGTGTTGTATATATTAATATGGAGATCGAGCTGTATCTTTTGAATGTCACGCAGTGGAAAGCACTTACGTATAGGCCTAATGCGCAGGTGTTTTGCACCCGGTAGAGAGAGAATCATGGGCAGCTTGAGACGGAAAGATTGCGTCCCAAACCGCACATGTGATACAGATCGGTGATAGCACAACAGAACTGAGTAGCAACACCACCCTAGGAGCACATGGGTATAATGGCAAAACCAGCTGCGCCTCTGCGGAATGGTCGATCTCAAGTTTTGGCTGAGAAACAAATTCAGAAGTACGGGTACCCATAAGAATTGTATGCAGGATAGTGTTTGGAAATACATTGATCGTGAGTTAGAATATGGCACTTTTATTTCTCTCTCGCCAAAACGAATAATGCATAAATGCTGAATTTATTAGGCTATGTACTAAACTGAAGATCTGTAAATACATGTAACAATATCCTCAGTAAAAAAATCGATAATCTTAAAATTAGGCATCTCTCTCTCTCTCTCTCTCTCTCTCTCTCTCTCTCTCTCTCTCTCTCTCTCTCTCTCTCTCTCTCTCTCTCTCTCTCTCTCTCTCTCTCTCTCTTAGTGTGGGCGTCTGGAAATATATTTGAATGGGTTGTCATCTTGTTACTCTTCTCTTTAATGCATGGATTTATGAATTGTGGACTTCCTCCCGAGTGCAAGAATAATTATTATCAATATAATGTAATGTGTTCTGAAGACACGGTCGTCCAACAATACATGTGAGAGCGGGGCAGGTGCGGGACATGGGGGATCATAAGAAAAGTGGCGATGGGTGGGAGGTAGGACAGCAAGGCAATATAGGTCTACATGTCACATGAGAAACCAGAAATCAGTTTTTTCCTTAGAAATAACATATTACCTGAAATAAATAAATCTGTAACAAATGTTTAATGCACATGCAGTGAACATAAATTGCACATAAAGGCTAGACGATTGTTTATGCTCTAGAGCCAGACACCAAAGGGAGATAAACTAACACAATTTGAAGGAGTTATGTGGTTTTACTTGGCTGCGGCGCCTCCCTGGTAGCCTAGGTCTGCTGTGGGAAGCTGTGCAGATGGAAACCAAAGAAGCTTGGAGTATCTCCAACATCCTCTCTCTAGAAACAAACTAACGCTTGCTTGACTTTCGGAACACGGTAATCCAAACACCTCCCCCTTCCCCCCCTCCCAAAAAGAAAAAAAAAGCACAAAAAGGTCACATTGGTACAGTACGGAGAAGGAGATGAGTGTGGCCCGTCTAGTCAAAACAGGATTTGAAATTTCTATAACCCATTCCGGTGTGGCATCGCCAAAAGTATTTCTTCGCCGACTGTTCCGCGCATGCGTTTACTTCCGGAGGTCACGTGTCGGAAGCAGATCCTATCCTATCCCGTAACTCGGAGGTAGGTGCACCACAGATGATCTTTTAACCAACATACTCCATCTTTCCCTGCCCTCAGCAACCCTGATGGTTTCGCTCAGTGTCAAACCAGTCCATTCTCTAATGTTGTCCCCCCACTTCTTTTTCGGTCTCCCTCTTCTTCTACCTCCTTGCACCGTGCCTTGCAGGGTGGTCTTTGCAAGGCTAGATGATCTGGTGACGTGGCCATACCATTGGAGTTTCCGTTTCTTCACCACAGTGAGCAGGTTATCCTTTTGTCCAATGGCTTGTGTGATGGTCTGTCGGACTTCGTCGTTGGTGATGTGCTGGGTTTAGGAAATGCCCAAAAGTCTTCTGTAGGACCTCATCTTCACGCTTTATTTTCTTCGTTGTAGATCTGCTGTAAGGGTCCATGTTTCGCAAGCGTATAGGAAGATGGAGATGACAAGGGAGCGCAGCAGTTTTATCTTGGAATTTTGACTGATGGTCCTGTCTTTCCAAATTGGCTTCAACCTCGCCAGGGCAGAAGTTGTTTGTGCGATCGAGAGGACTTCCTGTCGGGACCCATTGTCTGATACAATGGCTCCTAAATATTTGAAGCTATGCACTGCATGTGTTGATGGATTGGCCTTGGACTTTGATGTCCGTGTTGATGCCATTGGTGTTGTTGGTCATCATTTTGGTCGGAAACGGAAGTCAGCATATTGTAACGAACACGTTTCGTACACGTTTGCGTAGGAAGACGTTATGACGTCACTGTGTTGTTTACGGTAGAAATGATAATTTAGTTTGTGAGCTGTGTTAGCTCAGAGATGACATATCAGCCGAGTTGAACGGACGTATTCGTGGGTGCTCTAGGAAAGCCTGATTCTGCTAAGGAATAAGATAGCTGTATCTAAGAACACAGGTATTTATTATTATTATTATTATTATTATTATTATTATTATTATTATTATTATTATTATTATTATTATTATTATTGGTATTTATAATGAGCTGTAAAGCTATCCATACGAAAAGGGAAAGTATTGCTTTTTGTGAATTAGTACGTTTAGAGTGCAGAAGAACCCATGTTTGAAAGAGGTTTGATAACTCATGTCAATACTTATTTGATCATGTGAATATCATGTGTGACTCAGTTTGTAACTATGATGCCATTTTTATATGCATTCATATATGGGGCTGAAATAGGAATGTAATTCAGTTGTATAATTTGTATATCTATTGATGAATGAATGGGTATGAATATGTTGTAAAATGAAGGTGAGCTGTGATTGTAATATTTGGCTCATAATCCATTGTGGCAGGCTACGCAATGTGTGTACAGTGTAAAGTGGCTATAGGTATTGTCACTGGAATGGTGACAATAGTGACTGTAGTGGTGTGGTGGCGTATAGAAGACATTCTACAAAGGAAATGATCTTTAAGCATTAGGAATTATAAAGATGTGTCAAAGATTAAGTATAAGAGCGAAAATTTACGATGGTGTACATGTTGTATACAGCGGGGCAGATACGGAGCGGAGAACCCCTGATGTGTAGCGGATGGATCTGTCCATATAACCTCATCTACTTGACCGGATGTGGACACCATCATCGCCTCATCTCTCCTTCGACTACCATCACTGATGCAGATGTGCAGCAACGGTACCGAAGTGAACCTCCGGTTCTATGCTACGAGGACACCTGCAGCGTCCTCTGGATGTGGCTCTGACTCCAGCATCGGCTGATAATCCTGCGCCGAGAGTGCTTGGGAGTGAACCGTGAGTACTGTCAATATAAGCAATTGTGATCAGAAAACTCCGTTGAGTCAAGTCATCGAGTGAAGCCACTAACTGTGTCGATGCTAATGAGAGAGTAGAGTCGAGTGACGTCTCAAGGAAGGGACAATGACTTCTGCTATTATTGGATTGTGGAAGTAGCTTACTCGCCACTTAGTAAAATAACTGTGAGAACTTATGTATCATCTACGTGAATTTACTACATGAAAAGAACTGAACAATTTAATGTGTACGTGAACAATTTAATGTGTACGTGAACAATTCAATGTGTACGTGAACAATTTAATGTATATGCAAATGATTTAATGTACAGGGTGTTCCAAAAGTCTTGGGCACATTTGAAGTCCCCATATCTCAATTACTATGAATGGTAGTAAGATAAAAGTTGTGCAATTTCAAAGCTAATTACATTAAGTTTTTGTAAAGCTGTTTTTTAATTTCTTTTCAGACCCATTAATGGCGTTCACTCAACCAGAAAATGCTGGGACGCGTTTGGCAAGAAGTTGACTATCGACTTGATGTGTGTCGTGTGACCAATGGTGCTCACATTGAACATCTTTGAACATTCCATGTAAAAATTGAGATTACAAGCTTTCTGAATTTACCAGATGCGTTTTTATATCCTTAATAGTTTCGGAAATATTCAATGTTAAAATGTGCCCAAGACTTTTGGAACACCCTGTATTTGTAAATGACTTAATGTATATGTGAATGAGTAATAGTGAAACAGAGGGCAAAGAGAAGTAACTGTGTAGTCTTTGTCCTTGTCTGCAAGCACGTGTGTGGTGGTGGATGAAAGAGTATAGTAAACAGAGATAGAACACACACCTTTATACTGAGCGTCAGACAATACAAATTAGCGTTGGCCGACGTAGAAGGAGTAGCGAAAGAAGAAGAAACCCGAAGCCGGAATAGACGGATCCCTCGATTATAGAAGATCAATTATGGGCTAAGTTGTTTTGGCTACACCTATTTTAACCTATGGCGGCAACTAATCAGATTAAATAAATTTAAATTATAGTTCATCATCATCGCTAAGTTGTTTCGGCTACACCTATTTTAACCTAAACACAGCACGAGATGACGGCAACTAATCACGATTAGATAAATGTAAATTATATTTCATCATCATCATCATCATCATCATCATCATCATCATCATCATCATCATCATCATCATCATCATCATCACTACTACCATACAACTTGGTATTGGCGTCAGCACTAAATCTTCCAACAATAAAATGGCTACAATGTTTAGTACGCTGTGGAAGCATAGCGCTTCTGGCAGCTATGTTCATAAATTCTGATTTATAGAGCAGTTCCTTGTTCACGCTAGCGGAAAATGTTGCCGACCCTTACTATTTTTCTGACAGAACTCGTTTGGATGCTCAGATCTGGGAAGACTGATGACGCTCTTTGGCCTGGACAATTAGATCTGTTCTCCCACCCCTGACTAAGTGAAATACGAATAAGTCATCTTTACAATGACAATAGCTGTGTAGCATCTTTTGCTTTTTGTTTGTTGTTGTGGATCATGTTCATTTTTAAGAGAGACATGATTGTTGTTTTTTTTAAACAGATTTAAATAGTTGTATAATATTTTAAGACTACCAACTGGTCCTGATCTGGCTCAAAAGAGTCCGCTTGACCTAAAGCAATAACCATGTAATGTAATGTAGTGTAATATTGTTCTTCTTCTTGCTCTTGTAGTTGTCTTCTTCTTCTTCTTCTTCTTCTTCTTCTTCTTCTTCTTCTTCTTCTTCTTCTTCTTCTTCTTCTTCTTCTTCTTCTTCTTCTTCTTCTTCTTCTTCTTCTTAATCATGTAGTTGTCAAAGAAGCAGTTGAAACTTAAAAGATGGACTTTCGGAATCCCTGTCGGAGTTAGAGCTCTTATTTTCCACCAAGTTTCTCCGAGTCGATCTTCAGAGCGTTTAACACGTGTTGCAGTAGTAACTACGACACTTTTTGAAGCGTTGGGTGGATTTGGACTTACTGGGGTGATGTTGATGTTGTTGAACACCTGTTCTTTCCCAGTTACGGTGACGCATGGTAGGCGTACTCAGTATTCTCGAGAAGGCGAATAGAGATAACAAAGCAAAGAATTCAACATGCGCCATAAAATTATTCCGTAGACCTACGAACTGTTGTAGGTATTCATCTTTTTTTTTCCTTTTGGTGGTATTTTCAGACTTATCTTGTCTGAAAATACTTTAAAACCGTCGTAAGTGGGTGGGAACGAACGTGGAGGGGGTGGGTGGATGAGGTAGGAGTGTGGGTGGTGGGTCGGGGTAGAATCAGAATGAGATAGATGTTTTCCTTTTACTTCGTAAGGATAAAGCAGAGCCACAGCACCGCCAAGAAAGTTAACACCTTCGAAAATTGATATTTTCCAGCTGTGTTCGTAAACATTATAAAAAAAATAAATGTAATGGCTGCATTGAGTCAGATCCTAACAATGACTGAGGGGAGCAGCTCTATGCTATAGTTGAGATGCTGTTGCGTCTTCTGCCCCGACGACTTCAGAAGTTGGGGAAGCCATCTCATAGCTGAGATTCTGTACAGTCTGCACGCTGCGTAGCTAAGACTGATGGAGACCCTCCAGTTGGGGAGAGGTGATGTCCTTTGCCTGCCACGAAAAATGACGAAACACGTTCACGTCTGACGTGCCATTTAAGGGCCTTTCAGATGTGAACATTTTTCGTCAAGCAGTGTGGCTCGGTCGCAGAGTCTGCATGACACACCGAGTATTGTTTGTGTGTATATGTAACCTGAAGAAGCAGCTTGGGCAATGAGCGTAGTTCACGCCGGAGATAAGATGTATGTCTACCAATGAATATTGTGGACACTTTATGTCATGTATGAATAAGCACGTATGACAGTCACCAAGTATGAAATGAATACTCGCAGGGTACCAAAATGATAGTTTGAGCTCTTGCCATCTTATTGCTTCAAACTGTGTGGTGACTTCTTTTTCTTCTCCAAGCAATGCTTTGTGAGTGGGGGAATGAGTAAAGGTTCAAAGGTTTGGGGCGTCTTCTTTCCAACAGACTGGATATTGTTGGGATGCCGCTGCAAGGATTTCGCCAAGAAAGCGGCGAATAAAAACTACCCTCTTCCTCCCCCATCCGCTCCCTAGTTCTATTTCTTCATCCACACACTTCTCCCTCGCTTCCCCCCCCCCTCCCCCCAAAAAATAACAAACGCAGTTTTTTTTCATGCGCATTTTGTGGCATATGACAGAGAACTATATAGAGAAGATTTATCCCTTGCGCCATGCAATTACATGATAATTATGCCTTTCCATTTTATTATTCCAGTCAGTCATGCCTTGCAACTTGAGTCTGTAGCGTCGGGTGCAGTGCCAGTGCCAGGGTTGATAATCATGCATGCCATAAAAAAGCATTCTCCCATGCATGCCACAGATTCACAGATTCCAAGAGAGCCAGAAAGGAAAGAGAGAGAGAGAGAGAGAGAGAGAGAGAGAGAGAGAGAGAGAGAGACAGACAGACAGACAGACAGACAGACAGAGACAGAGAGAGTTCCTGAGTTGTTAGGCCTGCATCAGTCTGTGTCTGAGCTGTAATGTTGAGCATACACGCGTACAGAGTATTCGAGACTCATCCATGAAGTAATTTTCTGCAAACCTGCAATGCCAAACCTGCCTCTCACTTATCAAATACTCTATGCATGCAGTAACGCGTCTTAATGCATATATTTAATCTGTACGGCAAATTCTTGGGAAGATTGGAACATGGGAGTGGAGAGGGAGGGGGTAGTTTTTATTCGTCGTTTTCTTGGCGAAATCCTTGCAGCGGCATCCCAGTTAGAACATGGA
Organism: Oncomelania hupensis; assembly: GCA_036898135.1. Classification (NCBI taxonomy): domain Eukaryota; kingdom Metazoa; phylum Mollusca; class Gastropoda; order Littorinimorpha; family Pomatiopsidae; genus Oncomelania; species Oncomelania hupensis. Next base: position 93,032,129 of record CM072512.1, read on the forward strand.
TTAAAAATAGATGTATTCTTTGGTCCATGGTTAGAAAGAAGACGCCCCAAAACTTTGAGACTTTACGCATTCCCTCTCATTTTAAGCACTGCTTGCAGAAGAAGAAAAAAAGTCACCACCCAGTTTGAAGCAGTAAGACGGCAAGAGCTCAAACTATATCATTTTGGTGCCCCGCGAGTATATTCATTCATACATGGTGTGTCAGAAATGCTTGCTCATGCATGAAGTATCACCAATATTCATTGGTAGACCTATATCCTTTACTCCGGTGTGGACTACGATCCTTGTCCAAGCTCCTTTTCTATGGCAGGCGGAAAGGGCCAAATGGCCGATGCAAAGTATCGATGCAAAGTACTTATTAGGAAAAGGATCCATACTTTGTATCGATACTTTTCATTATAAGGAAAAGGATCCATACGTTGTATCGATACATTTCCTTATTAGGTGGATCCATACTTTGTATCGATACTTTTCCTTATTAGGAAAAGTATCTATACTTTTTCAGAAAGTATCCATACTTTCGAAACTTCTCAACGTGCAGTTTGAACGAGCACTTTCAACGCTCAGTTCCGAAGCCGGCCGAAAATTAATGCACGGTTTTGAAAAAACATTGATCGGAATAGTGCAAAACGGGAAAGGAAATCTGAAAGATAAAATTCCTGTAATAAGCAAATATTGCTTATGTTCGAAAGCACAAAAAGCCTGCGTTTTCGTGTATTTTAGAAAATGTCAATATGAGTTTTTTTTTTAAATTTAATTATAATCTATCGAGTGGTCGTCTGCAGTCTTGATCTTCAAAATGGCGAATGTCGCAGGGTACACACACACACACACACACACACACACACACACACACACACACACACACACACACACACCCAAACAACTATACCCCCTCCCCCTCCCCCCCCCCCACACACAATACTCGGTGTGCCATGCAGATTTTGCGACCGTGCCACATTGCGTAGCTGACACTGTCCGAGGCTAACGATCGTCTCTCACCAATTGGAGAGCCTCGACCAATCTTAGCTACACAGTGTGCGACTGTGCACAATCTCAGCTATGAATGGTCTCAAATTCACCTCAGTGCCTCAACTTCTGAAGGCGTCGGGGGACCTGATGACAGAAGACGAAACAGCATTTGAGCTATGGCATAGGGTTGCTCCCTCAATCACTGTGAGGATCTGACTCAATGCATGTAGCCATTGAATTTGTTTTTTTTTAATTGTTTTTTTTTTACAAACACATTTGTTTTTTTGGCGGTGCTGTGACTCGGCTTTATCTTCACTAAGTAAAAGGGAAACATTTACCTCGTTCTGATTCTACCCCGACCCCATCCCCCCTCCACCCCTATCCTATCTCCACACCCAACGTACGACCTATCCTATCCTATCCCGTAACTCGAAGGTCGTTGGGGCACCACAGATGATCGTTTAACCAGCGTATTCCATCTTTTTTTGTCCTCAGCAACCCTCATGGCTTCGCGCAGTGTCAAGCCAGTCCATTCTCGAATGTTATCCTCCCACCTCTTTTTCTGTCTCCCTCTTCTTCTGTCTCCTTGCACCGTGCCTTGCAGGATGGTCTTTGCAAGGCCTGATGATCTGGTGACGTGGCCATGCCATCGGAGTTTCCGTTTCTTCACCACCGTGAGCATGTCATCTTGTTGTCCAAAGCCGTGTGTGATGATCTGTCGGACTTCGTCGTTGGTGATGTGCTGGGTATAGGAAATGCACAAAAGTCTTCTGTAGCACATCACCTCCATGCTTTGTATTCTTTGCTGCAGATATGCTGTGAAGGTCCATGTTTCGCAAGCGTATAGGAAGATGGAGATGACAAGGGAGCGCAGCAGCCTTACCTTGGAATGTAGACTGATGGTCCTGTCTTTTCAAATGGGCTTCAACCTTGTCGGGGCAGCAGTTGTTTGTACGATCCTGGAGAGGACTTCCTGTCGGGACCAATTGTCTGATACAAAGGCTCCTAAATATTTGAAACTATGCACTGTGTTGAGGGATTGGCTTTGGACTTTGATGTCCGTGTTGTTGCCATTGGTGTTGTTGGTCATCATTTTGGTCTTTTCTGCACTTATTTCCATTCCATAGGCTCTGGAGGTGGTGTCAAGCATCTGTTGTTGTTGTTGGATAGATTAACGTCCCCGGACACATTGAGCGTATAAGGGACAGCAAGCATCTGTACAACGTGCGACAGTTTTAAAGTATCTCCAGATCAGTCTGCAAATGCCACCAAACGAAACAACCTGCAACAGTCCTTGGGTTTACAGACTAATTTTCTGGCGCTTGTTGAACCTTTTATTTAGTTGAATAGGCACTACCATAAGTTATCGTTACCTTGGGAAAAAAAATGTTCATCAACACCATCATAATTATGTGATCATCACTCCAGTAAGTCCAAATCCACCCAGATAAACGGCTCAAAAAAGGGTCATAGTTACTCCTTCAACACATGTTGAACGCTCTGTAGATCGACTCGGAGAAGACGGTAAGAGTTCTAACTCCGACAGGATTCCGAAAGTTCAGCTTTCAAGTTTTCACCAGCTCCATATGAGATTTATTTATTTATTTAATCGTTCTTTTAAAGCGCCCTCACAGCTCAAGAGCAGCTGCTCAAAACGCTGGCCGATACAGGATCTAACTTAAGCCGCCCACTAGCAGTCTTTGCGCGCAAAGTCTGACGCCCAGACGACTGAGCACAATCTTAGGCGACCAGGGATGGGGAAAAGAGACCTAATGCGTGCTGGGTGTATTTGTGTAGTCGGCACTCACCCGTCTAGGATATGAGCGTCAGGGTCTTTAAAGCCCATGCGATTGATTGCGTGCGCGCACAGATTAGAACTCGGTTTATACTTTCATTAGAAGGATGATGGTGATGATGATAATGATGAGGAGGAGGAAAAGGAGGAGAAGTAGGAGGAGGAGGAAGAGGAGGAAGATGATGGATGATCATTTCACTCACACCACCCCTATTCACACTTTTCTGCTATCCTATGCACCAACGGGAATCCCCTCAATGAAACATACTTCCGGTTTCTTTCTCCGCGTGTTTTAGAGAGTTATTTTCAAATATTCAAGAATGATAAGATGTGTCACTGGCCACCAGTATCGTACCCTCACTTATTTTATTTTTTTTTTTGCTGCAGTTTATTATCCCTTTCTATCGCCAGTGGCGCGCCTAAACCCTACCTACTTAACATTTTGTGAATTTTTGAAAAATATTCGGAAAAACATAACGCCCAGATGCTGGCTCGAACCCACACCTGTCAGGCGCCATTGGTTTCTGGCTTGTGGACAAGCCAAGTTAGTCCCGCCTTAGCCCACTTGGCCACAACGCTCGCCTAAAATAGTCAACTACTTCGTGTTTTGTGAAGGTTGCGACGGCGAAGCTATGGAAAACTACAAGAGTCTTCTTTTCACTTTCTGTCGATGATCGACGCACCTCCGAAGTCGCCACAAATACAGGCCTCTACGATTGTTTTTTGCATCCTTTCACTGAGCATGTACTTCCTCCACCGTTTTTATACTTATCCCACTCGTTTTCTGGCTCTAACAATCGTCGTTTTCGGCAATTTGCCATATTTAAAAGTCACGCATCAAGCTTTGATAAAAGCAAAACAAGCCAGACCGGAACTTGGTTTCATTCTAACCTCGTTTTAATTTATAATGGCGATACCCACGAGTTTTTATGAGAGGTGCCGGAAAGTTGTGAATTGCCTAGCTAATATAGATTTTAGTTGTTGCAAACTACGTCGAAAAATTCTCAATTCAAATTGAAACAACAACGTGTTACAACATCACTAATCAATGGACTACATCTGTCGCACTTCGATTTTTCAACAAATCCGTAACTTGCAACATTTCGATTTTTTGGGTGGTCTGTTTGTGTTCTATTATAGAGAAAGTCAGTTATGTGAAATACAATCTGTGTTATTGTGAGACTAAGATAGCGAAGTGCAGCTTAGTTGTTTTGTCTTAACTATACATAATGTTGGTAACCTTCTTAGAATAAACAGTACCCGGATGATACTGAAGGCAAAGCTTAATTGTTTTGCAATAAAACCTGGTATTATAGTACCACACTTTGAGATGAGAGAGCCACCTAAATTTTACGCAAGTATGAAGAAGAAGAAGAAGAAGAAGAAGAAGAAGAAGAAGAAGAAGAAGAAGAACAACAACAACAACAACAACAACAACAACAACAACAACAAAAACAACAAGACTAGAAGAAGAACAAGAAGTACGAGAACAAGAAATATCTATTATATTGAATAATTCAGGCAAAAATGACAGCGTTACGGGCAAAATATTACCTCTCTCCCACCCCCCACCCCCCTCTCTCTCTCTCACACACACACACATACACATTACCACAGTGACACTACATTCAGAGGCACCAGACTATACTCGAGATTATTACAGATCTTGTGGTTGAAGAATGTTCTGGGTGGCGGGTAGACCTATATATTACCGTAATAAACAAGGCGCGAAGTTCTTTATTACTTACAGCTGGTGTTTAAATGTTACCCAGTGTCATGCACCCTCCCTCCACGCCATCCCAGTCTCCCTTAAGGCATACCTTTCACCACTCCTATCTTGTGCGCAAGCCTAACACACACACACACACCCACACACACACGCGCGCGCGCAATCGTACCTTCTTCATCACATGCGACCTACCCCAACATGCAACAATCCCCCTTTAAAAAAAAAAAAGTGTTAAGGCCCCTCCCCTGGCCTCCTTCCCCACCCCCAAAATGTCAGTTTATCGACTCTAATTTTTGGGTCCGGGATCCTTGGGACAGTCTGGAACAAAAATTTACCCCCCCCCTCCTCCAAATAAATAAATAAATAAATGCCACCGAATGTGGAAAAGGTTTGTTTGGTTTTTTTTAAAGCCGACATACTGACCCTATTTTTTGTCCTATGTCATCGTAAACAGACATTACTTTTTTATGGCCTAACATTCATGGTGGAGATAAAACGAAAACAAATGACGGTGGTTTCTCACAAGCATGGGCAGACAACAGGTTGTTGGCTGGGCAGCTAGTAATGATTATATTTATCCTCACAAATGTATGCACCATTACGTACCACCTCCAACCATTTAAAAAAAAAAAATAATAAAAAGATCGCCAATAACGAACTGAATTTCAAAGGTTCTGTTTTTATTGAAAACTTTGGCCTATGTTGCGATAATAAAATAAAATTAAATAAAATCAATTAAAATAAAATGAAACAAAATAAAATAAAGAACCCGTTTATCACCATTACCTGATCGTTTCTCGGCGAACCAAACCATGCTGTCGTGTTTTGCTGTGCTGTTGCTGCTGCTGTGGAGGTTGATCAAAACCTGGTGGCTTCTGCTTGTAGATGTTTTAACATGTCCCACAACGGCCCTGGTGGAGTCCTTATTGTGGTATTAAAGTTGTATTTAGCAACAGTTAAAAGTGATAGAAGAAAAATTCTTCATAGTAAGCTTTGACCAGCGGCCGCAGCACAAGAAGATATTACTCTCGTTTCTCAATAAAAATGTGTATATCTACATTGCAGCTTTCTGGAACATTCTCCAAAGATCTGGTCCAAGTGATAATGAGTCAACCTTTTTCCATTCTTAAAACCTGAGATGCTTGTTCTAAGCGAACACTACGTACATGACCACTGACTACGAGAACTGAAATTGCCAAGACCACCAACCTTTCACGTATTTTTCTTACACGTGGATGAAGGGTGACAAGCACATGTTTCATGTAAATTTGACGGCAGTCGATAACTTATACAGATTAGACAGGAGGGTGAGCGGGCTGGCGGACAGATCGAGAGTGCGAAAACAACTAGAGAAGCTGAGAAAAAGTCTCGGCGTTTCCTTCGACTCGAATGAAATAAAATGGTGATGGTGATTTGCTGGGGGTGGTGATGATGATGATGGTGATTTGGTGGTGGTGCTTATAATGATGATGATGATGATGATGATGATGATGATGATGATGATGATGATGATGATGATGATGATGATGATGATGATGATGAAAAGGAGGAGGAGGAGGAGGACGGGTGGTTAAGAGTTGAAAGTTTGGTGATGTTCGCAATAGTTCGAAGTCTTAGGTCATTTGCAGGTTATTTTGCGAGTCCCTTCCCGCCCAAAGGCGCTTGCAATTTAGATGTGAGAGAAGCATAATTACATCGCTATTCTATGCGCTTCACTCCGTTATATTATTTATTAAAGGGGCGCCTGTGTTCTCGCCTTATGCAGCCTCAATTTGTCTTTATTGATATAACTTTCTCGTGGCTCATTGACGTGAGTGGGGCTGGATAATTTGAGAAGGAAAATGTTTTTACAATTGCATACAGGAAGTTTGTGTTGTCAAGATGCTGCATGAAAGGACCAGGGTATTAAGGATGTTTTGTTTATTTTTTTTTTGTGACAATGCGTTTCCTCACATTACAAGATAATATAATGGGTAATCGTTGCTCAAAGCGATCGCTAAGCTTTGAGGTGTAGGCGTCTCTTCCTTGTTTTGGAATTAACCTTGATGCTCACAATAAACACATTAATTTTTTTTTATTGTCGATTTACAGCAAAACCCGTATTTTTGACAATGTTTAACAAAATAATTTAGTTAAAGTGTGCTTACTTTTAAATATGAATTTTAAAAGGATTTGTGACGCTTAAATATGTTATCTCGGGGTCCTTTAAGACAGCTTATTGTGAGCTTTTATAAACTTTGTCCATAGTCACACCATAAGACAGAACATCCCTTTAATGCTAATTCGGCGACCTTTAATTATAGGTCTACTCAGTACAAAGCAGCGTTCCTGACACTCTGTGTATGTAGCAGATGTTGACAAGAGCACAAACGTGTACAACTTCCCTGTGGATTTAATGAACAGTGGCGTTTTTTCTTGTGACGTAATTTAATTGTTTTCTCAGTTAATATTGCAGTATTACAACAAGTGAACCCCATGCATTAACGTGAGTCTGAAACTTTTTTTTGTAATGCTTCTGTTACGAATAAAAACGCACACGATAATTACGAACACTTTGTTTTACGAAGCGTTCAATGGTAGTATTTATGTAGGCCTACCTTTGATTTGGTTTGGTCTAAAACCACATACATGTGAAAAGACGGCAAAATAAATGATTGAATTAAATTATTGATTACCTTTGATTTGGTTCTTATTATGTTGATGCTAGAAAAGCTTTGCATAATGTTTGTTTGTTTTCGTCGATCGATATTGTTATAGCAAAATAATCAACACTTACACTAGAATATCTAGTTTAAGCAGAGACAATGTTATTATTTTACATTATGGCATTGAAATCTTCCTTTGCTAGCCAAAGTACATGCAGGCGCTGTGTTGGTGGACTTCTTTATCAGGAAACGTGTGTAGTTCAGGCTGTCAGTGGTATAATACTTAAGACTAGTACCGTTGTATCTAACTGTGAGTGTAGCTTTCACGATGACTTTGTGCAAGGGAGCTAAGTCGTGTCGATTACTGATTAAAGTAGCGCTCGGGCACGACGTTTAGATTCAAATTTTACAAATGATGATCAGATCCACAAAAATATGTGACTATAAGTATAACAATAGGTCTAAGCAAAATTAAATAAGTATTTCATCGTCAACATTTTTGTCGACAAGTGATATATATTGTGCATTATGAACAAGGATTCAAACACACTGTAATAATGACATTTTAATCGCGAAAAAAAAAGACAATACAAAAAAAAAAAAAAGACAGAAGGGTTCTGTGAAGTTTACTGCCCGTTGCTAAGAATAATAGAGAAGAGTAGTGGGAGGTGATTTATTAATTTTCTGAAAGGATGATTAAAATCGCACCCATTTAAATTCCATTAAGGCCAAAATAAATCTGTTTATGGTATCCCGACCGATTCTAAGTTTTTGGCCCGACCCTAATTTTTTTGGTGGGATCGACTGGAAAAAAAAGAAAAGAAACAAACAAACAAAATAATCGCACCTAAGGTGGAAAAGATTATTTTAAAAAAAATCTACCGACCCTATTTTTTTTTTAAATCTATGTTACAGTAAACAGACATTATTTTGGGGGCCTAATGTAAGGTCTGTACACATACACATGTACACTGTTGTGTCTGAAGTAGAAACATATATTGACAGTGTCCAGGCTTGGAGGAATAGCAACAGGTTGATGCTTAACCCTGACAAGACCGAGGTTATACCTGTAGGTGCATCTTCCCGTCTCATGGGATGGTGCTGCCGCCGATGTTTGCAGAATCGCTGCCGACAGACCGACCAGTCTGTCGGCAGCGATTCTGCAAACATCGGCGGCAGCACCATCCCATTTAGTAATATTGTTCGTTATTTGGGTGTCAAGCTAGATAGTTCTTTGTTTATGCATGACCACATCAGTACCATCTGTCGTTTGTCCTTTCTTGAGCTTCGGCGTATTGCGTACTTGAGGCAGTTTCTTTCGATGGATGCATGCACACAGTTGGTCAGCGCTTTTGTGACATCCAGACTTGATTATTGTAATTCAGTTCTAGCTGGTCTCCCCATTGATGAAGTTAGCCGACTGCAACGTATACAGAACTGTGCTGCTCGGCTTGTGCTTAAAAAACGGAAGCGTGATCATGTCACGCCTCTCTTAATGCAGCTCCACTGGCTCCCTGTCAAGTTCCGCATTTAATACAAAATTGCTGTCCTAGCTTTCCGTCACTTCGACCAGTCACTTCCACCATATTTGTCTGAGGTACTCACTACCTACACTACAACTCGTTCTTTGCGCTCATCAGATGAAAAACTTTTGAAAACGCCCAAGCGTCGGCTTAAAACAATTGGCGAGCGGTCTTTTAATTTTCAAGCACCCAAGGTTTGGAATGCGCTGCCTTCCGGTTTAAGACATTGTACAGACCTTGTTTCCTTCAAGAGCTGCTTAAAAACGCATTTGTTCCGCAAGGCGTTTTCTGTGTAAATAGTAAAAAGAGTAATAATACTTTCTGAATGATGCTGTACATGATGTACTGTAGTGCGAATGTTGTGATGATGCGTACGAACGATGTGTTATTCTAATGAAAAATGCGTTGTATAAATGCAATTTATTATTATTATTATTATTATTATTATAGTGATATTAGACACTCCCACCCCTTATTCCCCCCCCCCCTAATTAAATAAATAAAGAGAGAGGGAGAGAGAGAGAGAGAGAGAGGAATGAATATTCTTAATTATAAGAATACACAGCACCCATCAGTATTACCAAAGAGCTTATTACGGAAAGAGAGGGAACTTCCATTATGTCCTATACAAAAATGCGAGACGCTCTCACGGATTATTTCCCTTTGCTCGGGCTGGCTATATTTCATCATCTGCTATATGAATGATCTGTGCGTGGTAACTTATTGAGCCTATGCCATTGCAAAAGAACATTTTAATGGCAACGTTTGCAAAAACCAAACTTTTAACCATCATTATTATTAACATTCCGCTACTGCGGTCTTTTTTGTTTGTTTGTTTTTTTGTTTATGTTTACTTATTGACATTTATTAGGTGCTTTTATGCTGCTTATGTGTGTATGTCATAGGTTCGTTTTCTGCCCTGGAATTTATTATTTTTTAATCAACGACAGATATTTTAAAATTAAAATATGCATGACAGACTGTTTCATTTATCCGAAACTGTGTAAATCCGTAATCGTGAGAGAGAGAGAGAGAGAGAGAGAGAGAGAGAGAGAGAGAGAGAGAGAGAGAGAGAGAGAGAGAGGGGCGGGTTGGGGGAAGAGAGAGCTATGTCATTCAATCAATTAATCACAATAAAGCACAATAACAAAATGTTTCACTGTAATAGTGTGAATTTAATTTCAAATCAGGTGTCCCCCTACCCCCCAACCCTCTCACCTCGCACATCACTGGCTTAATAACATCAGTCACTTCATGGAAAATAATTAATTAATCAGACAGAACAATCAAAACCTAGACTACAACATTCCACGCAATATAGATCTAATGCGCAGAAATTCACAGATCAGAACAAGGACTGAGTTTCTACATTACATTTTTTCCCCCGTTTACACTCAAACGAAAAGGGATTACAACAGATCAAGGACCATTTTTGTGCCTAGGTAAGGGGTTATCTTGCACAGTATTTGATCACGAGGAGAAAACAGACTTAGTCTAATTTAACTTGTTACATTACATTACATTACATTATTATTGCTTTAGGTCCAGCGGACTCTTCCGAGCCAAATCAGGACCGGACAACCCCCGATCCGCATAAAAGATCTGCCGAAACGGCCCTAGTGGTAAAACCGAAAGCTCTCCACCAGCCAGTCACTTTACAATAAAGACATCCCACGCAAGTCTTCACCCCAACTTATCGAACCCCCGTTTACAAAAACAAAATAGAATACAAACATCAGTATAAATTATCAACAAAACACATACATATAAAATGCCTACATTGCTAAATAATAACATCATAGGAAGCCCTAGTGACCACCCGGCAGAAAGCGTCCAATATTTCCAAGCTGATCCAAGAGACCCCATACACAAATAAGGAGTCTTGTCCAGGAAGAGTTTTCAAGAAAAAAGGTAGGAGACTGGTCTAGCGAAGAAGACGATAGTATAGCAGACTGATAGAACAGAGCAGGAATGAGAAAGAACAAATGAGAAAGACAGCGACAGTGGGAATTTAAAGCACTAAATTTCCAGAAAGTGGGGATACTATTTATACTGAAACCCCCGGGACCCCAAAGGGGTATTTAACTTGTTAACATAAGCAGTTTGACGAAGCCAAACTGCCAATCTGACAACATCTACTTTTGAAATGTAAGCACAAATATAATAGTCAAACAACCTAGAAACAACGTAAACAGTGAGCGACCTTTTGAACGTAAACTGTCAGCAAGCAAACAGTTTTTGTTTTAGCACATAGAATAGATATAACATGAATCACTGAAGCCTCTCCCCGATTGTTTTAACAACACTGCAGCGGTCTTGGTTTAGGCCTATATAAACACACAAAAAAGAAGTTTTTCGATTGCAATTTACCTTTCTTTGTCTCTTGGAAACTTGAAAAAGAACTTGCCATCACAACTTTTCTTGTATCTGGCATTACGGCAATTGATGGCTGTGCAAAAGTCACCGCCCTGTTTTACTCGGTCGCCTTTTGTCTTTCTGCCACGAGCCATTTTTAGCATGTCGACAAGGGAGCGTAACTCGTATCTTCCGTCTCGCGGTTCTGTCCCAAGTTCCCCCTCTTTCTATAATACGCTCTTTGGTATTACTCTCTACTGTCCTTTTTATTTTTCAACTTTTCGCCTATAGCTTCATCAGGATTGAAACAATGAGGCAAAATGAAAATGGACAAAAAAAAACCCACAACTACAGAAAGCAGAAATCATTCAATATAAATAGTAATGCTGAAAAGACCAAATTAGAAAACAGACTAATAGTCACCCACACACCAAACTACAGAGAACAGAAATCATCTATATATATAAATTGCTTAGCCGGAAGTCCTTCTTCGCCTCTACTATAAAGTTTGTCCGGTATGGACGCTGATCTGGGCAGGTGCTGTGGGCTACGGATTGGCCTGCTGTGTGCTCAAAACCAGCGAAATCGTTATAGCCGACATTTCCTTACCGAACGTTTAACCGTTTCTGAGATAAATAAATAAACAAAATGTCCACAACCTGCAATAGCCTCATTCCGCGCGCTTCCATTAAAAATCAAATTGAGGTTTCAGCATGTTTTCCCATATAGACCAAAAAATTGATGATCTTTCTAGGAAGCCTTGGTAGCTTATTGCGTAAAACATTCGCCTACCGTCCAGGTCGACCCAAGTTCAATTCTCACGCGGGTCAATTTTTTTAAACACTACAATATGGATATTTTTCTTTTTAATTTAGGCTTTTTACCTTTCATTTATTATTATTATTATTATTATTATTATTATTATTATTATTATTATTATTATTTATAAACTAATAATAATAATAAAAAATTATTATTATAATTATTATTATATCTTATATCAAATTTTCTTTTAAACCTTGGTGTTTTTTTATTATTTCTATTTGTATTATTCTATATCCTATATAATTATTATTATTATTATTATTATTATTATTATTATTATTATTATTATTATTATTATTATTATTATTATTATTATTTATAAACTAATAATAATAATTATTATTACTATAATAACAATTATAATATCTTATATCAAATTTTATTTTAAAACCTTGGTGTTTTTTTTTTAAATTTCTATTTGTATTATTCTATATTCATTATTATTATTATTATTATTATTATTATTATTATTACTACTACTACTACTACTACTACTACTACTACTACTACTACTACTACTACTACTACTACTACTACTACTACTACTACTACTACCAAGGATCGGGATGGGGTGGTACGTGTAGGTAAAAGGGGGCTACGGGTAGGTTTAAAGGGGGATGGGTAGGCATAACGGGGATACGGGTATATATAAGGGGGTATGGTGATGGTCGATTCCAAGGGGCCGGGTAGCTCAGTTGGTAAGAGCGTCTTGCTAGTAACCGAAAGGTCGCTGGTTCGAATCCCGGATTGGTCAACGTGTGATCATATTATTTTCCCCTTTACCAACAACTGGCCCGCTGGTGTCAGTATAAATCGGTCCAGTAGTCACCTATATGCGAAAGTGTCGTGTGACTATAATCTACAAACAACAACGGTCGATTCCTTTCATCCATACCTGCGAAACGATCAACGGGGAAGTATCAAGGAGGGTACAGTTAGGAACCAAGGGGGTATGGAAGGTATCAAGGGGGTATGGGGAGGTATCAAGTGGGTTCGGGGAGGTTTCAAGGGGGTATGATGAGGCATCATGGGGGTGGGGACGGGGAGATATCAGGGGGGTGGGGTATGGTGAGGTATCAAGGGGGATATGGGAGGTATCATCGTCCAAATGAAACTCGCAGACAAAAGTTCTCTCTGTCTACATTTTAAACAGCATCATGTGTACCCTGGCTTGCCAGGGTACAAAAACCACTAGTTCAATATACAATAGCTGAAAAGAGAAAAATCCAGTACAGACTAATAGTCACCCATACACCAAACTACAGAGAACAGAAATCATTCAATATACAATAGCTGAAAGAGAAAAATCCAGTACAGACTAATAGTCACCCACACACCAAACTACAGAGAACAGAAATCATTCAATATACAATAGCTGAAAAGACAAAAATCCAGTACAGACTAATAGTCACCCACACACTACACACACACACAAACACATACACTGCACACACACAAACAAACCCACACTGACTTATAGTTACCCATAGAGGAAAACAATTTTAATTATTTGTGTACAAAGTACAAAACAAATAACCATAGAATAACTGTGATGAAACAACCTTAGTCGGTATTCAGAAAGATTCGCTTGCAACCCTTCGATAGGTCATTTGTATCAAGATATAGACTTTGCGGTAGTTTTATCATAGCTCAGGGTTGGAGAAATCTATCCTATCCTATCTCATAACTCGGAGGTCGTAGGGGGGCGCCACAGATGATCGTTTAACCAGCGTACTCCATCTTTCCCTGTCCTCAGCAACCCTGATGGTTTCGCTCAGTGTCAAATCAGTCCATTCTCGAATGTCGTCCTCCCACCTCTTTTTCGGTCTCCTTCTTCTTCTACCTCCATGCACTGTTACGTTGAAACTTCCTGATAAATGTCGAAGTTTGAGAACGTTCTTGGAATGTATAGAAAGATGTATGACGTAAGTCAGTGATGACGAAGTTAGAAGCGATTGGTTAAATTGCGTCATACTCGATTAATCCAGGGTGTTCGGGAGAAGAAATAGGCTATATAATATTATGTGCCGCACTGTTTTGAGAGTAGTTGAGTTGAGTTGAGAATTGTATGCAGATGTTGATGTGTGCTGAATAAAAGTGGAAAATTTCATACGAAGACTCAGTGACTGGTATGCTGATTGAACGGGTTACGTGGATAATCGAATCCGAGCTTACACTCATCAGGAGCATTCACGCATTGGGGCTGAATCTACTACTGATTGAAAACACCACTGTCAAGTGGAGTGTAACACACTGTGCCTTGCAGGATGGTATTTGCAAGACCTGATGATCTGGTGACGTGGCCATACCATCGGAGTTTACGTTTTTTCACCACTGTGAGCAGGTCATCGTGTTGTCCAATGGCTTGTGTGATGGTCTGTCGGGTCTCGTCGTTGGTGATGTGTTGGGTATAGAAAATGCCCAGAAGTCTTCTGTAGCATCTCATCTCCATGCTTTGTATTCTTTGTTGGAGATCTGCTGTGAGGGTCCATGTTTCGCAAGCATATAGGAAGATGGAGATGACAAGGGAGTGCAGCAGCCTTACCTTGGAATGTAGACTGATGGTCCTGTCTTTTCAAATAGGCTTCAACCTCGCCAGGGCAGCAGTTCTTTGTGCGATCCTGGAGAGGACTTCCTGTCGGGACCCATTGTCTGATACAATGGCTTCTAAATATTTGAAGCTATGCACTGTGTTGAGGGATTGGCCTTGGACTTTGATGTCCGTGTTGATGCCATTGGTGTTGTTGGTCATCATTTTGGTCTTCTCTGCACTTTTTTCCATTCCATAGGCTCTGGAGGTAGTGTCAAGCCTCTGTACCAGCTGTTCAAGTTCTTGTTCTTCTCCAGCCAATCCATCAATGTCATCCACAAAACGAAGGTTGGAGATTGCTCTTCCCCCTATGTTCACTGTGCCTTCGTGGTTTGCAAGGGCATATGACATGATGCGCTCTAGGAAGATGTTTAAGAGTGCTGGAGAGAGTAGGCATCCCTGACGCACACCGATTGTTGTTCTGAACCAGTTTCCAATGGCACTGTTGTGGAGGACTGCACTGGTAGCCTTGTCATAAAGGCTTTTGATGACTTCAATAATTTTAAGGCTGATGTTGTACACTCTCATGGTTGCCCACAAAACTGCATGCCAGACTCGGTCAAACTCCTTTTTGAAGTCTACGAACACATGATATAGATGTTTGTGCTGTAGGTATTTCTCGCAGACTATTCTGAGGTTGAAAATCTGTTCAGTGGTACTTCGCCCTGCCCTGAATCCTGCTTGCTCTTCAGCTATGATTTGTTCAGCTTGAGGTTTCAACCTGTTGAGTATTATTTTCAGGAGGACCTTGCTGGGTGTAACAGCAGAAATATTGACGACAAAATGTAGTAAATTAGCTTAGCGCGAAATAGATAGCATCGAATAAAACTGGACTTTAATTCACGAGTTATCCAAAGAGAAGTCCATACATGTTAAATTAACTTCCTTCAGCCAGTCCCTCCAGATAATATCAAACAGACCTAGCTACCCATAATTTTAACTAGCTTACTTCACCGAGATGACCAGGGTCTCCTAAAGCACTAAGTAGCTTACGCGACTCATATCTTTATTTGATCTAGCCTGTTGTGGCTCTGACCACGAAGTCAGGCATAACCCAGGGTGTCTCCCAAGTATAACAGGCGGGGCGGATTTTCAAAGAAAGAATATTCAAATGTAGTCCCGTATATGCGAGATGAACTAAAACGAGAGTTAAACGATTGGTCACAAGAACGTAAAATCCCTGCATATTATCCATAAACCCCAGAACCTTAGCTCTTCAGTCGAATGCTAACTACGAAGCTGTGAGGGTCAAGTCAAAGGAACAAACTGCAGTGAACTTATCCTCAGTCTTATCATCAAGATAGACTAGAGACAGTTTTACGAATCCCAGAGACTAGAAGTAAGTTAACACCAGTAGTTTTGATATGTGTATGTTTATATATTTTATATTGATTGCCATGTATTAATAATATGTTCATGATATATATAGTTACAGAAACGGATTGTTGTTTCTGACACATTGTGCATGTGGATTGATGTATCTTAGCCTTAAGATTCGGACCGAAATGTGCATATGGGAACCTTGCAGGTGTCTGATGCTATGGACACTTTGCAGAGGAGACCGCATACTCATATCTGAAGAGAATATTGTAGCCAGAGTTCTGACTTTTACAGTCCAGCTCTGGGATGGTTTGTGGAGACAAACGCATGACGCTTGCTCCCATGGTACAGAAGGAGAACAACCTAGATTCTACCTCTCCACGTCCGAACCTCGTAGCTACAAGACTCACCCGACTCACCTGAGAGGCAAGACTCCTCAGAAGGATTCCATCACGCGCCCACGCGCCGTAGATAAGTCGCCCAAAAATGCAAACTGAGCTCTAACTCTCGAGAAAACATAATCAACCACTCAAACATTTATTAGACTACAAAAACAAGAATATGAGAATAGCACAGGATGAAGAAGACCTGCTGACAAACCTACCCAGCACATCAAACTATATTAATTATTAATTTATCTGTTAATGAAGAAATTGTGTTGCCTATATAAAAGTTGAAATTACATACATACGACTGGTGTCCTTCTATTTGTATTGTTGTGTATCTATTAGTTTTCTTCTCTTGAGACATAGTAACCTAGTCTTTTGATTAGTAATAAGCATTTCTCAAAATCACCCAAATGATACTAAAGCCCGAGAACAAATATAAATTTTATGTGACCAAGCACCGTGATCAGTCTCTCACATCGCTTTGGAATTCTGGTAAAAGAACGATCGATAGTGGTAGCCTAACGCCCCTCTATCAATAAGTCTTACCCCCTAGTAAGATAAAACGTATCTTCCCCAGAATATCATCACATTGGGATGGCTGATGAGGCTGATGGTGCGGTAATTTTCACATTCCTGAAGGTTACCTTTTTTGGGAAGAGTGATGACAAGCGACTGGGTCCATGGTGTAGGCCACTCCCCACTCTGCCAGATCTTGTTACAGATAATGGTGAGTGCATCAATCATCGCTTCTCCTCCTGTTTGAAGCAGTACCGTGGGGTATGTTGTCCACTCCCGCCGACTTCCCTTGGTTCAGCGATTGCACTGCTGCCTCAACTTCTCGGAGAATTGGGAGGATTTCTTCTTCTTCTTCTTCTCTTTTCTCGGGACATGCTAGAACTGATGGGTCTTCGTTTGGTGTGTGTTTGTAAAGGTCAGAGCAGTACTCTGTCCATCTGTCCAAGACGTTTTGTTCTTATGTAAGGCATATGCCAGACTTGCTTTGGATCGTGAAGACCTTGGGCTGTTTAACACTTGTCAGCCGCTTCACAGTCTGGTAGGTCTTCTTGCTGTTGTTGTTGTTCATACTGTTCTCTATTTCCTGGCATTGATCTTTTATCCAGTTCTCCTTTGATGTGCGCATGCCTTTTCTGATGTCATTGTTGATTTTTCGGTAGGCATCAGCTCCCTGTGAGGTGTTCTTTTTCTTTTTCATCTCTCTTCGTTTGTCACACGAAAAAGTTCAGGTGTGATCCACGGCTTCTTCTTAGGCCTGTTCTTTCCAAGGATCTCCGTGGCAGCATCTGTCATAGCTGAGTTGAAGGTGGTGGTCATGGTGGTCTACTTCACAGCTCCCAAAATGAGCAGTGGTCCAAATTTCCCTCCAATTGTGGCCTGAAATATTTCTGTCACCTCCGGGTCTTGCAGTTTGTCCAGGTCGAACTTCAGTCTAGTGCACTTTGCTGTGTTTACTCTTTTCAAGTGGAGCCGGAAAGACATCATCACGAGATCGTAGTCACTTCCGATGTCTGCTCCTGGAAAAGTGCGTGTCCTGCCAATGTTGATGCTTGATCTGAAGCGTTTCTTGACCATGATGTAGTCGATCTGGTTGTGATGCTCCCCGCCGGAACTGTGCCATGTCCATTGTCTGGTTTTTTTTTTTGTGGAGACCAAGCGAGTTTGCCAGTATCAGATTGTTGTATCTGGCAAACTCCAAGAGTCTCAGACCCCTGTCATTTGTCTCGCTGTTGCAATGGGGTCCACATGTGTCTCACAAGTTGTGGTGTGCATCTTCCGACCTTGGCATTCCAATCGCCTTTCATTATGACTGTCCTTCTTCGGCACATGGTCAAGGACAGCCAGTAGATTTTCAAAGAAATCCTCCACTTCGCTGTCGTCATAGTCTGAAGTTGGGGCATAGGCCTGGATGATGGTGATATTGTTAAAAGGGGCTGCTCTCAGACGGATGGTAATGAGTCTACTGGAGGCTTGACGGCAACCCATGATAGTGGCTAGAATAATAAGCTTAATAATAGTGGCTATAATAATAATAATAATAATAATAATAATAATAATAATAATAATAATAATAATAATAATAATAATAATGTGAGCATTTGTATAGCGCAGTGACACTTTCAGTTAAGGAAGTGCTCACTGCGCTTAAAAAGGTGCGAGGGTGAGCGAGACTAATCTATGGGGCATTGTCTTGTGTCCTTTGGAAAGACACTTTACTCCCGTTTCCTACTCCTTCGGATGAGAGTATAAACCGAGGTCTAGTCTGCGTCGCATACATTCCATCTTAACGGACTTTAAAGATCCTGACGCTTATGTCCTAGACGGGTGAGTGCCGGTAACACGAACACACCCAGCATGCACTAGATCCTTCTCCCCCATCCCTGGCTGCCCAGGATTGTGCTCAGTTGTCTGGAGCGTTATTACGATGCGCCCACCCAGACGCTGCAAGTTGGCGCCTCGGGCGGCTTGTGTTAGATAAGATTCTGTATCGGTCAGCGGCTTGAATCGCCAAGTACGGTGAGATATGTGCGCTATAAAAAAATCCTCGATAATAATTTTTTTAAAAAAAGCATTAAACTAAGTTTCAAAGAAATCCGTCCATTAGTTTGAGAGAAAATTGCCCAAACGTGTCAGCGGACGCCGGGCGTATTGAGTCACAAACAATGTGTCTAAATAAAACAATTAAGCAACGAAACCATTTAAACCTAAGTTATGTTGTGTGATTCTCTAGCTGTCTCTTGTCTCTCTCTCTCCACCCAACATTTTCCAAGCCCTGTGCATGCTCCGCCCCTCTCTGTATAACTTTGGTCCAAAATACCGAGGGTGCGGTGCTGATCACAGGGAATGTCGAAACGCTTACGATCGATACGATTATGACAACTAATTTAAATAGGCCTACCGGATACTGCCCAACATACTATTGCAACATCCTAATAACGAAAGTTGTATCAAACTTGAAAATTGTAACGGTCTACGTGATTGGATGAAAAAAAATTATTAACCAACCATATTTCGCAATCCATGAAACAGGAACAACTTACACAGCTGCAGGCACAGGTCCGTGGCTACAGGAACAGAGTACTTTACATCTCTACCGGTTATCCGTTGTCTTAAACTTAGCTGTAAGTATTGGACGTATTTATATGACCGATTAATGGGAGAGAGGGATCTAGAGCCGTAGGCTACGTACGTAGAGGCAAATATAATATCTTACTGCCAATATCTTCATACTTCATCTTCATGTTCATTGAGTTTATCATAATTATAATCATTTATTTCATATTTGCTCTTTAATTGTTTATTTGCTGCTGTTTCTTAAATTTGGCAAATAAAATGTATCACATCTGTTATGACCTTTCAAACGGTGGAATTTTTATTTTCTATTCTTTTGACAGTAAACACTCAAACGCAAAAGAAACTTTGAAGGGTTTTTTGTTGGGTCTACTCTATTATTAGATGCTTAGTCTGTTTTTATCTCTAAGCAAAGAGACTACATAATTTATTATACCCTCCTTGCTCCAAGTGCTCAGATTTGCAGGCTTATACTGATAATATAGAGAAACCGATTATATTGTTGGGAAGCTTTGAAGTTTATTATGAGATAAATCTGCTCTGTCTTTTGATTTCTTTTCAGTAACTAATATGCTGGTCCTAGATGGGAAGAATATATCAGATCTATTTTTAGTTGTTTTGATTAGACCTAATGCACCAGGATACATGTGTGTATGGTATTTCGCAAGTGGAGCATTTGCAGTCGTGCATAAACAAGTTACAATATGCAGGCATAAATTTAATAAACTGATAAAGGAAACCATGAGAAGGTAAAGTTTTGGAATTTGCATGCACACAGATACATCTGTATAATAATTAAATTATTAAATAAATTTTATTGAAATTATTATACAAACACACGAACATGCCCCTGCACACACACACACAGTACATGCATACACTCGCACATTACTATTATTATTATTATCAGTAGTACTTACTGTTGTTATTGTAGTGACATAATGAATGTCAACATCTTGAAAGCAAACCTCAAAGCTCATTTCTTCTCTAAAATCTTCCCCTGACCTGTTCTGTCTTCACACTGCTTCTTCCATATTACCTCATCCATTGTGTGCATATGTGTGTGGATGTGTGTGTATGTATGCCTTTTTGTGTATGCATGTGTGGGGAATCACTTTGTTTATTACTGCCTCTCCCCAAGTCCGCTTTGAGTTCTCCTACTCTGACATTTTTTATATTTATGTAATGTACTAATGTTTAATGAGTGTGTGAATGTGTGAGGGACCACTTTGAACTGTTTCTCATTAGGAAAGAGCTCCTTATAATAATAATAATAATAATAATAATAATAATAATAATAATAATAATAATAATAATAATTATTATTATTATTATTATTATTATTATTATTATTAATATTTCTGTCAACAGAATCAGCATAGTAACTGGTGCTGAACTGAGGTAACAAAATGGTGGAATGCAAGCAGATTTGTATTGGTGTCAGTGTTGGAGGTGTTTTGGTTGCGATCTTGATAATCACACTACTGTCAACATCGCTTAAAAAGCTGGCATCAGATGAAGGTGGGTTGTAATATAATTTCAACTTTGCTCCTTCCACCACAAGAAGTTTTTTTTTTCATTTACTCATTTTAAGTCCAACAGAGAGATAGTGACTCACTAAGTAAAAGACTAGAGAGAGAGAAAGTCACATTCATAGCAATGAGCCTAAAATTAAAATTTTCAAAATATTTGCAAATCTGCTCGAAACAGTCCTAAGTTTAATAATCACAAAAATAATGTCTGTCTGGCCATCCGTGCAAAACTTTAGTGTGGCTAATTACTCTGAACCTATTTTATCTATCCCAACAAGGCTTGGTAGGATGGTGTGTAGCTGGAAGATTATCAGTGATTGAATGACCTCGCTTCAAAGTCAAGGACACAGGGTAAAAAAATGTTAGTCAAAAATGACAATTTTTCACAAAATTTTACAATTTTCTCAAGTTATTGATAGTTTATTTGACAGCTATTAAAGAGACACACCAACCATGCAAGTTCGATCAACCTCACTCCAAGGTCAAGATCACTAGAGTTGAGCTGTCCAGTTAGTTTATATGGGTACTTTGAAGTGGTCTTTACCCTAAACTATGAAAGTCCAAACTTGTATTATTATAGATTGATCTTTCATGGATTTGTTTGTTGATCTTGAAAGTCAAGGTCATTTTAGGTCTTACAAAAAACGTCGAAATTTGTACACTGAAAAACTTCTATATTTGACCCACTTCATGCATTGACATTGGGTTATTTGATCATACATGAACCTTAGAGGCCATGTGAATGTCAAGGTCATTGCAAGGTCACTGTTGTTTTTGACATAATATAACTTTTGCTGTAGTTTATTTGACCAATTTGTATACATGAGTGTTCATGTGAAACTGGAGGTTAATGTCATTTCAAGATCAAATCAATATTTGTTTTATAATGCAAATGTTTCATTTTAGTTTTATAAAATTTTATTCATACTGGGCAATCATTTTCATGTAGGCTATTGTGAATAAGTTCTTAAATGACATGCAAGTCATATGGGCTTTGCCCGTCTAATTGTATAAACATACATAATTGCATCCCTTTCACATATATTTGGGGGGTGAGAAAAACCACCAGCCAATGAAAAGGTTTGTTATACCTAAATTATAATGACTGGTCGTGATTTGAAAGAAAAAGAACTATACCGACAAACAAAACAAAACAAAAAAGTCACAATGACAATGACAATTGCCCTTATCAATGGCAGTCTAGGGTTTAACTCAAAATATTTTGCTATTTTTTTCTACAATGCCTTGCAATGTACTTTTACTGTCAAGGCTAGTTTGTATTTATTCTTGTGTATGCTTGTTGATTTAAAGGGATCCACTTTGACTCCACACCCTCGACAGATCTTTTTACCACCACAGTGAGTGTTGCCCCACTGAAAAAAAGCTTACCCCCCAAAAAATCCTCTTTTGAAAGTATATTTATTTTTAAAATCAATAAATTCCGTAGTTTTTGTGTCTATTAATAGCAACCGCTAGCCAACGCTGTAGCACTTCAAATCTACTAAATCTGATAAGAAGTAGAACCGTAACAAAGTTTCTTGTTAAGGTTTTTCGTTTTTAGGCTAAGAATTATAGTAGATCTTATTCTACCTCACACACAAAAGTTGCACTTTTGAAGCCGTGTAGTTTATTCAGAACTAGTGTCAAAGGTCGCTCCTATGGTATTAGTGTACCATTAAACAGGGAAAACCACTCCCTGTCAGAACAGAAATGGAAAATTCAAACTTTAGCAGTTGGTTTGAGCAGTGAAAGCCCACTTTATCATTGTTTAATGTAATAGCAATTCACATTTTAGAGTAAACTCATTTTCACCAAAAGTAAATAAAGCCTTCGAATTGGAGCCCTGCATTTGCGCAGAATTACTAGGTTCTTCAGCATGCATCTGGGGAATAGAATAATTGTGTCAGCTCATCTCATATTACTGCTAAGCCTTACCCTGGTTTATGTAGCATTCATTAAGGAAAGAAACGATTCTCTGTTTAATGATTTGAAAACAATGCTTAACGGTCCTCAAAACATTACAATCCATGTTCAGGTTCATCTTCGTTGAACGTGGTGATGAAAAGGAAGCCATTCGTTTCAGATATGACAAAAGGGAAATGCCTGTGATCAATAGAACCAGATGAATTGTGTAGCGTGACTTTTGTTTGACAACCAGCTTAAGGATTAACATGCTTTTACATTCAGAGATTCTCAGCAAACAACAAATGGATGTTCTCACTTGCTGAGATTCTCAGAATGGCAATGGAACATTGTCAAAATAATTATTATATTAACTGCTCTGAGATAGTAACTGCTAACGTCTTCTTACATTCTCCGAACAACACAACGCAAACATGAACACATGTGCACCATCAAACTGTAGACTCATTAAGAAACTGTGGTAGTAAAGAGTCACCTTTCATTGTCTATCTCAGTCTTACATTTCGTTTCTTTTTTTATTTTTTTAAAATTCTCTTGCATGACATTTTGACCTCACCTTTGGGTAATTTTCCCTTACAGTTACATCCTCCACATTTTCACTGGAAAATTCTGGTTTTACAGTTTTTCTTGCACTCTGTAGCAAAATGCCTATAAATTACCTTTTGCTACATACGACAAGGATGTATATTTATTGGTAAGCTTCCATCATGTCTCAGCATTGTTGAGTAACACATGGATGGCATCGTCCTCATTCAGAAACGCTTTTTTTAAATTTGGTATTAGTCAATTACCTAACAAAAACGAAGCAGTGAACTGTGAAGTCTCTCCTTGGTCTGCCTTTCCTCATCTGAACTGAAGCCACATTTCTTTCTTTAAAAACAAACGCGTACATTTCAGACATAACAGTTACTGTTTCATCTTCTCGAGCATTATTATCCTAAATATGATTCCTCTTTTCTGGCTTAGTATAATTTAAAGTGTGTTTGAAGTCAAAATCAAATTTGCCAGAGAAAATAAAAAGTGCTTGAGAGTTTAATCCATTGTGTGTGTGTGCGTAAAATGCTTTATTTTGTTGAAACTAAGCAGAACATAGAAAAGATAACAAATAATCATTTAACACATTTTGCCAGACTCTCTTATCTACCCCTTTCTGGACTCGGATCATTTCCTTTACCAATGCTATATGGACAAACAAAAAATGTGACTAAAATTGCTGTTGATAAAAGGTAGAGGTAAATAATGTTAATACTGTAAATAGCGCATTTATGTATGTTTTGTGTGTGAAGTGGGTATCCAGTATGACACCATTCAAAGAGACCTTGATGAACAAGTCTTCACCGAGGGTCTGCACACAGGACCTCCGGGCTACAAGTTCATTATCTTCCCTAACGTCTACACCACACTCAACTTTATTAAACTACGGGTAGGTTGACGAGGATGACAGTGATGACGACTGTACTATCACTACAGATATATGATGATGATTATGTGTTTTTTTAAGGATGATATTGATGATTGATGATGATGATGATGGTTGCTGATGATGACAACAAAGATGATGTGTAGGACGATGATGCCTTTTTTTTTCTTTTTTTTTTAAAAGCAAAAGCCCAGTCCTCTGTTGATCTATGCAAATGGTTGGTGGACAAGATTATTAGCTGAAAAGTGTATTTTAACATCATGTTATGTCCACCTTATTGGTCAAACAGATTACATAAGAAGCAGATTATTGAGAGAAATACAAAATTCTAAGCAGTGTTAAAGTCCTTCTTTCTTAAAGGCCTCATTACATGTAGTATCACATCACCAATGTTGCACATTGCATTTCAACCCATTCGAAGGTATTCAATGCTCAATTGTTGATACACATGCAGGTCTACTTGTCTTACAGCATCCTTTGTGGAAGTCTGTGGAATTTCTTATAGTTTTTGGTGTATAGATATATTTCTTCTCTGTCACATTTGATGGACAAGAAGTGATTTTTTTTCTCTTTTTGTTTGTACTTTTGTTTATTTACATAATTATTTGTTTCTCTTTATTGTAAAGTTTGAATGCTAGCAGTCCCCTGTTTTATTCTGCCTTGTTTTTACTTGCAGTGTTTGAACAGTGATGGAGTGCCTATTCTTATTGACACATCTTTCCAGTTCAAAGCTACGCTTAACAAGATGAGGGATATTGTCTTGGACTTCAAAGACTTTGATGGCTACAAGGGTGTACTGGAAAAAACTGGTAACCATTTTTCTTTCCAAACTTCACAAAGATTTGCACGACTCTTCAGAAACTGTCTGTTCAAAATTCCGTCTTCAACAAACTGGGTAAAAGAAAATCATATGGCATCTAGCTTTAATAATAATTTTCATTGCAATGATAATTTTTTTTAAAAATTAGTTTTTAAAAATTTAAACATAAAAATAGCAATGTTGCTCTTATTGAGGTTTCAATGTTTATGTTAGAAGGGCAGGGTGGATAGAAATGCAGAGTATGATAAAAGAGTCAACCTCTTATATTTTTGTATTTATTTATGTGTTTATTTATTTCGATTGTGATGATGATCTTGTTCCAATTTGTATCAGGGCAAGCTTCCATTCATGAGGCATGCAGTCAGTTCAACACCTCACAGTTTCAAGCAGAGAGAGGGAACTTCCAAAGTACCTTGTCCACAATCTTGAAGGATCGTTTCACCAAGATGTATGCTGATGTTACAGATCTGCAGGTAAAGTGAGAGAGGTAGGGGTAAGGGAATTAAGAGGTGAGGGAGGAAGGGAGAGTTGATTATGGTGTGGGGGGAGATGTCTCTAGACAAATTTGTTGTGTCAAGATCAATAAATCGGTTCTGAGTATCATGTTTAAGTACAATGTTATTGACATAGAAGTGGTTCAGATCACTGGATCATGAACAGTATACTATACAGTGTCGTTGAAACTATACTTCTAAAATAGGAAAGGTGGGTTGAAATGAAAACGCGTACGCATTACAACTATTTGAAGTCAAATGGTGTTTTGGTTGGGGCTTTTGAAAGCCAGAATGTGTATAACTCGCTCACTGGACTATCGTGACCCAGTCAGGTTGATAGTCTGCCAGAACTCTCAATAGCCCTTTAGCACAATAACAAAACTAAGCTTTGTCCCCACATGATGATTGATAGTGCATGATTCATTCAAACTTAATTGTAAAAAATCATGTCAGCTATGACAAAGGGTAAGGGATGAGTGAGTAAAAAGATCGTTGTTTTGGGTGAGTCAGCTGCAAGAGTTTTCTTTATTTTATTTTTTAATTATTTTGATACTTTATCCTATCCTATCCGATCCCGTAACTCAAAGGTCGTTGGGGCACCACAGATGATCATTTAACCAGCGACCTCCATCTTTCTCTGTTTGCAGCCTTCAAGGCTTCGTTCAGTATCAAGCCAGTCCATTCTCGAATATTGTCCTCCCACCTCTTTTTCTGTCTCCCTCTTCTTCTGCCGCCTTGACACTTTAATGTCCCTTTTTATCGGGAAATTCTGTGCTGCCTCCCCTGGGGGAGGTGTAGCTAGTGGCAGCCTGTGGTGCGCCCAAACCCAACCTACCTAATATTAGTTGTGTTTTTGACATTTTGCTAGGAGGAGCAAACCTGAGTACCCAGAGAAAACACCCCTGAGACGTTGCCCGAGTCAAAAGTAAGGTGGAAAGGTGGATTATATTTTAGACTATTTCATTTGAAATGAAAAATAAACAAGGTTTTTAAAAATGTGTTGTTCCCCCTTTTGAAACAGGTGAATAACATTGCGCGTCCATCTGAGTATGAAGCCGCCATCCGAAGCAAGGAAAGAGCCAGGGAAGATATTGAGGTTTGTTTGCCACAATTTGACCAAATGTATTCCATTTGTGTTCACATAGCAATAAAATATCTTGTATCGTTAATTTTATTTTAAATTTTCATTTCTTGGACAAAGGATTATAATCACATTTTTATGAAAAATAATATGCCAAAAGAAAGATAGCTCATAAATGCTGAACCTAATAAGGATATGTAACTTTTTATACAAAATGTCCCAATATTTTATTTATCCTTTTAGCTTTGCTTGCAACAAAAGGTATAATTTGACGCCCAGTAAGCTAAACACCTTGGATTTACTTTTTGATTGCTTCAAGTATTCTGCAAAGACCACGCATGAATGGAAGAGAATCTAACAATTGCACACAAGGGAGCAAATACAGATTGTTTCCCTTTATTCTCTTTACTTTTCATACATTGTGAAGTGCTTATTTAGATCATGATGATCTGACTAAGTTGAAATGATGGTATTTTCTGATTCTAGACCTTGTTACACATCTTTTGCTGTCTGCATTTTTACATGTACACACACAGAGTCAATGTGAATTTGTTCTGATCATAAAATTGAATTCTGATTTTGATGGAATACCTGTCTTCATCAGGTGGCCAAGAATGAGCGCCCCAGGCTGATCACAGAGGCTAACACAACTCGCAGAGAGGCAGAGTCAGAGGCCAATATTATCATCAACAAAGCAGAGTCTGATTCTAGAATCCTGCTGGCCAAGTAAGTGATTGCACTGTCTTTGACCCTGGCCTCTGCTTCTTCATAGAGATAACAAAGTAGCTCAGTGGTAGTTTTGGAAACTAAGATCATGTCAGTATAGCTACAATTCAAAGTGTTCAGGGAGAGATAAATTCGTAAGAGGTATTCTTCTCTTTGCTTAAATGACATTACCATAATTATATAATTATGACATTTTGTCTGATCTCTACTTTGTAACTGATTTTGTATTTTGCCAAAGTCATTTTTAATAAACAAATTTGTTACGTTTATTGAATTCTGAAGAAAATAAATTGAATGAAACCTCTTGAAGTAGCTGCATGTCCAAGGTAAGTTTAGATAAGTGTCCTTGATTTATCTCACCTAGATCTCTCTAATTGAGAAACCAGTAGCTGTGAGCACATAAAACATTTGGGGTGGGGATGGGGATTGTAAGTTAACTGACAGAAGTGTGTTTGGAATGGTGTAAGTTAACTGACATGGTGTTTTTATTTCAGAGCGGAATCTGAGGCCCAAGCCATCATTGCTCAGTATGACAAAGAAGGGGAAGCGTATGAGAGTGTTGTCAGCTCTGCTGGGCTTGCATTCACTCCTGAAGGATTTATTTCCTACCTTGGAACTCGAGTGATTGCATCAGCCAAGAATCCTGTCTACATTGGGTTGCAGAGCCCTGCCAAGACCACTTACATGACTCCTTAGGATTAACATTTTATTTAATGATTGTAGAAAAAGAACTCTTACTCTAACTTAGTGTTTGCAATGAAATATATGATTTAGTATTGGGTGTTAGAGCTGTATGCTTTAAAGTCAAACTTATTAGTCGTACAATTTTTGTAAACATTTCTGGTTGAGTTTTAAATGTGTGGAAAGTCAATGTGAGTATCCAAAATGAACATACCCTTGATAACTTACTGATTGGTTTAAGCAATTTGACTGATTAGTAACAATTTAAAGAAAAAATGAAACACCAGATATATGTTGTCGTTAGTTGGGATATATAGAAATGCAAAAGGGCCATATGCACAAAAAAGGGAATAACTTAATGTTAGAATATCGGCTTAACTGGTATAGCTATTCCAGAATATTTCTCAGCACAAATTGGTATGCATGGTGCACTCCAGCCCAATAGGTATTAAAGAAGAGCTATTCCTAAATGCTATATTTAGAACAGGGGAATTCCTGCTACTGCGCATGCTGCACATCTCATAAAGCACCTTGCCACTAGCATAAAAACGAAGTGCTATGAGAAACTTGTGTATTTGAAATGAGTGATTGTCCCTTCTCTGATTTTTTATTTTAATGTAGTCCTGAAAGGAAGTGGCACCAGAACATTTTTAGGCCACATCTTAATCAACATTTAATATAATATTTACGTCCCTTATGTGCTCACGTGTCTGGGGACATTAATTTATTTAACAAATAAACGAACTTGTCAGCAGCAAAATCTATTCAGATTCACGACTTGTAGGTCCTCAGAAATTTCGTCCGTTAGGTCTATAATGTCCTTTCTCCTTAATCTGAATTTGTCATGCAGTTCCACATCATCAAACTTTTTGAAGGGGTGAATTCGATCACGAAAATGCGATTTCTGGCATATTGTCGTCTGCGATTTTGTCGATACACAATAACAGCGGCCATTTTCTTTCAGCGATGGAAACGGAAATAGATTTATCCCAACTGAAAGGATGGTATAACTTTATACCGGAAAAAGAAAAGAAAATACGCAATTACGTTTTTATGCATATGAAATAGTGGTCTGCAATTCATGCATACGGCCCCTAGAAGATTAAGGGACTGTGTATTTCAGACTGTTCAAGAAAGTTTCTTTTTAAATACAGAATTAAGTGTCTAATGATGCAAGCAGTTTTGGCAAACTGATTAATTATTACTGTTTGTAGCGATTTATTTAATTTTATAGTCATTTTATCATACAGAAGAATTATGAGTTGTTACATGAATCACATTGCAGCAAAATCTAGATCTGCTTGTGCCCTGGCAGTATGAACAATTGTTTTTAAGAGGTGAGATTTTTGGTTCAACACCTTTGTATTTAAATTGTCCTCACGGGTGCACTGTATTGCATTATTGTTGTTGTTGACATTGGCATGCATGCGTATTATTTTTAATTTTTTGAAATAATAATTATAATAATAATAATGTTTATTTGTGTAGCGTGCAAACCATACTCTCATTCTTGTTACACATAATGGTGCATATCTTGTTGAATACACAAAAGGTAATGGTTCACGATTAGCTATCAATTTTGAATACTTGTGTTCACTGATTTGTGGACTGAAATCCAAAACTTTACAGTTTAGGGTAGATTTCATCACATAACTGAAGGAAAATAACAACGTGGCCACGAATACCAATACCTCATCAGCAATTTCTATTACCCAGCCTTTGTTTATTCAGACACATGTTTTTTTTAAACTGAAACTTTTTAAACTGAAACTTAACTGCATCTAACTGAAACACAATTAGACATGTGGAGAAATTACTAATGGTTGACGAAAAAATATAAAAATCTCAGTCATGTGGGCAGTTATGTTTGAGCAATGCAGACAAACTGTGGGGTAAACTAAACTGTCCGCTATGGGTGTACCTATCAGAGTCCCCCTGTGGGGATGCCGGTGGTTTTTGAAATTTAGTGCTTTAAATTCCCACTGCCGCTGTCCTTTCTCCTTTCTCATTCCTACTGTTTCTATAAATCTACAATACTATCTTCTTCTTTGCTAGACCAGTCACCTACCTTTTTTCTTGAAAACTCTTCTGGGACAAAACTCTTCATTTGTGTGTGAGGTCTGTTGTATCACCTTGGGAATATTGGACGCTTTCTGCCAAATGGTCACTAGGGCTTCCTATGATATTATTATTTAGCAATGTAGGCATTTTCAATGTATGTTTTGTTGATATTTTATAATGATGTTTGTATTCTATTTTGTTTTTATAAACAGGGATTGGATAAATTAGAGTATAGCCTCAGCGTCCCCTGTGTGGGGTGCCTTTATTGTGCAGTGACTGGCTGGTGGAGTGCCTGCAGTGTTACCACTAGGTTGTTCAGCAGATCTTTTATGCGGATCATGGGCGAGTCCTCTTTCAGCCAGGTTGTGGTCTCGATTTTGTGGTCCTGATTCAGCTCTTTGCAGTCCTCTGGATCCTGTAATCAATGAATAACTAACTAACTAACCTCTTTCAGCCAAGTTGTGTTCTTGATTTTGTGGTCCTGATTCGGCTCTTTGCAGTCTGCTGGACGTTGTAAGCAATGAATAACTAACCAACCTTCCAGAATTTTGATTTCTTAACCTTCTGTTAGTCAAGTCAACTGATATCCAAAGCCTTGTTACTTTTGTATAGTATTTGTTGCCCTTATTTATTTAAATTATTGTTGGTCTGTTTACCCTGAGAATTGTGCAACCTTTGTAAATATTCTTGTTCTTTGTGTGCCTCAGACCTCAGAATTTTCAGGAACTGTGAATGAGGTGTACATTTTCATGAGGTGTTAATAAATTGTAATTATGTTTATTTGTACCTGCTTCTTTGAAGCTTATTGTTCTCAAGTCTCAGCAACTAAACATATCAGTGCTGTGTCTGATGAAAGCGAGCTTGTAGAAACTATTTGGTAATTGGACATTTTGCTGTTTTCCCCTCACCCCTTGGGGTCATGAGCAATCTTGCCACTGTAGATTGTTCAAACCTATAAAGGGAACAGTGAAAGCCACAGTTGAAAACCTGTCTTTCCTTTATAGTGCCGGGGGTTTTCAGTATAAATAGTATCCCCACTTTATGGAAATTTAGTGCTTTAAATTCCCACTGTCGCTGTCTTCCTCATTTACTCTTTCCTATTCCTGCTCTGTCCTTCACTCTGCTATACTATCTTCTTCTTCGCTAGATCAATGACCTACCTTTTTTCTTGATAACTCTTCATGGACAAGACTCCTTGTTTGTGTATGAGGTCTGTTGGATCAGCTTGGGAATGTTGGACGCTTTCTGCCGGGTGGTCACTCGGGCTTCCTATGATTGTACTATTTAGCACTATAGGCATTTTATATGTATGTGTTTGGTTAATGATTTATAATGATGTTTGTATTCTATTTTCTTTTTGTAACCGGGGTGTTCGCGTAGTTGAGGTCAACCCTCAGCCGTCCCCCGCGTGGGATGTCTTTATTGTAAAGTGACTGGCCGGTGGAGGGCATTCAATTTTCCCACTGGGGTTGTTTCAGCAGATCTTTTATGCGGATCGGGGGTTGTCCGGTCCTGATTTGGCTCGGAAGAGTCCGCTGGACCTAAAGCAACAATAAATCAATCAATCAATCAATGTTTTCCCCTCTGCAGTGGTAAAACGTGTGAAGTTTTTTTTTATGCAGCTTCATTCTGTCCAGTTTTTGACTTTTTTGGGGTATGGGGGATGGGGTGGCTAATGAGATTAATAATAGATCGCACATTCAAAAAGACAGTTATCTAAATGTTTTGGCGTGGCATTTCAACTTTGTAATACTGTTTATGTGCGTCTTTAATTCCTGTTATTGCAGTTGTTGATCAAGGTGGTTCATTTTTGTAAAGCACCTAAATGTAGTGTGTTGTCGATTTGCTCAATGTAGTGTATGCAACTTGTCTTGCATCTCTGCTGCATGCATTGTCATGAAATAAAATAATACTGTTGTTTTTAATGGGTTTAGGATACTTCTGCTACTCAATTTCCACTTGCATATGTTTCAGTCAGTATGATGATGATGTGCAGGTATCCATCCCGGAGCATGCTCGTTGCGCATAAGGAGAGTATAGGGAAATAAAAATGATAGGTCAGTGAAAATCTGGTGGGACAAGGGGTAATAAAATTGACAAAATCAAAGTGGTGCTTGACATTTGATTCAATCGGAGGCAAATAGATGCATCCTCAGCCTTTTCTTGAAGACTGCAGCAGTCTCGGTATTGGCTCGGAAGAGTCTGCTGGACCTAAAGCAATAATCATGTAATTTCATGTAGTTTCAGTATTCTTTAGAGATACCAGCAGATGATTCCAGAGTTTTGGGACTGCATTCTTGTCTTGACAGCTCTCCTCCCAGAACACTTTCTGTTGGTATCGTCAGAAGCTGGCAAACAAAACTGGAACTGGCAAGAACCACCTCCTGTTAATACACTGGAGCAGACATTTTCATGCACCAGTAGGCAAGCGACAGAATTGTATAGTCAATACGTTTTTTTCACTGGAAGCCAATGCAAGGACCAGTGGTCCAGCTATGACCGCTGAAGGGTCACTGGACGCTATAAACGAGAAATTCAATCCAATGCAATGACCGAAGAATGGGTTTAATGTGTTCAGACGGCTTGGAGCGGGTCACAATTCTGGTAGAGGTGTTTTATAAATAAACATTCGAGATATTTTAGTTTTATACTGTGTACACAGAAACAGATGTTTTATGATACTGGGTAACTCATGTTTGTTGGCTGTGCAATCTAAGCAAGGCAGAATGACTATGTAAATCAAAATTGGTATTGTGAAAGGTGACAGTTACCAAATTTATGTGTAACGAGTATTTATTTTGGTCACATCGTTTTGCATATATATTACATGATCATACATGTGCTTTTGAATTTGTATACCTGTTGCTTTACGAGTGTTTATGGCGTTTACTGCATTTTATCTAGTAGCGTTAGAGATCTTACTTTTGTTGGATTGTATCAAACTTTCATGTGTCATGCCTTGTGCAATTCCGTTTTTATCTTCACATATTTATAGCGTTCTATTCACGAATTTGTTATAATTATTATTCATCGAGTAATGAGTTGCAACAATGTTTACAAAACATTTGTGATAATGTGAACACGATTGTAACTTGAATAATATACTGTTCTTTGCTCATATAAATCTGAACTAAAGTACTGGCATATAATTCTGATGTGATCTACAAATGTCAATTTGTAGTGCATTTCAGACTTGAGGCCAATTTTAGGATATTGTATGTATTTTTAGAATATGTCTTGTACTCTCAGGCATTTTCAGGACATTTCAACTTTCCTATTGTCTATACTTTTGCCTTGTGCGTTTTACAAGAAGAAATTCTCTGTACTTCTTATTAAAGAGTGGAAAGAAAAATAAATCCTTGATTTTGTTAGGTGCTTCTCAAGTAGAGGAAATGAGAAATCTATTGTTGGGAGGTAATTTTTACCCATAGTGTATGCACGCTATTGTGATACGTTTCTGTTGTATTTTCATTCTGAAATATTCCTGCACCGGTTGTGTAAACTCTACCACGAGCTGATTATTGTATTCTGCATGCAGTGATTTTCGTAAACAGTCCTGTCAAATCAAGTGTGCTAGGGTTGTTTCAGCAGATCTTTTATGCGGATCGGGGGTTGTCCGGTCCTGATTTGGCTCGGAAGAGTCCGCTGGACCTAAAGCAATAATAATGTAATGTAATCAAGTGTGCAATTCTTTTTTGCTGTGAAAGAGACCATTGTTAAACGAGATATTTAAAATTCATCAATAGGTTGGTTAAAGCAAAGCTTTTTGATTTTAAGCGTTAGTGTTTTTGTAGGACATCAGGCTATTAGCGATAGATGGAAGAGTTAGAAATCCAATGGAAATGGCCAGGAGGATCTGAAAGTGTGAACCGTTATGATTTTGTATTTAAGGTAAAAAGGTAAAGGTGGTCCCATAGCCTTGTCGCCGTAGGGGAGCGTGATGTTGGAGATCACACTTATTTTGGGCCAGCGTAATGAGGGTGATACTCATCTCTCTCCCTCGCTGCTTTACCTTCCCCACCATTAAGAGAGTAGGTACTCGGTCGCAGTTGAGTCAACTGGGGGCTTTATTTGTCGCTTCACGGTTACCCATCCATGTGCTAACCGCACTGGACGGTGCTTAACTTGCGACACAGTAGCGAGGGCTCCAACCACTGCGCTATAACTTGAGCGAGACTTTATATTATGATCATGGCACTATTTATACCAAGTGTTTAAAACTTTAGTGATATCAAGTGTATAATTTGCAGAATGTACCTTTTAAAAGCCCAACTCGGCAACCGCTTTGAATAATTTTTTGGTAACAAGTTATTTCTTTACACCAAGTATGTACCCATTTTGCCTCAATGTTTATAAATTTAATAAACACTTTCATATTTTCGTCATTTAAGTGATGTATCCAATCAGGTTTTGCTTCTTTTATTGCCATTAATTTGTGATCAGCAGACTACTGATTACTAGCAAAGTCAGTTCTCTGACCAAATAAAACAAGATGGCAAGCTGTTCAAACACATTTCCAGACACTGAGACACATAGCTGAAAGATATGTATTTACAAAAGAGAAAAGCTTCACATGTACAAAGCAAAAGAATCCGTAGATGAATGTTATCCATGTTTATTTTGACAAACACAGACGGTTTTTTTCCATTGTTCTGTACAGCACAGTTTTTCTTGGCTTATGAACGAGAAGCCACCTGGCGTTGTTTCCAGGCATCCATTGGGCCCTTGTTGGGCTTGTACTGCACGTTGACACCATCGGGGACCAAGATACCAGCAGCACGCATATCTCCGTACTTTTCACGAGGCCACTTGGTGAATCCCCACTTCTTGGACACAACAATCTGAAAAAACAAGAATCGGTATTCGTTATTTTCAAATGAAAACTTGAATATCACACTGAACATCAATGTATTTTACATTCAAACCTCACCTTCGTCCATCTCAAACATTGTTAACAATCCCTGGTAACTTTCATACTGCATTTACGCTAGTATTTTATATTTGCAGCGTTGTGAAGACGAAAAAAAAAACACGAACACAAATTGATTGTGAACTGCAGAAGAATACGACGACTACATATGGATGTTCGAACTGGCTGTCATGCTAATCAGGTATTCTGGCAGGAGCTAAGTAAAAGAATTGAAACAAAGGTTTCAAGACAATAATCTCACCTTCTGACGGCCAGGGTACTTGAACTTGGCACGGCGAAGAGCCTCAATAATGGCAGCCTCGTGCTGCTCACGAGCACGGACTGACATGATGGGCTGGCCGATGTGCACACGGGCAACAGTTCCCTGGGGTTTTCCGAAGGCACCACGCATACCAGTCTGGAGCCTGCAACAGCATACACTTGTTAGTCCTTTGTTTTTCACGTGAGAACATTTTTCACTTTCACAAATGACGCCCAAGACCTTACATAAACATGTATCAATAACCCGTGAAGCAGAAAATGAGAGAGATCCATTTCCATCTCTTTAGACAACTTTTAAAACTAATCTCCAAATAGTAACTCGTCAGTTGACATGAACGACGCCTTAAAAAATCGTAGATTTTTTGAAAATGACCTTTAACTCTTGGTGACCTATAAAGTTTTCTGTACATTTGTGCCTATATCCTGTAAGGATTTCAAGTTTATTGCTATAAATTGGGTTATGAATTTGAAAAAAATGCAAAAAATATATTTATTGTCACATTGACTTCATATTTAAGGATATGTTTACAAAATGGTTATTCTATGTTCTTAAAGAACCATTTTGACTTTAGTACTATTTTTACCTGTTGGAATCTTAATTACAGGTATTTTACCACTCGGCATCGCCATCAACATCGTCGGAAGATACACTTTCAAATCACTTGTGTGTACAGATGAGATTGGTTGTCTACACCAAGTCCTTGTGCTCTTTCAACAATAAGCTGATCGATAAGGTTACCAAACTCACCATCACTGTCAGAGCTATCCCCTACCATCATGGCAGAAAATTTAGCAAACTCAAACCTCAAACAAAATCGTTTAAAAAGTACGCAAAACCACATGAAACTTGCAAAAACGACAGCGGAAAACACACGAACTTTTCCGGAAGTTGACTAAACCTTCTCTCACACACTGGAGAGTTCCTATTTCCTGTGATGTCATGATTAAAATGTGTGCTAACGAGGCGCACATCACAGTGCTTCAGGGTTACGGGCGAGGCGCGCATTACCATGTCATAGGGCGCTAGAAGTTGATCACCTATCTGTCCTTTGAAAACAACAAAAACAAAAAAGAACCTTACCTATCAGCTCCTGCACACGACAACATTTTGTTGATTCGGTTGACGTGGAAGGGGTGCAACCGAACTCGTAGGTGGAAAGCGTCCTTGCCGCAGTTCTTCACTAGGTACTTGTTGGCGCAGATACGGCCAGCCTCCAGGGCCTCGGAGGACAGCTGTTCATACTCGTCAGAGATGAGGTGGATACACAGAGGGAAGTCGTCCACACGCGCCTTCTTACGGCCCAAGTCAAAGATACGGATCTTTGGGTCTGAAAGCCAATGTGACATTTGAGACTTTAATTAAAACTTTCACTGCCACGTATATACGATTTCCTTGTTTGAGATTTCTGCCCCAAATTATTTTGGCTTTATCTACTTGGATTTATTATAACAGTAGAAGTTTCAATTTGGAGTGAAAGGTTTGCAAAAGGTTTTAAGTGGCCTTATGTTAAAAGTATAAAGTTCTTTCAGCACGTTTCCTGGTCAATGTTTTCTAGAATGTGCAGCTTAAGCCAGTTTATTCCAAACATCCACAAAGCTTAAAAAATTCATTTAGACTGTGGATGCTGAATCAATGTGTTCAAGAACTACATAGATGAGTTAAATAAGGACAGCAATTACTCCACAAAGTTTTCTAAAAGGGTCTAAATTGGTAGGCATTAAAACCCTCATCAAGACTTAATATGAGGGTCAATTGTTAGCCTATATATGCTGAACTGCGTTTTGCTAGTACTATTTATGAACTTTGCTGTTACAGACATTAAAGAAGTAATTTAGAAAACCCATATCCGTTAAAAGGAACTTTACCTGGCACACCACGGCAAAACCGGGACTTTGGGTAGGGCTTGTTTTTACAATATCTGTAACTGAAAATAAAAGCAAATTTCACATCAATACTGCAGTCTTTAAATTTGTAATAACAGAGACCCCCACTTGATTTTCAACCCTGCAGAAATATAGATCTCAGACCGGACTAGAAGTAGAAGAATTAAACAGCAACAATAACTCTGAATAACCAAACATAATATGTTCATTTAACTTAAATTTTAAGTAATCTCTGCTACACATAATCACTGGCATTGTAGAATAAAAATAAATTCAGCCAACAAAAATAGTCACAATCAAAGTGCACCATTATGTTAAACCACAGGCTCTGAAAGCTCTTCTTTCGTCTTTATAAAATCGTAGGCCTCAATTACATACTGACAAATTCGAAAATCACCAATGATCATTTGTTGATATCGCTTGAGTAGTCTGCCCTTCATTAGGCCTAATAGCCTGTATTATTAGGCGACCAATGAGAGTGCAAGGTCAAGAATGCCTGCTCTCTCCAACGTCTTCCTAGAGGGCATCATCATGATCATGTAAGATGCCTTAGCTGATCATGAAGGTACAGTGAGCATAGGAAGAGCAATCTTCAACCTCCGTTTTGCGGATGATATTGATGGATTGGCTGAAGTTGTTGTATCAAATTTTATTCATCAGATTAACATAAGTTGTACTGATTAATGATGGATTGGCTGAAGAGGAACAAGAACAGCTTGTACAGATGCTTGACACCACCCCCAGAAGCCTTTGGATGGAAATAACACGGACATCCATGTCCAATCCCTCAATACAATGCATAGCTTCAAATATTTAAGAGCCATTGTATCAGACATTGGGTCCCAACACAGGGTTCGTACTGAATCAACTAAACAAAATTCCCAACCTTTTCCCAACCCATGAGTAAAATTTTCCAACCATAGTCGGCATATAATAAAGATCAGATATCGAAACAAATTTTTTTTTTTTTAAAGCTTTAGGAAATTTCTTTTTTTTATTTGCAGTAAGCTTAAAATACACCAAACTTTCACTTAATGAGTTAATCCAAAACATTCAAACAAATTTTTAAAAAAATAATTATAAAAATGTCTAGTTTTATATACTGTAAGCTTAAAATTTACAAGATCACAATCACAATGAAAGTCATGGTTATATTAGATAGAAACTTTCATTTAATCCAAAACATTATTGATTTAAAAAATCTTTTTAAAAAAGCTTAAGAGAAATGTCTTGTGTTATTTGCAGTAAGCTTAAAATTATAAAAACAATTTACATAGTCAACATCATAATCATCACAGACATTGTAGGAGAGCCTGGCTCTTTTCCGCTATGTCTTTATTTACACTGGCTATTTCAGCCTTCTTTTTAGTTGCCCTTCGTCTCAGGGCATTAGATTGAGAGAGCAGAGATAGAGCACTAAGTCGTTCCGCTTCATCAGCCTTAGCTGCAGCCTCCAAACTAGTGATGTCCTCTTAGCCTTAACTTAGGCATATCCACCTCCTCAGTCGCAGCCTTTCTTTTTTGTGCTCTCATCTCTGTGGCATGTTTCTCCCTCTCGTCCTCCAGATAGGCATGGTACTTACTCCTAGATGAAGATGCATATACCAGCATCTCTTTAGTTACTGCAACTTTGTCAGGGCCACCAGCTCTACTTATTTTATCTAACACCAGCCGCCTGGCAACTAGATTATTTTTCTTTAGGTTCTCCACCATGGTCATCTTGTTAATGCTGAACCCCCTCTCTACTGTCGCCTGGCCATGGCTGAGGATCAGCAGCTGCTGGACTACATCCCAGAGAAGAGAGAACTCCTTTCGACCAACCGTTTGAAAAACAGTTAATCTACTCGGTCATTGCTTGGGTCGAAGTTTTGAAACTGTAGTATGCTGTTTTCTGACAGCACACTTTCACGAAATCGCCTGAACTGGGACTTGATTTGATAGCAGTTGACTTCTTTTACTCTTCCAGCATCACAGAGAATTCTTAGTGACAGCTCCAGTTGTTTCAAATTTAGACAAGCCTTCTTCTGATAGAAGCAGCTTAGGACTCATCCATGCTAAATTTCTAACAATTTGATATTTAATTGGGGCTTTGTCCATGATCTTTTTAACTATAGCCAGGAGAAAATCACGGCATTCCATCTTAAAAGTTTGACAAGCCTTTTCAGTTGCCCCATTCTTGATGGTGGTTTTTGAGCATGTAAATAATTGTAAATGAGACATTAAAGATTCCGAGAGAATAAGAAAGAAAATATTTAATAGCTTTGAATTTAAGAAAGTAAATAAAATATTTTAAAAAATTAAAAAAATATTAAAATCTTTAAAGGTCTTTAGGAAGATGACTGTGAAAAAACCCAATCTGCCAGAAAAGGGAGGTAATTCAAATCTGTCCCCTAAAAAAATTAAGATTTCAAAGATAGTTTTCTTTATTTTCAAAATTGTATGCTATAATAAATTGAATAATGAATGTTAACAAATAATTATAACAATTTTAAAAAAGGTCAAAACTAAGTATTATGAAAATTTCTTATGGATTTGGATAGAAAAATACGTTTTTCTTTATGCAAAATTTTATGGTCAGTGCATGTGTTTGACATGTATGAAAAAAACAAAATTCCTTGTTGCCAGCCAAAACGAATTTTCCCAAACTTTCCCAACCTGATGCCAATTCTCCCAGACTTTCCCAACTGGGAAAAGGGTACCTCAGTTTTCCCAAACTTTCCCAACTTTCCCAACCGCGTACGAACCCTGCAACAGGAAGTTCTCTCCAGGATCGCACAAACAACTTCTGCCCTGACAAGGTTGAAACCCATTTGGAAAGACAGGACCTTTAGTCTACACTCCAAGGTAAGGCTGCTGCGCTCCCTTGTCATCTAAATCTTCCTACACGCTTGCGAAACATGGACCCTCACAGTGAAGAATACAAAGCATTTTCTAATAAAATTCTAGTTAAAATCAAACTTACATCAAAATCGCTTTAACCACTTTGTTCGGCTCGTAACAACTCTTTCACACATCAGAGCCCGCCATATTTGATATGTGAATGAAGCTAAGTATCCGAACTTCTCATTGGTTCTTATTTTTAGGCCATCCAATGAAATATCTTTTGTTTCGCAGCAACATTCAGCGCTCGGATAGGGGCGTATTCAAAAGCTGTTTTCTCGGAATCTTTCGCATAAACATGCA
This sequence comes from Oncomelania hupensis, assembly GCA_036898135.1. Lineage (NCBI taxonomy): Eukaryota > Metazoa > Mollusca > Gastropoda > Littorinimorpha > Pomatiopsidae > Oncomelania > Oncomelania hupensis. The sequence goes on from CM072512.1 coordinate 93,072,355, forward strand.
TTAAAAACAACACAAATGTAAAGATAAAGCTTTCAATTTTTATTTGAATACAGCCACTGTTCGTTTTGATGCAGTTTTACATTAATAAATAAGTGTTGAAAGTGAAGTCAAAACTGCCGAGCTGACAAAAAGAGCCAATGAAGGCTTTTGAGTACCTAGTTATACCGTTTTCTTTATAAGAGAATACATGCTAATTGCTAGCGAGTGTGAAAATTATGACTACATACCCCTCCGACCCTGACCCCCCCCCCCCCCACCCCTCCCCTATTTCCGGTATAAGACCACCTCTATAGCACTGTTTCATAATGAAAGCGAAAGTGGCGGATCGGTTGCGGCCCTTGGGTTTCGGCTAGTTCCGGTTGAAGCAAGAAAGATGCAGGGTTATATAAATTATATTTCTCTTGTACAATCGTTCAAATTTTACTCAGGGTGGCTGCTTGCCTAAACATTGATTGCTGATTTGTTTGTTCAGTAGGCCTAATTCGTTTGTCAGTGACCTACATTCACGAGAAATTCGAAGTCTCTTTCTTTTTCTTTGCTTTAATTTTTTAATTGAGAAATGTTAATTTTGCAGTTTATCTAGAAGATAACATTATTATACAGTAGAATAATTTTTGTTTTTAATTCAGTGAAGCAACTGCAATTATGTCTTATTATTTTCAGTCTTTCAGTTGTTATTATTATTAGTTGTAGTAGTATTGTTATTATTATTATCATTATTACCATATATATTAATTATTAGTTGTCTGTTGGTGCTGCTGTTGTATTATTATTATTATTATTATTAGTTGTAGTTGCATTGTTATTATTATTTTTATAATTATAAATTACTCTAATGATTACGATTATTATTAATATTATGATGATTATTTTGTATTATTACTCTTATTATTATAATGATTATTATTATTATTATTATGATCTAGGATGGATCTAAGGCATGGAAGAATGGGTGAGTGTTGTAGTTGTGTATACATATACTGTGGAATAATTATCTGTGTGTTAAATGTGTACGCATGGGTATGTGGCTGGTTATCTGTTTATGCATGTGTGTTAGTGTTTATAGATTTGTATTTTGGTATGGAAGTTGTTTTTGATAGTATATCAAATGTATCAATATTGAATGTCCATGTTTGTAATAATTTTGATGTTGTTATCTCCTTCCTTATTGCACTGCTAAACAAATATCCATGCCTTGTGTTTGGACAATAAAGAATCTTGAATCTTATTTTACATTGTTGTAATCTTTCCGAATCAGTCGCAAACGTTGTTCCCACAATCGTTTCAGTGTTTTGTTAGCTGGTAATGTGTGTAACTTGACAATGCGCCCTTCAATTACTTTTCCTGCGAAATTAGGGCAGCAAACGCAATACTGTTTTTCTCCGCCACAAGTCTTCCGTCTACGTGCTGCCATGCTTAATATTCAACCGGAACTAGCCGGTGTACGTGGCATAGGTGAAGGCAGGGCCGGATAACTCTATCTGCACTAGTTTTGCAACAGTGCTATTATAAGACAGTTTTTTTTCTCAGATTTTGGACGGTCTTATGAGGCTCCACTGTATCTAATCAAGTTTACAATCGAGGCCTAGTAGTTTACAAAGACGAAAGAATTGACTTCAGAGCTTGTGGATGAACCTCGTGTTAGTTATGCATTGTTTACAGGGTCCAACCGACTGCAAAGAGCCGAATGAGGACCACAAGGCACAACCTCGTGTTGTTCGCTATTAATAGTATTGCCCTACAATATTGGTATACAAGGGCAATATACAATTTTTTTTTTACATTAAATACAAACAGGGAGTTAAATTATTCTTAACCACAATACTAATCTAATTAGTTTTTGTATGTTAAAATCGCAATTAATATTTTTTGTTTAGTCATTTTATCGTATTACGTGTATGATATTGACATTTTTCTTACCATCTAGCTGGTCGGCGCCCCATCTTGATGGAGGCTGCAACAAAATACACTCAGTATACAATTAATATGAAAGTGGAATAGCTTAAGATGAAAACCAATTAACTTACATGCAAAATTCTGACACAAAATAAACGATTTATACCGATTTAAAACGACACACAACAAGACATGGCTTCTACCTTACCGTCGTCTAAATGGGAAAGAACTCTACTGCGTCGGAAGCGGAAATCCCAATCATGTGACTAAGAAGGTGGACTTCCGACATCACTTTCACTTGGAATAAAAGAACATGTAAACAAACAGTGCAATTATTTGTAAGTCTTCAGAACAATAATAATTATTAAAAAAAAATATATATATACTGATGTCACTGTGTCATCACAGCAATAATGAATGGTGAGATTTTTTTTGCGTATGTTTCATGTCTTTGTTTTAATTGCCATCGAGCTTTTATGACTGGGAGTTGAGCTTCCATATAAAATATTTAATAGTGTGTACTGTGGCCGTGTGGGAGTGTAATCCAGTGATCCTTGCTAGGCCTACTTGGTCACTTGTATGACTTGGTCTGATGTGGGTATGTTAAGTGTTTGCGTTGTTATTACCCCCCTTTCCAATCAATAACTAGTAAGACCTCATCTGGATGTTGCAAATTGTGTATATATCCAAGTCAGATATAATAATCCAAAGAAAATAAATTAATTGATGACGTTCTACATCAAGCAACAAATTTATGAAGAGCATTTGACAAAAATCAGGTTACCAAATATGAGTTACAGAAGAATACGGGGAGATCTTATCTTATTAAAACATACAAGTTTGTGCACAGTTATTATAACTCATGGGCACCAGTACAAATTGAAAACCAATTGTGCAACATCAAACTAATACAAAATTACAATACTACTACTCAGAGTAATTGACACGTGGAGATTACTCGATGAGGCATAAGTGAATGCTTAACAATTTTAAGACAAGAATTAACATTCAAGGAGTATTTTTATAAGTGTGATTTAAGTCTGCCACTGAAGCCAGTGGCCAGTTTTATGAAAGCGCAGTTGAGCGACTGACAGTTGCGCTACCACACTGTTGGCCGACTGTCCGAGCTAGCCTATCAAAATTTGGCAATCTCCAGATATACTCCCCTCATCCCTGTAAAAGCTCCAAAGTCATTTGCCACTTAATTTTTTTTCATTTCTTTACATTCTATTAACGGAAAGCAGGCCATAATATACATGAACACCCACATTGCAGACAGCAGAACTACCTTCTTTCTGTCGGAAATATGTAACTAATGATATCGAGGGGAGTATGTCTGGATATTGTCAAAAATTTTATGAGCAGACAAATGTGATTCGGATTGGTTTTGCAAACAGTCGAGAGCATGGCCGGGTCTGTTATTGAACCTGTCAGATAAGACTGACAAGGCTGAGTAACAAGATGGGGTTGCTACCACTAGAAAGAAGAGGAGCGTTTGCTTAAGTTGAACCTTAGCTGGTTTACAGTGACCTAGTTGTTAAAAAGATGGCAGACTAAGATTCAGTGCAACAGCAGTTAAATTTATAATATATTGATATTATATTGATATTTTATATCTTGATAATTTTACTAAACAGGTTTTGTATGGGAGAATAGCAACAATTTAAATTTGGGTGCATTGGAAATGGAATGTCTCCAAAATTAAGGTTTAATTAATTCTTTACGACAGTCATTAAAAAAGGAAAGCAAACAAATAATGAAATTCGTCTTTCTATCCATTTATGTCACATTCACAAATTCACAAATTTTGAAGCACAATATATGTTTATTGTTATCATGGCAATGGCACCCAAAACCGCAGTTGCCTGAGCTCAGTTCTGGGGGTAGAGCTGCAATGCATTTGGATAACTAAGATTGCTTAATCACGCAATGGACAGAACTCGCGACCTAGCTTCATAAATCCAAAGTTACGCTCGGCACTGGAGTTTTGCTCTGCCGAAAGTGGTTGGGCAACCACCCACCTCTCGGCCTGTGGTCTGTCCAAATTGTTAAAAAGTGTTGTAGATAGACCTAGGGACAGTCAAAAGACTGGGTTGATTTATATTAAAGTTAAAACACTGATCTAAATAACAGAGACAGGCCATTTAGCCTTTTAGGCCTAAACTACTTAAGCCGTGATGGATTATCTTTTCCTTAACTTATCTTGTCTTATTGTATAATTATCAAACACTTGTAATGTTGTTATATTTCTGTTGGTGGATACTATACACAAGTACTGAAGCAGAAGAAACTCACCTTTCTTCATTTTTTTCTTCTTCATGATCTTGGTTAAAGAAGTCCGTAGTAGAATTACAGAAAGAGTAAAAACTCGTGATTTAGTTTACATCAGTGACACTTTCATCCATAACAAAAATAATAAGTTTACTGTATTTGTTTAAAATGTTTCTTTTTATAGTGCTTGATTTATTTATTTAAATTTATTATTGTGCTCATTGTGTTACTGCTGGTGGTGTCATTATCAAACTCATTATCATTGATTGTTAGCTACGGCCATTCCAGTATTTTTATTATTAATGTAATTAACATCACCAATACCTTAGTGTGACAATAACATAGTTATGATCTGGCTGTTTCAGGCGACGACCCCAGGCAGAATGAGAGACAAAGTCTTTTGACAAGGCTTCTTGATGCTGTCAAACAGGTACATGAGATTCTGCAATCAGACCTTTTCAACCACATAGATTTTGTATTATGAACCAAATTTATGTGTGCAATGGAAATTAAACATGTAGGACTGATTCACAAATTGTGATTGAATTATTAATGCAAGTTCATGTATTTGGTTGTTCAAGTACTAGTGTATTAATTTAGCGTATGTATCGTATTGTGTGTGCTGTGATGTATGTGTGTTGTCCCACTGCTCAAGTGGTAGAGCGTTCGCCTGGCACACCGATGACCCAGGTTTGAACCCCCTGGTGAATGAAATAAAAAGAGGCAATTTTTCACTGTCAATTTTAGCAGTATGATTGCTCTGGTGGTTCAGTGTTTATTTAGGTCCCTGCCCCTCTCCCTGGGATGATTATCCTTGTCTATCATAACGCCAGTGGTGGGTGTAGACATTAAACCTCAGTCAATGCTCATTTATGTGTGTGTGTTTGTCTGAGTGCCTATTGCATTACAAATGTGCATGAATTAGATGGCAGTTATGTTGGCACACATGCTTTTTAACATGCATCATTAATCAGTAGGCTATTAGTCGGACAAATCGGTAACATTAAATAGAACAGGCTACCGCTATTGTTTTTAACTGAGTTTTTTTATTTATTTCAGTGTCAAGTGCGGTTTGGTGGTCGGTCAGAACTGGCAACAGATTCAGATAGCAGGTATACATTTGGGTCAGAATTGATAATACTTCCTTCAACTATTTTGTTCATTAATAACTGATAAACCTTATCATAAAAACATTACTAACTCATTTAACTGATAAAACTTGTAATTAAATGTAAAAATGCGGTTAGAAACTGATAATCTATATGTTTGTTATGTTATCAAGTACTGCAGTTTGATTGTAGCATTATTTGAAATTGTTATATATGATATTTAATCATTGACTGGTGAATAATTAATTATATTATTATTATTATTATTATTATTATTTTTATTATTATTATTATTATAATAAATTTAAGACATTGAGATTTGCTACAATACTTATTTTGAAAGAACTGGAAATACTTAAAATTTATTGCACAATTTGCTACAATACTTATTTTGAAAGAACTGAAATACTTAAAATTTATTGCACATCAGCAGTGTATAACTATAATTTTACTTTACTATTTACTTTAAAAGTGATGTTCACATGAGCATCATTAATCTGGAAAGTGTCTATCTTAGTAAGCCCTTGTAAATTAATTAACTTTGAGGTTGTGAATCATTTAACTAGGAATTACTAGTTTGGAACCATGAATTGTAAAATGATATGATGAAGGCCATTATCACTGAGTTTGCTTGTGATGATCTACTTTAGAAATAATTCACATATATTGATACAGATGCACCTGTAACAATATATGCAAATTATTTATAATTGACCTTGACCACATGATTATTTTCAGGTTGTAATTTTTTGTTTTTTATATTCAGCGATCGGAACATTGACATTTAATGATTTATCCAACTAGAGCAATCTCCAACCTCTGTTTTGCGGATGACATTGATGGATTCGCTGGAGAGGAACAAGAAATTGAACAACTGGTACAGAGGATTTTCCCCACCTCCAGAGTCTATGGAGGTGAAATAAGTGCAGAAAATACCAAAATGATGACCAAAGGCATCAACACGGACATCAAAGTCCAAGGCCAATCCCTCAACACAGTGCATAGCTTCAAATATTTAGGAGCCATTGTATCAGACAATGGGTCCCGACAGGGAGTCCTCTTTAGGATCGCACAAACAACTGCTGCCCTGACAAGGTTGAAGCCCATTTGGAAAGACAGGACCATCAGTCTACATTCCAAGGTAAGGCTGCTGCGCTCCCTTGTCATCTCCATCTTCCTATACTCTTCCGTAACATGGATCCTCACAGCCTTGGACTTTGATGTCCGTGTTGATGCCATTGGTGTTGTTGGTCATCATTTTGATCTTCTCTGCACTTATTTCCATTCCATAAGCTCTGGATGTGGTGTCAAGCCTCTGTACCAGCTGTTCAAGTTCTTGTTCCTCTCCAGCCAATCCATCAATGTCATCCGCAAAACGAAGATTGGAGATTGCTCTACCCCCTATGCTGACTGTGACTTCGTGATCTGCAAGAGCATCTGACATGATGCGCTCTAGGAAGATGTTGAAGAGTGTTGGAGAGAGTAGGTATCCTTGATGCACACCGATTGTTGTTCTGAACCAATTCCCGATGGCGCTGTTATGGAGGACTGCACTGGTAGCCTTGTCATACAGGCTTTTGATGACGTCAATAATTTTAGGGCTGATGTTGTACACTTTCATTGTTGCCCATAGAGCTGCATGCCAGACTCGGTCAAACGCCTTCTTGAAGTCTACGAACACATGATATAGATGTTGTTGGTGCTGTAGGTATTTTTCACAGATTATTCTGAAGTTGAAAATCTGTTCAGTGGTACTTCGCCCTGCCCTGAATCCTGCTTGTTCTTCAGCTATGATTTGTTCAGCTTGGGGTTTCAACCAAAAGGTTTAAAAGCTTTGAATGCTGCTTGTGTGAAATTAGTTAACATTTAATTACAATATCACAAGAATTTTATATCTATTTTTATTGTTTATTTCAGGGTATCATGTCTCTGTGCCACGTGGGAAGCAGTTTTACAACATGGGATGAAGAAAAACAACAAAGCCTTATCTGCATTGAGGTTGTTGGTTTTTTTAACATTCATTGTACTGTGAAGTAGCAGTTTATAAGTCATAACTTGTTATTTTATTTTAATTTATTTCAATAATGAAAAGCAAAGGCATACATAAACTAAAAAGAATGTTAATTTAGACTAAAACAAGATGAAACGACACAAAGCAAATTCTTTAGCTAAGCTGTTATTCTTGGAAAATTTCCATTGTGTCATTCTTGTCTAAATTAACTTTTTTTGTATTTATGTTCACATTTGTGTCTCATTATTGTAATTTTGGAATGCTGGCAGTTCTCTGTTTTATTCCATTTAATTTATGTTGTTGTTGGAAAATTATATTCTGTTATGTAATTGTTCTTTCTCATTTTAATATAATAAAAACAAACAAACAAACAATTATTTGGTTTAGTTGTTCATATTTTTTATATTTATTTATGTGTATTTTACAGACACATGACAGAGAGGGCAGGTCTTGGGAAGATGACAGACTTCTTTGCTGAAGTAAAGAATATGGACACTGAACCTGGTATGTAATTTTTACAGAGTTAATAATACTAAGAAATAGTGATTCTGATTACCACCGTGTCTTCTGTTGCAATGAGACAGAAGTATTTTTTAGGAAAAAAGAATCAAAGACAGAAACATAGTTGTGACCCAAAATGTCAGTTATGTTTCCATCTTTGATTCATTTTCCTTACAAAATACTTCTGTCTTATCATTATTTCAAGAATCAGCAGTCGCCTTCTCATTCATGATATTGCATGTTAGAAGGAATCCTTTCCAAAGATTGTATATTAAGTAATTAACTTTTAAGTAATTTTGAGTGTACAGGCACTGTGGAGTAATAGTACAATTGTCAAAGTTTTTGCTGGCAGCATTTTGGCAGTATGTGAAGGAACATCTGACCAAACACGAGGTGCAACGTTTCAACACCCTGAAGCAGATCAACACAGACATGGGCAGAGGAAGGGCATGGCTGAGAGCATGCCTGAACGAACATTCGCTTGAGCGGTACATGCACATGTTGATCGAAAAAGAGGATATCATAAGGTAAGATCTTACACATATTGTTTCTTATGTGTACTGTTTTATCTGTGGGTCATAGTGCAGTAGCCTGAAATCTGACAGTCTGACACTGCAAGTACGTGCTTACGGTATATGTCTGTAGATCAGATCTAATAGGGAGAGGTGGATTGCTGTTTTTTTTAATTATGGAGACGCGTTGAAAAACTCAAGAGGAGAACATGTCTGATTATTATTTACCTAGTTGATTTATAATTTATGTACATTTGATGTTCAAACTTTGTTACAGTCAATACTACCATGATTGGGCATTTCTTTGTGATCAGGAACGCAATAGCATGCTGCCTACCATGTCTGCAGGTTTGATGTTACACTTATTCATATTTAGATTAAAAGTTGATAACATTCTTGATATTTTAAGGCTGCTTCAGTGCTTGAAAAAAATGACTGAGCTTGACCTTGATTTCGACAACTTGGGAAAGCAAAGTGCACTAAACATGGTTTAAAAGCTTTAGACCAAATACTATTACTGTTTTAGGTTAAATGTACTCTTTTGAATTGTAAGTGTTTTTTTTTTTCAAAGTGTATTTTAGGCCATTCTAGATTTATAAGTGTCTTTTGATTTTCATGTATTAATGTATCTTCTGATAAAAAAAATAAAAATCTCGAAAGTTTGAACAGGATGTTGAGTCTGCTAATTCCTTATCAAAATCTTATTGTATTCTATGTCATGGTAGTTGATGGTATAGCATGATCAACCTAGCATGGAATAAAATGTTAGATGAATAAATTGAATTGTGCAGGTTTGGGGTCTATACTTTTTGCCATCACAATTGATCGGCCAGAACTGAACAAGGCATACCACTCTACGTTGCATGTGAGCAACGCTGGCGAGGTGATTATTCCTGGAACGACAGATGATGAACCCAGGCCTATCATTGCTGAAGGAGATTCATCATCCCCAGTTGGTAAGTTTGTCAGGCGAAGGCTTTGACTTAGAGCTGAATTTATATATCTTTGTATGTTTTGTTTAGTAATCAGTTATGACAATTCTTAAGAACTTTGTGAACTGAATGATAAAGCAAACTGCGTTTAACAGATGTATTATAATAATAATAATAATGATATTTATATAGCGCTTTTTGCCAAGGAACAATATCAGTTTAAAGTGCAGTACTCACGCATTCATTCTAAACATCCAGCTTCATACAAAATAAAATCAGACACTTGCTAACGAATAAGAGACGAGGGAGGGAGGAAGGGAGAGCAAAGGTGGGTGGTGGCAGTGGTCTGAAAAAAAAATGGAGGAATGATGATGATGATGATGATGGGAGGCAAGATCAGAAACATTGAAAGGAAAGATGAGTTTTCAAATTGGATTTCAAAGTAGCTATGTTTGGAGAGCTGCGAAGAGAGAGAGAGGGAGAGAGTTCCAAGTTGAAGGGCCAAGCACTGAGAAAGATCGAAAGCCAGCAGAGGAGAGTTTGTAGCGGGGTATGTGAAGCAATAGGGTGTCAGAGGAAGAATGAAGATTTCTAGAAGGCTTATAGAATTGAATGTTCTGGGTGAGGTAAGAAGTGGCTAAGCCATGGACACACTTGTAACAGAAAATAGAGATTTTGTAGATAATTCTATGAGATGCTGGAAGCCAGTGGAGTGAATGTAGAAGAGGAGTGATATGATCAGATTTTTTTTTCTTTTTTCATATTAAGGTTTTGTTCATGGTTTGTTGGTGTATGTAATATGGTATCTGCATCTATGGAATAGGTTGTATTATTTGTGCAATTCTATGTTCGTGTGGGTGTGCATTGAGGATGTAAACTGTGCATTGTGTGGTGTGTATGTGACATTCATGCACTCTGCCTGATTTTTGCAGTCAAGAAGAAGGATAAAAAGAAGAAGAAGAAAATGGCCAACGTAGTTAGCTTTGATGATGAGGATGGAACATTGGAAGCCAAAGGTCGACGCCACAGCAGTGTGAATAGCCAAGCCAGCAGCAACAGCGCAAGAGATGGCCAGCTGAGTGACCGACCTAGTGACCAAACAGATGACCAACCCAACGATGTCTTTCTGCAACTCAAAGCCAGCAGTATCCACACCACTTCTTCTCCTTCTGGTATGGATAAGATTTTTGTTTTCTTTCTTTGCATTCATAGCATTAATCCTTCTGCAAACTATTTTGTGCTTGCAGGACCTGAGTGACCAGCATGTTTAATAGCTCTGTGAGCTCGTAAGCGAGTCTTAAACTTAATTTTGGGCAGGTTAAGCATGCATAATACATTGCAATAATATTATTTAGTTTTTTGTAATGGAACAATCCATTGTATTTCTCGACAGGAGCAGTACTAGTGGAGAACGGGAGAACAAGGTCGCAAGGGAAAGGATCCGACAGTTCTAACTCAGCAGATCGTGTGCACGGAGTGCTGCAGACTCAGAACAGTGTTGCGAGCATCTCATCCGTGTTCTCAGGGACATCAGCAGACGTCACACCTAACTTCTCTAAGTCCAGCTCGGTCACATCTTTCGAAGGAGATGTTCCAGAGTAAGTAGCAAACTAATAATCCAAATACAGTTATGACATTTTAGTTTGTTTTTTTTTCTTCAAATTTTCTCAAAGTTTAAATTAATGAAAACGACACAAGTGTTGTTGCTGTCAAACACAAACAAAATTAAAGAAAGATTATTTAATTCGCAATGTAATTTGTTGTTGTTACAGACAATTTTTACATGATATGGTGTTGATTAAAATTACTGTTGTACGTGCAGGGCACAGATTATGAACAATATGACACCAGTTGGGTATGCAAGTTCACATGACAACAGCCAGAACCTGCCAGGGACTTTTGCAGCAGACAGCAGTCATTCAGGTTGGTTTCTAGATAATATCATTAATTTGATAATAATTAATAAATAACACATTACTGTCAGCTTTGTTGTATGATAAAAATATGGATTTGTATGTGTTAAGAGTGTAGTGTCAATTTTCAACACAAGTGATTTTTAAAAACAGAAAATTTACAAATTTGAGTTACAAGTTCATTTAAAATATTATTTTTTAAAAGAGACTGGATTGTTTTTTAAGATTTTAGTAGTTTTATACCATTTTTAATCTATTACTTTTGAGGTCCTAATTCGGCTCGTTGTTAAACAATGATTAACTAACTAATTTGAATTGAACTGAACTGAATTCATTTGAATTTGCAGTGTAAAAAGTTACAACAACAGACACAATATAATAATGAAAGATAGTTGAGAGTGTGTTGAGCTATCAACTATAGCAGTACAGCCCTAAGCTTGTAATAAACAAGCAATAGATTGCTTTCCTGACACAAGCTCTTCATTGATTTTGTGTGGTCTGTGTTACAGATGCATCATCAGAGATGTCAGTTTTCTCAAGGGGAGATGTAGACAGTGCCGTACTGGCTTTAGCTGCAGCACAGAAGGGCTATGAAAGGTGGCAAAGTTATTTGTTAACTTGATTGATTCATTGCCTGAGGGTTTGTTTGGTTAAATTTAATATTTTTTTTAAGCAGTTGCAGATTCTATCCTATCCTATCCTATCCTATCCTGTCCCATAACCCGAAGGTCGTAGGGGCACCACAGATGATCGCTTAACCAGCATACTCCATCTTTCTCTGTCCTCAGCAGCCCTCATGCAGATTCTAGCAAGGTTTATTTATACATGATTATTTTACATCTAATTTGTTTTTATTTCTCTCTACCGGGTATCTCAATGTCTTTGTTCTGTCATATATCTTTTTTGTTTTTTGACCGTGGTTGCATCTTATGATTAACACAAATGATAAAAATTCAAATTTTAGTTGTTGTTTTTTTGTTTCACGTGTTCAACTTTGTTTACAGAGATAAAAATAGATAGGTAAATATATTTTTAAAAATATTTTTATATGTTACTTTTTTTTGTCTAGTTTATTTGTTGTGTTTTAGTGTTTATGTTATGATTGTCTGTTATGTTATGTTACGTTATGCCATGTAATGTTATGTTATGTTACACTTGTATCACTTGTGATTGCAGTGCCAGGACAGAAGGAGATGGAGGCATTTCAGAAGTGATGTCAGAACATTCACATCAATATATGTCTCATGGTAAGTTGTAAATAGTACAATAATGACCCTGTGTGATTTCTGTAGACTAACGTAAATTCTCCACTACTTCTCATGGCTTTTAAAAAAAAAAACATCATTCGTGGTCATGAACAGATTTATACCTTTAAAATCATTCTCTCCAGACTTAATCCAATTTATTTCAATAGGTTTTAAAAACCAAACAAACTGAGGAATATTGTACAAGCAGTTAATTTAGCAAAAGGTAAGCTACCAGGTGTATTTGAATATGGGTTGCAAGTTATCAGCACAAATTGTCAAAGATACTGATAACCAGCATGCTTAAAACAGCGTGTCTTTGTCTGCTTGCAGAAGAGTTGCGTCAAGCTGTGGTGGCGATGATGCTTCGTAAAGATGAAGTGGAGGAGCAGAACAGGTCGATGCAGGTACTGGTAGAGCAGGAGATGGAAGTGTCGTCCATGCTGCGAGCAGATATTGCTGAGCTGAAACACCAACACCAGCTGCAACACGAACAGGACCTTGCAAAGATCAATAAACTGCAAAAGTAAGAAAATGGGATTTGTCATTTACATATTTAATTATTAATCAACAAACCGTCACCTAGAGCGTGAAAGCAAATAAACTGAGGTGGACTATGCTGGATACTATTATATACATGCTTTTTCATAAATCAGACTCAAAGCTCAACGATCTGTGACCAGCATACATGCTGACATGTTTAAAAATCTCTAAACATCCACAACAACACCCCTTCATCACTCAAGCATGTGAAGTAAAGGCATGGAGATCGCTATGTGAAGACAGAAAGCACATTAGTTTTGTGGTTTTGATTTAAGTAGTGTCAAAACAGTTTATTAATATTTTATTTGTTTGAATTGTTATTTTAATTTTATTGTAAACATTTATTTTAATTTTATTGTAAACATGGACTAGCAGAAAAACAAACTGGTCATGGTTTATAGTCATCAATAGGGATGCAAATAAAACAGAAACATTTGTTCTTTCAGTTCACAAAATGTAACAGACAAGAGTTTATCTGCAATAGTTGTACAGATATTGCATTTGTAATAAATACTTCAAAATCTACTGGCAGTGTTTAGCGCTGGGAACCACTCTGTTTCATAATATTTTGTGCTTAAGAACATGTTTAAGTTTGTATTTAAATGATGATAAGGATTCCCACATTCAACTTTATATTTGTGCCAAGCTTCCAGTAACAATTGTTTCCCATGTAATGTACATGTTGTTTTTATGCACCAGTGAAAATGAGTTGCTGAAACATCAGCTGAAGAAATATGTCAATGCAGTCCAGCTCCTGCGCACAGAAGGTGCCACCAGTAAGGATGGTATGTCAAAAATGTTTGGCAGATCTTTTCCTCTGTTTAATTCTGATGTGTTCCCCTCTTTCATTCTTTATTAGTAGCTTCATGAGTGTTGCTTAGTTGTTGGTTAATTTTATCTTCTAGCCTTACTTCTTTTGATTGAACTCTGAAGAATTCTAAGTTATTATCGTGATAAGGAGAATGCAGAAGAATTTACAGTTGGTTAGCCCAGTTTTCCATAATCCTGGATGGTGCTTCTCCGCACATTCCATTCTCTCTCTCCAAATGTTCAGCCATGTTTTTGCTATGTGTAAAAGCTGTTTTGAGGCATGATAGATTGTAGTCTCTACATGTGAAAACAATAATAAACGGAAGAATAATTAAACCAAATGGAACTTTTTTGTTTGTTTTGAAGATGGACTTGGCATAAAAGTGGATGAAGCACAACCAAGCATTCCCCCTCCCAAACCTACCATTGACTACTGCCATGAAGCTTCAGAGTATGAGCAGAAACTGATTCAGGCAAGTTGATGATATTTTGTGTGTGTGTGTGTGAACAAATAAAACAAGTAAACCACTAGAACAGCAATCTTTTTATGGTCATTTACTAGGAAAACCAGGTACCTTAGGACAGGCATGCTAATTTTCCGCGATTTTGCGGATTTCTGTGACAACCACTTTTGGTTTCCGCTTAAGTTAAAATTTTTCTAAGAAAGTTAAAAATTTTCAACGAAAAAAAAGAAGTCAAATTTTAAAATTGCACAACGCATTCGTGGGCCAGTCAACCTTAGGCTAGTCCCTGTGAGATACCGCGGATCCAGTTTAATCAGTGTGCATGCGCATCACGATATTCGACTTCCACATTCTTTTCCGTAGCGCCATAGTAAGAATATGTTCGTTTAGACTCCGCTTGCTTTCGCCTCGAAATGTATCGCAATGACATTGTGGAGAGGGGCAGTCTTGGAGACTGGGATAAGGGAGAAAAAAACAAGTGGCTCTGGAAATGGCTTGAGAGAAAACACGAGGATGTCGAGTACGGAACGTACATCTGCAAAATCAAACAGCCTGGAAAGGCCTACTGCACACTGCCGATGCGAATTAAATTACAAATCGACGGGTGTTCGGGCCCTTACAGACCACATCAAGGGGAAAGGACACCAAGCGAAGCAAGCTAATGCAAGAACTCGCACCTTCCAAATTCATTATGTGTTGAGCTGTGGAGAGCTAACAACAGCATTTTAGTACCAAAATGACACCTGATCTGACCCCATAAAATAATTCTCAGAATGCATAGATTTTAACCATCTTTTCAAAAATTTTCCGGGGGGGAGGGGGGGAGGGGGGGGGCATGCCCCCAGACCTCCTAGCATTGCATCCCTGCTTTGCAGGTACGCACACTCGTGGCTGCGCCACTGGACAGAATTTCAGAGAAATCTTAATTTTGCCTGTAGCATGCCTGTTACGAGCAAGAGAGAATTTGACAGATGGAAACTAAGCTTTACAACAAATGTAGTTGGGAAAATAGTGTAACTGTTAGCGGTGTTTTGTACTGTGTGCAGGTTGCAGAGATGCATGGAGAACTGATGGAATTTAATGAGATGCTGCACAGGCAGCTGTTAGCAAAGGACTCGGTGATAAGGCAGCTGCGACAGGAGCTTGTCACACTCAGGGGACCTGTAAGTTCAAGTTTTTATCCTGAACTACCAGTGTTGTATCAATTGAGGATTTTGTGTCGAATTACTGTGGATCTTCATCAAGAATGGCTGTGAGATTTTGGAGATGGGAGCATCAAAATACTTTTAATGAGGAGAAACTATTGTAAGTGAAGTCAGGCATCAGGCACAGAAATCAAGCCAAGGCAAGTATTATTTGTCTGTTTTCTGCAAGCTGGGACTTGGCATTAATATAGTCAGCAGATGTCTAGCATTACTGAGACATGAAAGGGCCCTGGCTGATGCTGAAAGAAAAAGAGATTGGATGGATTTATTGTTTGTTGGTTTGTTCACACAGATCTGGTAATTTGATGTTATCTGTTTGTTTCAGCTTCCATACAATGATCACCAGTTGGAGGAGAATGCTACTGCTGTGATGGAAAGGTGAATACTAAGGCATAGACATAATTATAAGATCGTTATGTATTTGCACACAGAAAGCTGCATACATTCTGGAACATGTTAACACTCTACATACACTCAGGAACATGTGTGTTTTTGCTTTATATTTTGATGGACAGACAGGATAGTCCCTTTAAATCTTTAGCTCAATCAGGTTAAGAACAGTCTTTTTTTTTTGAGACTATTAACTTCAAATAACTACTAGAGCCATCCATGATATATGTGCTGGAAATAACACTATAGCTTGTTATTCAGTACATATCAGAGTTATACCTGGATTTTCATTTTTTAAGTGTGCTAGGAGCAGACTTTCATTCTGGTTTGTGTGCTGCGCAAAAAAAAAAAAAAAAGAAAAGTTTCTTCTGTTATAATAATTTGGGTTCACTGTTGTTAAGTCTATGTTAATACTAAGGAGTTATTTCCTTGTATAATCCATAGTTTCAGTTGGTGTCACCTGAAGGAAAATATCATCATTTTGATATATTCCACAGTCTAAGTATCCAGAATCGAACACTGATCAACATCTGGATCCCATCGGCCTTCCTACGCGGGACATCCTCAGACCAATACCATGTTTACCAGGTGTACGTTCGCATCAGAGATGAGGAGTGGAACGTTTTCCGCAGATACAGCCATTTCCTTGACCTCCACTCTCGCCTGAAGAAAGTTTACCCTATTATTGGCAAATTTGAGTTTCCACCGAAAAAGTCGGTTGGTAGCAAGGTGAACATTACCTTTTTGATACATATTTTTTTGGGTTGATGACAAATTTTTTTGTGGCTAATTTTTTTTTGTGACCCTGAACTTCAGTCTGAACATTTGTTTCCTGGTAAATTTTAAAAATTCACAGTCTGATTCTAACCATCAGACTACTACTACATTACAACAGCACAGAATATCTTTCTCATCGTTATGAGTCAGCAGAATCGAGTGTTGAAGATGGAAGAGGAACATTTTGTTCAGCAGACTTGTGAAAGTTTTGCTGTCTGTTTTTTCTTGCTGCTGCTATTGCAGTATTTTGTTCTAGTTTCGGTCATTATGTTTAGTGCAAAATCCCCTCATGAGGGAAGGTACTAAACCTAACGGGACACGGGATAGCTCAGGTGGTAGAGAGGCGAGCACGTGTTACAAAGGTTGTGGGTTAAATTCCAGATGACCCGGATATAAACATTGGACGTGAGCATTGGCCATCTTACTGTTGCTATTAGTCTGATGGTTGTTTTAGTGTGTTTTTTTCCCTTCCTCCCCATCCCAGTCGCCTAGAATTGTGCTCAGTCATCTGAGCGTCAAGTGGGCACCTCTGGCCGTTTCAGTTATATCCTGTATTGGCCAGCGCCTTGAGCAACTCTAGAGCTGAAAAGGCGCTATATATAAATAATATAAGTATCTAGATTTTGTATAATAGTAATTTTTTTGGGCACATACTTCATTTTTATGGATATGAAATGCAAAATATTTTTTTCTTGATGGCAGGAGGCCAAAGTTGTGGAAGCCAGGCGACTGGTATTCCAGGCCTACTTGAGAAACATCATTAACGTTCTGCAAGAGAAAAACCCAGACCTGTGTTCAGATGTGTGCAGAGCCAAGCTGGTTTCCCTGGTTCCATTCTTTACGTAAGTTAACTAACTTTAATTTTGAAGAGATGTGTAAAATGCAACATGATGCAAGAAAAAACAAAGACTCATTGACTTGAGGATGTCTTTTTTTGTATTCAAATTATGTCAGTACTCATTGTGTATCTAGCTTAAAACTTCAAAAGATGGAGCTAATATCGTGTACACCATGTATTGTAAGATAAGCATTACACATCTTTATAACAAGTGTAATTCTTGGCCAGAATTATGAGAGTGCTTTTGTTCAGAATGCTAAATATATTGTTCCATATTCTTTGTGCAGACCAGACAGATTGATATGTTCAAAATTTGGATTGTAATACTCTTTCTGTTGTTGATCAGCTGAACATAAAAATTTCTGTATGTCTGTCCATCTTAGAGATGTGCCAGAGGCCACAGGCAAGAAGGGCAAGAAAAGCAAGAAGCAACAACAGCAACAGCAGCTGCAGGAGCAGCAACAGGAGCCACTGTCCCCACCTGCACCCCCATCAGCTGGTGGATTGTGATCTTAGTTGCTCAGCTCTGTGAAAATCGTACTAATAATTTTTATTTTATTTATTTATTTGTAAAAACATTATTTAAACTTTCAGGCGATGTTAACCCTTAAATATGGAGTGGAAAATGCAGCTGTGGTGAGAAGAAACACAACTCGATATTATTTGCCATTGTGTGATGCATGATTTTGCGTTTTACCCTGAGAGTCTGTGTGGGCTGAATTTTCTAATGTTGTTCATTGATGGATTGTGCTCTTAACTGACTTTGATACTCACATTTTATTCTGCTTGTAAAAATGAAAGACAGCAATGGAAAACTAGACTTGAAGTATGAAGTATAATTTGTTTAGACTCATTTATCTATTCATGTTTTGTTTTAAAAGTTGTTTTAAAATGTCTGAGGAAATGTTTTAGGAAAAGCAATTACTTTGTTAAATTCATTTTAACCGTGTATCAATTTTTTGTGTTTAGAAAGTAGCAAAAAGGCAATTTTGTATTTTTGCATGTGTGTTTCAAAGTTGCTGAATTATTATTATAATTTGCTGTCAGATGATGACTAACAAGTGATTAGTTTTTCAGTAATTTGAGTGGTTTCAGTTTACAATGTCCTGAATTTTGTAATCTTCTTTTAATTTAATTTTTTTTGGTATTTTTTATCTCGTACACCTAATTCCAGAGGGATTTTGCTTAGAGTCTATTATATTACATTTGTTAAAGATTTAATAGAATACATTATTCTTGTAGACTGCATTCGGAGTAAAGTTTTGCATACCCCTCCTTCTGCTGTATGAACGTGAAGAAAACAAAACAATTTCTCGTAATCATATGCATTCATGAAGTGAAATCTTTTACCACCAATATTCATAAAGCCTTTTATTTCACAATAATGTAATTTTGGTAGATGAACTGATACTAATTTTATTACTACATTTGAGCTGTATTTTTACCAAATCAATTGAATTTACTTTAAAGCTGGTGTTGGAGTATCACTATTGCTATATTTTGTAAGTACAGCTATGGTGCTTTGGCGTTGTTCATTCCAAATTATTCAAGTGGAGTCACAGTGTCACTGTATTTTGCTTCGGGGAAGATTACAAATTTCCACATTGGTGTGCAAAGACAATGGTGCTGCTAGGTTTGTATGAGTGTAATGCATTGCTGTAAGATACTGTACATTCTTTTAATAGAGCATTTTTTTGTGACCATACCCCAGAATTTTCGTTGGTGTTGAATGTATACTCGTCATTGTATAAATCAATTACAGCATATAATGAACATTGATGTGTATAATCCTTAATATAAGTCGGGCATTCTTTCGATGAAAAGAGCTCAGTACTTTTGCTCTGGAGGTGAACTATATAATTGAATCCTTTCACGTCTTGTTTTATTTTTTATTCATTAGCTCAGTGCTGATGTATTCATTGCAATTGCCAAATATAAAACAAATATCAGAGCTAATATCTTTGATAAAGGTTCAAATAACAGCTAGTCTTGTAAAACTATCACAGAGCAACAGAACCACCAATATTCCCACCTAAAATACAGTCATCTCATTTTAGGATTTCCTTGCAGAATTGTTAGAAAGGCTAAAGAAGACTAATAACACAGACATGTGTTGTTTTACCAAGATAATCAAATAAAACAACCTGCAGAGTCTTCAAGATGTTGAAGGCGGCAGCCCAAATGAAAAGAAGAAGAACCCCTCTTTGCTTTCATGTTCAGTTTAAAACTTACTGACATCTCAGGCCTCCTTTGCCTTATCATGCTGACTGAATTAATTTCAGCTTTGGTGATGTTGTTTTTATTACTTTTATATTATTCCTTGACATGACTGCTTGTTAGCAGAATAGCTTTGCGTGCAAGCGTGTATAGCCTGATCACATGTTTTGGAACTGTCATAAATATGAATTCTCTATAATATTGTACAGGATTAATGTATATGAGAATTGTCCTGGTCAAATTTAAGTGCTTTGCTTCTTTGTGTACCATTGCACGCTTACTCCTAGAGTGAATTATTCCATTACCCATTTGCATTTGTATGTATTTTACATTTGTATCAGAATGAATTTCACAAGTACAAACAATTTAACACCTTTATCTCCAATCCCGTCCCTTTATATATTATTGTTATAGTTGTAGATAATAAACTGTCAGTTGCTATGTGCAGTATGGCTCTTTATGCTAGACTAACTATACTTTGGAGAAGGGTTTACATGTAAGGTGAGTTTAATATAAACTCCTATTGCTTCAAATTGGTATAAATTCATGTTCCCTCACACAATTATGTAATTTTGATAATCAAATAATGTATCATCTGAATAAAGCACAAAGCAGACCAGAGTAATATAAACATATGTTGGGGGTTAATTTAATTGTTCTTATATAGCACTTTTTCAGCTCAAGAGCTGCTCAAGGCACTGGCTGATACAGGATCTAACTCAGGCCGCCAGAGGCACACACTTGCTGCCTTTGGGCGTACTATCTGATGTGCAGACAACTGAGCACAATCCTTAACTGTTGGCGAGTGTTAACAAGGGAGAGAAGACATTGGTGGGAAGCACTGTAAGTACTTTCACCTTAGGATACAGCAAATTTCTTGTCTCCCTAATATGAATGTGAGTGAGTGGAAAGAGGGATAGATGCGTTAGTAGAGGGTGGAGATGAAAGAATGGTGCATGTGGTGGTTTTAAATTGGGTCATTATAATGATAGCTATCACTGTGTACATATACATAAAGGTAGTTTCTTGAAGAACTATTTTTATACAACAGTCTTGAAATTTGGTGGTGTTGATCGAAGCTTTGATGTTTTTGATACTGAAGTACTAGTAAAGTTGCTGATTATCAAAATGTCTGTGAATTTTGTCTTGCCAGGGTATGTGCTGTTTGAATTTTGTGTGTGAAGTTTTGTACCATGTTGCTAAACGTCACATGTTGGGGAATATTGTGAATTATGTTGTGTTGTACGGTTGAAAGTTTGGTATTTTTTATTTATATTATTGTGTTTTTAGCCAAGCGAAAATATACTCGTTTTATAAGGTGACCAAGAAGAGATTTACTTTTTTTTTTAAAGCAGTAAATATCTTTCTCAACTTATAAATGTCAATAGCATCTTAATGCTTTTGGTACTACGATACGTTGTTTTGGTTTCATTATTTGAAAACAGATTATGTGTATGGACAAGTGTTTGCTGATTTTGTGTTTTTTGGTCAGACAGTATATATTGTGGAAAAGATTTATTTGCCTTGGATTGCTGTATAATGCTTTTTCCTGCAGATGTTTGATGTAAATAGATGTAAAGTTCTTATTTCATCACTGGCTACGTATATTTCCATAGGAAAGACTCAGTAGGGTAATGGCAACTTCTTGTTTCTACTGTTATTTTTATCGTTTTATAAAAGGCCACTTCTGGTTTTCTTCTGTTATTCTTATCTTTTTTTTTAAGGCAACTTCTGGTTTTCTGCTGTTATTCTTATCTTCTTTGTTGTTATTAAGAAACCTCTCAAATAACATAAAAATAAGCATTCCTGGAGAGTCCTTTGCCTTGATAAAAAGATTGTTCTGTGCAAGATGCTGTGGCTATAAATGCAAGATAAACAATGTGTGGTGATTAAGTATGGTGATTTTTAAAACTGGTTTTGGTGCATACATGATAGCGCAGTGGACTTTGTAAATATAAATGAAAGTGTGTATGTAGAGTTCAGTATTGTTGTTTGGGTTGTCTCAAAATGATTTTGCAAAACAGAAGAAATGGTAATACAAACTGGAGATTTAAATTATAACTGCATGTTTTCGGAACATGAGTGACATTTTTACCTACAAAAGAAGTAATGTGTGTGACATATACAAATTACCTTGAGTATGATCACGTAAGGAATTAACTGTGACTAACGCTGAAATGATCGCACATTTGCGTAGAAGCTTAGGAGGCTAGCAAATTATATTTGGAAAGTGTTCTGTTTGCCAGCATTAAGTATGAATTTCTGTGTTCACTTAATTGTAATGAGTGTGTCACAATGTATTATTTTATTTTGTTGATGATGCTTTAAACATTTTCTTTCCATTTATTTGCTGCTACTGTTTTTCAACTTTTCCTTAATTTCTTTTATTTATTTCTGTCTTATTGCTTTTGTAATTTTTTAATGTTTGTGTGCTATGGTGGTGATATATTTTGGTTTTGTTTTCTTTACATTAGGCCTTTGCTGTGATAAACACAATCTTTTTAGGTCTCTCATTTTTACAGCAAGTTACTAATCTCATGTTATGAAATGTTCTGTTGTAACGTAAGGAAAATTTTCATACTACTTATTGCAAGTTTTATGCCAAGACATTTTGCAGATTGTACTCTGAAGACTGAAAAGCGCTTGAATATAATATAATATTGACTATCCAGCATTATTGCTCAAAAACAAATAGAAGTGATATTAACTTGTTCATAATTATATGTCAAATATGAAGCTTTTATGTTTAATTCTTACACTACAGCTACCTTTGATCTTTACGGATTTTAGAATTTGCAAATAAAACAAGTGCATTGTGACTGTTTAGCTTTGGTGTCTTTTATTGTGTTTGTTAGGGTCTGTTACCTGTTGTGTATTTTGTATTCTGCTTGTTCCTAAGACCATGGCAAGAAATAAAAATCAAAACTGCATTAAATGTTGACTGGGCTTGGTGTTATGTTGTTAAGAAATGTAGCATGAAGGGTAGTGTTTGTGTATAGGTGTTCATAACAAAGACAAATAAATCATTTATAAAATTCTTGTGAACAGTTTAATCATTCATGCCCATTTTGCATTGGAAAAAGTGACCCTTGGGTCCCCATCCCCAAATAGAATAACAAATGGTGAGATGCCATGCACAAAAACTGCACCATCTTTTGCACATCAAACCTATATGATGTAAACAAATACAATAGGTCAATATTTCTACTATAATAATAATAATAATAATAATAATAAAGTAGGCTTATATAGCGAAAGATGGACCCTCACAGCAGATCTCCAACGTAGAATACAAAGCATGGAGATGAGGTGCTACAGAAGACTTCTGGGCATTTCCTATACCCAGCACATCACCAACGACGAAGTCTGACAGACCATCACACAAGCCATTGGACAAAACGATGACCTGCTCACAGTGGTAAAAAAACGTAAACTCCGATGTTATGGCCACGTCACCAGATCATCAGGTCTTGCAAAGACCATCCTGCAAGGCACAGTGCAAGGAGGTAGAAGAAGAGGGAGACCGAAAAAGAGGTGGGAGGACAACATTCGAGAATGGACTGGTTTGACACTGAGCGAAACAATCAGGGTTGCTGAGGACAGGGAAAATGGAGTACGCTGGTTAAACGATCATCTGTGGTGCCCCTACGACCTCCGAGGTATGGGATAGGATAGGATAGGATAGAGCGTGATGCTCCAGCTCAGGGCTGGGTTCACCGCTCTTAACATAGGATATATCTTTAAAACAAACATAAAACAATAAAACAAGGTATGCAGGCATTCACACCAACCATACTCGCAAAGGCATACAAGGGAACAACAACATATGCAATACACTACACATGCATAATAAAACAAAAAAGAAAAGATAGTAATACAATGACATATTAGATAATAATAAGATTCACCATACAAATTTAAAATATAACTAAAAATTTGTTACATCTAACAATGGTTAATTAATACAATGATCGGATAAAAAAGACAAGACCCGCCTCCTCACTATTGCAGAAATAAAATATCAATAACATAATGTAGAAACTAATGCAAAAATAATTATATAAAAATAATTAGATAAATGTACAGACCATTTACATGTCAAGCCATGGATGGCACCCCACCGGCATCCATCATCGGTCGGAGGGTAAGAGTCAATCAGGATAATACAATTCGAAGAGATGGGCCTTGAGTGCGTTTTGAAGACCTGGGCGGTCGGTATGTTGCGGATGTATGATGGGAGATAATTCCATTGTTTGGGAGCACAGAAAGAGAAAGATCGTTCACCATATGTCTTGGTGCGTGTCTTGGGAACAGAAAGAATGCACGCATCTGCAGCGGAGCGAAGCTGTCGAGAGAGTGAGTAGACAGTTAGAAGATCAGTAAGATAGGAAGGGCAGGAGTCAGAGAAGAAGTTGTGGCAGAGAGTGGACAGTTTGTATTCGATGCGGGATTGAACAGGGAGCCAGTGAAGAGAGTGGAGAAGTGGAGTGATGTGATCGCGCTTTTTTGCCTTAAGAACTAACCTAGCAACAGAGTTTTGGACCCTTTGCAGTTTATCAATAAAGTGTTTAGGTGAACCTAACAAAAGAGAGTTGCAATAGTCTAGACGACAGAGAACGATGGCACAGACTAATGTTTTTGTAGCACTAATAGTGAGGTAATGGTGGATGGAGCTGATCTGACGAATTGCGGTGTAAGCAGAGCAACAGATGTGAGAGATGTGACTGTTGAGGGACATGTCATCGGAGAGAATGTAGCCAAGATTCCTAGCAGAGGGAGAGAATTGTATGTGACCTATCAACTCTCTATCTATCACTATCAACTCTCTTCACAAACAAATCTTTCCATAGAAGAGACGAAATCTGTACAATGTTTTCAAAGTTTTGTTTTATCGAACACTCAGATGCAAGTGACCTATAAGCGCACCATAAACTGCCGAGAGTTACCCAGCCAGCTAGGTAACTATTTTGGCAAAAAGTCTGGGCAAACCTAAGTACGCGGAGTAAGCTAGAGAGCGCTCTGTAGCAGTCTCAAAAGGTTGTTTGCAAAGAGAAAAAGATGGAGGCTTTCGATTTGTCTGTTGTTTAACGGTGAAATAGCAAGGAAGGACTTTTGTCATTTACAGTCTGGTATTGTTTGTGTACTTGTTATTTGATGGAATATTATGTTTATCTGCAATTGGTATGAATTAAAATTTATATTTCATAGTATTGTTGTATTGTCAGTGCGATGGCAGTAACTTTCACTTTCTTTTTGTTGTTGATGTATCAATTTTTATTCATCAAATTAACATAAGTTGTACTGATGTACTTTCACTTTCAGCCAACTTCACTCTGATTGGCTGTTGTGCAGCCAACATGTGCTGTGCTATTTTAAAAGTTCATGCAAAGCAATTGCAAACGTTTTGTGGCGCTCTTATTCTAGGCAACTCTGGCCTGCATTCTTCTGTATCTTTCAAAAGCAAAGGTGATTTTTAGGCATTGCTCTGTAACTTTCAAAAGCAAAATTGATTTCAAAATGCTTTACAAACCAAAATGTTAGTGGCTGCGCATTTTCTCCCACCCACCCAGAAAAATATAAAATAAAATAAAATGAATACCTTTCAATAAAATTCAAAGTTGTCTTTATGATCTCCACAACAATAAACCTGGTATTTTCTCTAAATTGATAGAAATAGCAGCAAGAGTAATCTACTATAAGGTTCAATACCTTACTAACATTCTGTAGACATAAAAAAAAAAACCTCCAATCACATGGAAAAATAAAGCTGGTGCCAGTTGATATTTCTCAAAAAAGCAACCAAACAGAAAGAACATGATTTTACATAAAGGAACTCCTTTAGATGTCAGATCATATGTTAAATTTCTCCAGTGAATACAAATACAGGTCTGATTTGCTCTCAGCAGGGGCTTTGGAATAAACACTGCACTAAGCATGCAACAATGTTGAATGTTTTCATATATTTTCACAAAGATGCAACAATTTTGAATGTTTTCCCATGTTCTTGCACCATGTAAGAGTGTTATAATGTGAATCATGAGCATTGTCCTTGTGAAAGCACAACAAACATAACAAAACAGCAACACATTGTAGCCGCAACATCACTTCATCTTGATCACTCCACTGGGATCTATGCTGATGGCTGATGGGTCAAAAGCCTGACCCTTGAAAGGTGACCCTTGTGCGTTCCAAGCTTGTTGCAACATATCCATGGTTTTCTGAAAATATAAAAATAGAATAAAGTAAAAAGACCAAAATTATAAATTGAATAAAAAAATCTAAGTACAAACAACGAACACAAAGGTACAGAGAAGTTGCCGACCATGATAATACAATAAAAGTAATGCCCTTGTACAAATTGAAGAAAGAAATTTTTTATTCAGGCAAATATAGGGTTAAGTACAGGCAAGAAAAACTTTCATAAAATGCGTCTCATATTTATTCACCTTTTCATGACTTTGGGGCAGACCCATACGTTTCTGCTGTTCATTGAACATCATCTCTTCAATTTTGGCCTGTGCCTCATCATCCAGATCTGTGAGTGGTCGACTGCAATCAATTTTTCGGGTGTTGATTTTGGGCTCGTCCACAAAAACTGCTTCCCACCACCGTTCCTGCTTTTTCTCCAAATTCACCTGTAAAATTAATGTCAAAATAAAACACACACACACTAACATTTGTTCACAATATTCAAAGTAACTGATTAAGTTCATTTTAATAATGGAAGCTGAATGGTATATTTTTATTTTCATAAAGAAAGTCCATCAAAATTTTTTTTCTTTCTTCCTTCTTGTCAAGGACAAGGTTCATGACGAAAATAAATTGTCCTGATGTTGGAGCCATTTGAGTATTTGTAAAACTTGCAGTAACTGAATGACTTGATAAACCTGGTAGGTCAGAGGCACAGTTGTAAAGTAACGTCCACACCTCCTAGGTAAAACAACAAAATATCACACATCCACTTAATGCTGAAGTAGAATAACAAAAATAAATCAAGTCAAAAAATCTGTATTCACGGGCACACAACAACAAGAAAAAATACTGAAAATTTGCTGTGTTGCTTGATATACAGATGTACTCACATGTACATGCTGTCCAGGACTGAGAGTCCACATACAGTCATCAGGTTTCACATCCCAGGTCAGTTCCCCATCAACACCTGTCTCCCACCCACCTTCTGCTCTGTATCGCACGCACAGGTGTTTCTTGCGAATGTCCACTTGCACATCTTTGCCCTTTTTGATAGTGCTTGGAACCTGCCAAATCATGAAAGCTTGCATGAGAATCAATTAAAGTTTTTCCTAACTGTCACGGTTTGCCATAAATAATTATTTACGTTCACACCAACTTTCCTTGAATTTTATCGTAAAAGTTCTCAATCTGATTTAACTGACACAGCGTTATAATCTTTCTGAAGTCAGATATTACTACAGTAGTGGTACTGTTAGCCAATGTTTGCATTCAACAACCTTGAGCAGCTCTATGAGTTCATAAGAATACCAAATAAGAATAATATATAATAAATAAATAAAAATGTAGCTTTAAATACCTTGACTCTGACGTCTGTGTCAGTGATGGACTGTGACCAACAATAGTTATCTCGGACTGCACCATTGTAGCTCTCTGGATTGGCCTGGAAAACCTTCTGTAACCTGAATAAGTAAGAAATCAATTTTGAAAAGAAAATGAGAAAAAAAAACAATATTTTGGATATTGTAGTTCTACTTCAGAGATGTAACAACACTGATATAAATGGACACTATTTTCTTTCCACTTTACTTCGATAACCCTTACGAGGCTATAGTCGCAGAAATGTGACTGTAAAGATCACCACTGCACAGTATACACATGATAGTGAACACAGACTCTTGTGACTAGAGTCTGTGTTCTCTCCCTTGGATCGTCTGTCGCAGGAATGTGACTTCACAGCTTTGACTTCCACAGACTCTAGTGAATATGTGATGTACTGTGTGTAGGTGCCCGAACACTGTCTGCTGTTCTGGACAGCTGGCCATGGAAATTCCAGACAGCTGGTGGTGAAAGGCTTGAAGGTATTCGATACACTACAGAAGAATAAAAATACAAAAACCAACATAGAGAACAGAAAAAAAAGAGCGTACTTTTCTTCTTCATCCTCACCACCATCCTTGCCGCCTTGTTCCACATCCATTGATTTGTTAGTTTGTGCACCACTGGCTTCGGTCGTCTTCACGTCTTGTGTGTCTGTTGCTACAGTCTCTGTACTAGCTTGAGCAGACTGTGAGGATAACTGATCTGATGGAGCTCTTGCAGTTTCTGCTGGCTGGGATGATTGGGACGATGGACCAGACTCCGAACCTGGTGTGGAATCACAGCTGCCTTTTTGTTCTGTTGGGAAAATAATAACATTATATATATTTTTTTAAAGCAAGTGTTAAACCTTTTCAAATTACATAATACATTGTTCTACATAGTAAGATGTTGATTTACCCAGTACATCTCTCTCTGAATACCATACTACATCATCATTCTCTTCTTGATGGTGACCAACTTAAATGAGGGGTTTTGTCACTTCCAGGTTTTTTATGGTTGCAGTTGAACAGGAGAAAGTAACATGTGTGTGTGTGGAGGTGAGGGGGTAGAAGAGGGGGGGGGGGAGTTTGGTAAGAATAGCAGATACAACTATAAGGGGACCAGAAAAGCTGAGAAACTGCATAGGG
The DNA here is from genome assembly GCA_036898135.1 of Oncomelania hupensis. NCBI lineage: Eukaryota > Metazoa > Mollusca > Gastropoda > Littorinimorpha > Pomatiopsidae > Oncomelania > Oncomelania hupensis. The sequence continues at coordinate 93,100,687 of CM072512.1, forward strand.
GGTAGTAGTAATAAATGAGTAATGGTAACAAACAAAAGACCTAACAATAACTGGAGAGGAGACATCATCATCATCATCATCATCATCATCATCATCATCATCATCATCATCACCACCATTACCACCACCACCACCCTTTTTCTCTCTTTCTTTCTCTCATGCTCCTTTCTCCTTTCTATCTCAACTGAAGTAATTATCTTCCCCTGCTGTCTTTTGCGAATCATATTATCCTCCTTTGTGTACATAAATAGAACGAAGAGTGATAACACTAATAACAGTACTACTACTAGTGTACCTTGTCCTTTTGCCACTGATCTGGCAGCTCTGTCCTGTAGCAATTTTTGTCTTTTGATTTCATCCTGGGCAGCCATATTTTCATACTTTTTAAAAATCTGAAGAAAAAAATCAGACAGAACAAGAATCAGTCATATTCAAGATTGTAAAGGTATTGGTAGTTATTCAGTTAAAAGCGATACACTGGTACCTGAGTAAACTCAATGTCTGTACTTGATATTCACTTAACAGTTTGGAAAGTTTACATAGACTTGTATGATTTTGTGCTTGCTGTTTCAATGTTTGATGTTCAGTTGTTGGTAATAGAACACGGTTAATAATTAACCAATGCTGAATATAATCATGCATGTTACAAAAATGGCATAGGTTTTAACCTCAAGATCTTGTTTTGTCCAAATAGCCTCAACAGGTCTGTATAATTATTTTTCTCTCTCCCAAGTGTACTGAACATGCTGTCAGCATGGAGTTGTGCCCGTTACAAGTCTACACCATCATCATCATGCTCCTTGTATCCGCAACAAAGTACATAAGGAACTCACATTCATCAGCAACTTCATAGCAACACCAGGTGGAAATCCAAGCTTATCTTTTTCAGAATGCATAATGCGATAAAAGTCCGTTCTGAAACAAAGAAACCAAAAAACAAATTAAGAAGATTCATTGATAGAGGCACTGATGACTCCATCATTATTCATTATGATTAGTCATCCTACTCCTAGTCCATCTAAAATAGACTAAAATTAGATAAACAAAATGTTACCACCTGTCGCGAAAATACGCGTCTCTTCTGACAGCAACGGTACATCGTTTGTTTTATTTTTTCGTAATGTTCAAATGACATATTTTGGGTGCCTTTGGATGAAATTCTCAAGACTCTATGTTTTGACGTCGGTGTATCATTACGTCATAGACCGATTGCGTCATAGTAGAGCAAGGAGACAAAAGTCAACAACACCGTCTTCACGGACAGGCAAGCAAGAAGAATCGCTGCAAGTGACTCCTAGTATCACGGCATTAACTGTGCAAGGCACACCAGTTGAACAACGTCCAAGGGGGATACTGAGAAGTACCTGGGGATACCGAGTGAGTCAGCTTTGGGTGGAGAGGTCCATCATTTTTCACCTGGCTCAAGGATCCAAGGTCGTCGTCAACTGTTCGTTACCCGTATCAGAAGCCATCTTTGCTTTCACGAACCGTTGGGTTCTTTCTTCATGTGCCATTGTGGGTACGTGTTTAGCTAAACTGTACTGAGCTAACAGAGGCTAGATAGATAGCTAGACAGGTAAACGTATCAATAATAATTATTCATGCACCATCGTGGGTACGTATTTAGTTAGCCTGTAACTGGGCTAGCAGACGCCAGATAGATAATTCTAAAGATATATACAAAAATGTGTTTATTCCATGTTAGTTAGTTTGTTTTCGTATGAAATAATTATAATTTTTCCATTATTGTTTCTATATTTTTTAGCCTTCGTGCGTTCTAGACCGATTCGTACATTTCTTAGACTTCATCTCACAGCGTTGATAAATATATGATCGTGTTTAGATTTAGATCTTTTGCAGAGAATCCAGTTTGGAGAGCACTTGGCAGAAGTGTTTGTTTATGTCATTGTATGTAAGGCATGGAAGTGGAAGGATGAAAGTAGGATCATCAGTCATCTCATCTATCATTCATTATCAACTACTGTGTGTTATAAATTATACGTTTTTAAAGGTTCGACGAACGAGCATTACATCATACTTGTGCTTCATTCTAGAAAAGTCATACATTCATATTTGGGACATTAGGTCACCACCTGATCGTTTCAGGCGCAAATCAGTGCAGGCCGGAAGACGTAGGCAAGTCGCTGAGGAACGAACAACATCAAGTTTCCAAGACATCACAGCAAAGACAGAGACAATGAGTACCAGAGTGTAAAGAAACATTGACATTACGTTTATTTCAAGCCTCTACAACGAAGATAAGTTGAATTTTTATTCCTTCACAATCTCACAAACAACGGCTGAGACGACGCTGGAGTAAAACACAGATTTCACTTTTATCACATGTGATCACTCATCATTGTTGTCAGTCATAAACATCATCAGTGAATGAATAAGTTGATTTGCATTACCATCACACTCTGAGTGTACACATCTATGGTGCAAATGCGCGCGTGTCTCTTATCTTTGATGCTGAAACTCTATCCTTAATTGCACACACCACTTATTTATTACGAATTCGGAGACAACCACGGCAGGTGGTGCAGCACCCCCTGAAATCACTGCGTATTTTGGGTAAGGGTTGCATAAGGATCCTCCCGTGCGTTGACACCACCTCTAAATATAGTGGTTTCTTTACTAATAGAATAATAAATGCATGGAATAATTTACCACAATTTGTTGTGACAGCAGGAACAGTAAACTCATTTAAGAATGGTATTGATAGTTTTTGGAAATCTAAGGTGTACAAACCAGACTTAGAAATTTATTAATGGTAATAAGTGCGCGCATCCATATTTGTAGTGCGAGGGTAAAAGCACATAAAACCCCCGCAAGTGACCTAGAGCAGGCAATAAAGGCTGATAGCCTACAAAGCCATATATATGATATGATGATATGATCTACACATAAACCAGACTCAACTCTCAAGAGTATGGTTGCAACTTTTTCTTTGTGTGTGTTTCAGCTCCTTTACCTTGTTGGAACTAATTACTACCAGACTCTCTCTCTCTTTCCTTTTAATCTCAGTATATACATAATTGCATTTTCATAAGCAATTGAAACATTTAACACTGACTAGGAGTAGTATGTAACTCGATTGACAAAATCATTATATTGACGTAATTGAGTAGCCTATAATTAAACTAAGAACTCGAGAACCAAACCATCAAAGCAAAAAATAAAGTGAAATGGTTCTTATGAAGAAAAGTATAACACAAAAACTTACCTCCGGTACAAAAATCCCAATAATACATCAATGAACTTCGCGATCTGACCCTCATTCTGGAGAATTCCTATGAGGGCAGTATCATACTTCTCATCTATGGACGCCATTTTCAGATCTGCGCTGTAAACGAAAGTAGAAAGGATAATAACAAAAATAAACAAAGTAACAAATCGAGGTATAAATAAAGACCGCTTACTCATAACCAAGCATGCTAATAAATAAATCAAATACATTTTTCTTAATAAGCAAATGCAACAATTTTTTGTTTTTGCATTCAGAAAGCGTTTCAAATTGAGCCTTAAATGAATCGTAATTTTTTGTTTACCTTCAACATGGCGCTGCCCATGAAATTACTGTTCGCTGCAATAGCAACCATCATATTAGTCCTTGGTGTTCTTGATTGCATTAGAAATTTTGAAGACAATGGATGTGAAATGACATGGATGTTTGAGTATCCAACATATGTGGTAAGAAAGTTCGGGTGCGAAAGTATTTCATTTTAGGCAGTGTGCCTAGTGTTTTTACTTTTTCTTCTCTTTCAACTTGGTAACATTGTCATTGGTAGGCCTACAGTCTTTGAAGTATTCTCTCTCTAAACTCTACCACTATAGAAGCACAGGGTTCGAAGTATCTTTTTTTCTATACTCTATCGCTATAGATCCATCAACATATTGATAGATAGTGGTCGAGTATAGAATGAAGAGAGAAGAGATTTGAAACCTAGTCTTTCTGCGCAATTGTTGTATAACATTAACAATATCCTGTTAGTGTATTGCACATAAATATTATAGCCTTATTTGAAGGCTTTGCAGTATCACTATCATCCCTGCAAGATCGCTGCCAAAAAGCCTTTCTTGCCATGATGTACAAGTACATCACAAGTACATCAACTGCATCACTCACTGTCATTGACACTGGCTGCAAGAAGCCCACCCCAACTCCCCAAAGACGGTATATCAGACAATTTCATGCCCTCACCTTTCAACTCCCATCCTGCCAGACCTCCAGCAGTCCTTTTTCCCTCGAACCATCAGGGCATTGAACTGCCTTCCTGGAAGTGGTTTGGAACCCCACACTGGAAGTGTTCAAATTCCATACGTGTCCATCCTGTTGACCCTTCTCCCCCATACCTCACTATCAGATTTCTCCCCCCCCTACCTTCACCCCCCCCCCATTCCTGACCCAGCTTGCTTATCATCTGCGTCCATATTCAGAAAAGGCCATTCCCGCTGGTAATTTACCGTGAGGAGGGGTAAAATCTTTACCTTCCACTGGTTTGGACTTGTCTGGTATTCAGAGAAGCTCTAACTGCCCTGCCAATCAGCCAAACGGCCGACAATTTTACCAACGCTACCCCCCCCCCTCCCTCAGGTAACTTGTACTCTTGCCGAGGTAAAAATGGTGAATGCAATTGTTTTTGCAATGATTTTGCATTGGAGACAAAGGAAGAGGGTCTTTCGGGACAGATGAAATTCTCTAAATATACCTGATGATGTAGAACATTACAGGAAATTTACATTTCAAAGAATCTGCATCATGCAAATTGTGGATGAAGTAGGAGAGGAGTTGCAACATGAGAACCGGAATCGTCACTTATTCCTTCACTGCAACTGTGTTTAGCACTAGGTTTCCAGTTCTATTTATCCGTGTGCCAGTAAAATTGCCGTAAATTTTGGGGGGGGATGGTAGATTAATGGCCAAATTGAAGTACAATATTTTGGGTATCCTCTTTCAATTATAATTAAACAAAATATTTTTTATGGGGAAAGTTGCTTATAATTTCCTTTGTGTGATTCATCGTCTGCCAAGAAAGCTGTTGTGGCGTTGTCATCGAAGAGCGCATGCGTAATAGAGGAGGATTCAAATTTAGCTCAAGGTAGGGACCATGCATTAGGTAGGCCTGTTTGAATACCGAGATAAGTTTACCGGCAGTTTTCTCCAACCCTGAGGTAAAATAAAACTACCGTAAGATCTATACCTTGGGACAAATAACCTATCGAAGGGTTGCAAGCGGGTCTTTCTGAATACCGACCCTGGGCAGCAAAGTCTTTTTGTTCTGTCTTTATTCCCCACAAATACATTTTTACTTTTGTTGCAAACCTCCCATAGTACCTGCATAATCTTCAATATTCTGAAGGCGGCAGCACAAGTGGAAAGATAAAGAAAGGAGAAATCTTGTCAGATAGACAGCAAACCAACAACACAATGGCAGTAACAACGTCTTCATTTTTAGAGAGTGCTTTAATAATAATTAATTTTAAGTGTTTATTTATTTTATGTGAGTGCTTTGCATGAAGTTTTAGTTCATTTTAATTTTATGGATCTCTCTATCTGTGTGCTTAGGCTTTGATTACTTCTTGATTACAGGATGTGCCACTTGACAAAAATGTGGCCGATCAGTTTCCATATTACAAACTGTATGTTTATGGAGAAGGGTAAGTATCACTATTCACATCAGTCATGTTTTATAATTTTCAAGATTATAAACTAATATAAAGTTTATGTTTTAAACAGTAACATTTACTAATCATATTTCATCATAGAAGATTTTAATTAGTGTATTAAAACAATTTAATATGAGATCAAATTATAAAACAAAATAAGTTAAAAATCAAATACTATTTTATAGAATGTGTGTTTATGTGGGTGTGTGTGTGTGTGTGTGGGTGTGTGTGTGTGTGTAAAACGTTATACCTTTTTTTAAGGTTGTAGTGAAGTAAAAAAAAAAATCTCAGTGTTTTGCTGTTATTGCTAGTGAAAGTATTGTGTCTTTAGAATTATTTTTGTTGTAATGGTGAAGTTCTTTTAATTTCTTTGCAGAGAATATGCCCATGAACTCAGGTAAGGTTTTGTTATTAAGGGATTTACTTGTTGCTGTTATTGTTATTGTTCTTGTAGTTGTTGTAGATGATGATAATTATGGTGAGAATAATGATGATGGATGCTGATGATGGATGATTTCAACAAATAGTATCTAACCACAGCTACTGAATAAATTGTGTGTGTGTACAGTCATAACAGTTTGAAATTATAGGATTTTGTTTTCTTCTGTCGTTTAATCAATAACAAATTATTATTTATCGAGATTTGTATGCTTCTTTGCTTAAATTGCATCCACTTGCAAAGAAAAAACTGTTTTGGCTTGCCTTCATGTTAAGCATATTTATGTCATCCACAGTTTCCTTTTGAAAGGAGAAGAACCACTGTGGTGCTTTGCATGTGACAAATCCTTTTCCGTCCACCATTTTATATCTGAATGTGGTAATTTGGTTGACGACAGAGAAAGATATTGTGGTTCGATACCTTTTAATGAGATTTGTAATATTTGCAATGGTCAAAACCTGTTTATGTGATGGTTGGTTTATTTTATCGCATATAGGTCATATCACTTGTTTGTATACTTGGTTAAATTTTATCAGTAATGCTAGTTTTATGTCCATCTTTTATAATTTTTTTATGTTCATATTCTAGCCTGATTGTGAATAGTTTTGTGTGGTCCTGATTCTGCTCTTTGCAGTCCACTGGACCCTATAAACATTGAATATAATCTATTCTTCTGTCAGTTACTTAAAAGGCACCAATTCAAAGGCTTTTTTAACTTTTGGTCAAAACGGGTTTACCCTAAACTTAGCATTGTTTATTACATTACACAATGATAGAGTGGGCTTCCGTTGTTCAAACCAACCGCTAAAGTTTGAATTTTCCATTTTGGTTCTGACAGGGAGTGAGTTCCCCTGTTTTAACGGTACATCGATACCGTAGCTGTGTGACCTTTGACCCTATCTCTTAAGTGAACCACGCGGCTTGAAGACTGCATCTTTGGGGCCTAGGGTAGGGTAGGGTCTGTTTTATTAACCTGAAATTAACAACCTTATGAGCCTTTAAAAAAAAAAAATGGTTTCTGTTTCTTACCGGCTTTGATAACTGCTATTTTTAGCTCCAGAATGTTGGCTGGCTAGCCAACAACTGTTGCTATTAATAGGCACAAAACAACTGAATTTATTCATTGAAAAAATAGGTATACTTTCGGAAGAGTTATTTTTTGCTGTAAGCTTATTTTTGTCAGTGGGGCAACACTCGCTGTGAATGTTGAAAGGATCTGTCATGGTAAAAAGTGGGTCTCTTTAACGTGTTCCTTTTGATAGTGAATTTTTCCAGTTGGTTTGGGTTTCATTGTGGTAGATGTGTAGATCATTAAACATTGAAGCTGTATGTCAAGCCAGGTAAGCCATCTGTGTCATTTTCAGTGCAGTATGGACTATGTCAGTACTATCATGACATATGTTTGGTTGTTACAGCAACAAGAACTACAATTACAAAGGAATTCCAGTGCTCTTTATTCCTGGCAATGCTGGAAGTTACAAGCAAGGTATTGTACTTATGTCTTTCAAATTATCTATTTGAAACATACTGATACACTGAAGTTCCTAGTGCAAGGATGCAGAAAAAGAGGGAGATATAAAAAAAAAGGTGGGAGGACAACATTCGAGAATGGACTGGCTTGACACTGAGCGAAGCCATTAGGGTTGCTGAGGACAGAGAAAGATAGAGTACATTAGTTAAACAATCATCTATGGGGCCCCAATGACTTTCGAGTTATAGGATAGGATAGGATAGTTATTACAGTGAAATATTTTTCATGGAAGATGTGCTATTAGATGTATTGTGGTTGTTTGTAATGTTTTAAATGTTAATTGATGAATGGTTGGGATCTTGAATGCTACTATCATCCATGCTAATGTAGCATATTTAGTGCATGGTTATTGATATTTTTAGTTTATTATTGTTTTCATAATTTTTGTGTACCTTGATTTTTACAGTGCGTTCTTTGGGATCTGTGTCTTTGAGAATGTCTGAACTGCATGGGAACAACTTTCATTTTAACTACTTTGTTGCCGACTTCAGTGAGGTAAGATTTTGTGTCTGATGATGATAATGTAATGGATTTACATGTTGGTTTTTATGTGTCGTAGGCTTATAATTTATATAGTTATAATTTTGTAAATGTATGTGAAACAGTAAACATTGTTTCATTTTTGATACATTATTTTATATGATAAGAAAGAATGTATGCATTTGTTAGTCTGTAAACTGTTATCATTATTTGAATCATATATTGAATGGAATTTGGTTTCAGGAGTTGTCTGCATTATATGGTGCTGTCCTTCAACGACAGACAGGTAAAATAATATTTTTTTATGAGCGTTTCAATTGTAAGAAATAAATAATTACCGCAAATGCCTACCAGTTTTTATAGGTTTTGGGGAGTTCTTGCCTCAGTTTCTCAGGTCAAATCAAGTCAAGTGAAGATACTTTATTAACCAATGAATTCAAAATACGTAGGATTTTGTTTTGGTGATGCGGTAAAACATTCAGTCACTCTACAACAACAAACATGTTTCCACTGGACATTAAGACTGGACATTAAGACATGGAATGATCTAAGAGAAAAAGTTGTTTTAAGACGTAAACCGCCCATGCCTCCACCCCCACCCCCCCACACACACATCCACATACACCACGGCAGTGCATTCAAGTACTTTCTGACTCCCTTAGTTCCGCCTCGTAGGGTCCCTTAACGCAGGCTGGACTGCTTATAACCTGCTGAGAGATGGCCAGCGACCCACAGCACAAACTATGCAACTGGCACTCGCCTGGAAGCTTATAATTACTTTAACCGCGCGCCAAGCTCGGTACTGTATAGGGCCAGGAAGGGGGCTGGCGGGCGGCTGCGCTACATGCAATTGAGTGCCTATTGCTTGCACCATTAGGACCACGAGACTTTCGTAAATTCGCTTCTATTACAGAGGCCAACAACCAAACACAAGAAAATATTTTATAATGTCGACCACATCACCAGAAAGTTCAAACTGTGTACTAAGTGACTTCAAATGGTGAACATTGTAGAAAGGATTTTAATGTGTAATTAAAACGCGTATATACACTAGATCGAAAACCGGTCTGTTGCAAGGCAATGAAGGGCCGATCAGTACACACGGTCAAATCGACTGAAATATAAGACAAACGAAATGGTATTCTGATATTTAGTTTATGCTAACACAACACACAGATATGAAAGTAACTAAAATGCAAAAGGACTACCACAATACAAACGATATTTAACATAATGTGATCAATTCTATAGCACAGAGTTAGAGAATGATATCCACTCAGTCGTACGCCGTTCTTTGTCTAGTATGTTAGCGTGCAGCGTGGGAAGCGAGACTGCAGGCATGATATGAGGCTAGCCGGCTGGCTGCAGGGCTTGCCAGCTATAATTAGCCTAGTAGCTCCACTGGAAAGTCCTTTCCAGTGAAAGAAAGCACAGGCGTGACACACACCAACTACACAATTCTACATGGATATAGAAATTGAGGCATAAAAATCATATAATGTCATTAAAACATCAAGAAATTGTACTGAAAATGATCTGTGAACAACTGACGTCACTGTTACTGAGAGGGCATTTTCGGGAACAAAGCTGTGTCTAAACTGACTGGTTATAATTTGTAATGCTCTGAAGCATTTGCCTTATGGGCAGGATTTTGAACAGGTGGTTGGCTGCATGAGATGGATCGCCAAAGATGTTGCTGGCTCTTCTAACCAAATACATGCTGTATGCGAGGGATGATCAATCGCAACCAATGATTTTAGCCTGATGGGAATGGAGCAATTGGGTCCAAGTCTCTAGAAATAAATCATTAATGAAAAAGGGCATTTGTTGACTGTGATAGTCTGCTGCATTTAAATGTAGTGAAAACTGAATGGGATAAATATTTATGTGTTGGGTTCGACTTTATTAGCTTTCACAAACATATCTTGTTTCAGAATTTGTTCACATCTGCATGAAGAAGATTTTTAGGCTGTACAAGTCTTCTAAAAACCCACCTACATCCATAATCCTCGTTGGACACTCAATGGTATGCACAAAAAGTACACAAATATTTATTTATGAATAAAAGTAAAAATGTAATTTATAAATATTTTTGCACAAAGGATTGTTCTTTTGTGTCACATATATTTTATTTATGAATAAAAGTAAGAACGTAGCGTATTTGTTGTGTTAGATGTTAATTGGTTTTGCTATTGTGTATTTTTCTGCTCTGTGCAGTGCTAAGGCTCAGTGTTATAATTTTGTTTTTGCAGGGAGGCATGATTGCTAGAGCCCTGTTTACATTGCCAGACTTTGATCCGCAGACTGTGCAGACCATAATCACACAAGCTACTCCCCATCAAGCTCCAGGTATATAATTATTTCCTCCTGTACTTTTGTATAATATATGTAAAACAATAGTTTAATATTAGTACCTGTAATTAATAATATATATATATAATATATATCAGAAGTTTTTCATACAATTATCTAGCCAAGTATGTTTATGAACATTTGAACATTGTTTTGGTTTCAGTTGTGGATGTTGACAGAGAGATTGATGCATTCTATCAAAAAGTGAATGACTTTTGGTTCCACCATAATAATGATTCACTGAGTCATGTTACCGCTGTCAGCACTGGAGGGGGTTTCAGAGACTACCAGGTCCGCAGTGGCTTGGCTTCCCTTGAAGATGTACGCTATTTCTGTTCTTCTTATTTATCAATGTAACACATTAGTTTGTTATTCTTACTCACCTTCTCCCAATCTTTACCTTTCTGCTTGTCTATCTGTCCTGGTCCTGATTTGGCTCGGAAGAGTCCGCTGGACCTAAAGCAATAATCATGTAATGTAATGTTTATCTGTCTCTCATTCTCTGACTTGCCTTTTCCACTGATGTCAGATTCAGATTAACTGTATAGACATTTGTTTTGTGTTGTGAAGCTCAACATTTTATATCTCTATGGATCTGTCATAGTTTTATTTGAGTACAATTAACAGAGTGAAGAAATGTTCTTTTTAGCTGAATTGACTCTATAATGACATATTACAATGAGATATTATTGATAATTGTTTTATGCCACATTGTTTTTCACAGTATTTTTATTTGTTTCATGGGTTATTATTTCAGATTCTTCCTGAAGACAGAGGGATAAGTACAACAGTAAGACAAATTCTTTGTGTTTTAGTAATGAATTAGAACTCAATCCCTCAACACAGTGCTTCAAATATTTAGGAACCATTTGTACCAAACAAGGTTGAAGCTCATTTGGAAAGACAGGAGCATGAGTCTACATTCCAAGGTAAGGCTGCTGCGCTCCATTATCATCTCTTTCTATACGCTTGCGAAACATGGACCCTCACAGCAGATCTACAACGAAGAATACAAAGCATGGAGATGAAGACTTCTGGGCATTTCCTATACCCAGCACATCACCAATGACGACATCTGATAGACCATCACACAAGCCATTGGACAACAAGATGACATGCTCACAGTGGTGAAGAAACGGCAAGGAGGCAGAAGAAGAGGGAAACAGGAAAAGAGGTGGGAGGACAACATTAAAGAATGGACTGGATTGACACTGAGCGAAGCCATGAGGGTTGCTGAGGACAGAGAAAGATGGAGTACGCTGGTTAAACAATCATCTGTGGTGCCCCAACGACCTTCAAATTACGGGATAGGGTAGGATAGAACTCAATCATTATAATATACTGAATACGGTTTGGCTCTGTTTCTGAAGAATTTTTGTCTAATGAAAGGTCTGTGCATGCTGATAAGAGTGCCATCTCATTGTAGAGGGAGCTAGCAATAATAAAACTGATGTGATTTCAATTCAAATGTTGTTTTTTATTTTGTTGATAGTTATTTTGTGTGATCAATTTTGGTGTTTGTGTTGTATTCTTTTTTTTTTCTTTTCAGACAATGTCTGTACCATTAGCTTGGGTTTCTACAGATCACTTATGTTCTGTGTGGTAAGTTGGAAAAAAAAATGTAAGAGCGATTCTTTTTTTTGGTCCATGAGAATTTTGTAGAATGCAAAATGTGTTGTTTTATAAAAAACGCATTTAAAGTTTTAAAAGAAAATTAAGTAGAATATTTAGAGATTCCAAACATCTTTTATTATTATACTGCTTACGTGTTTGCTGGATATAGGTGCAGGCAGATGGTGTTGACTACAGTGAGAGCCTTGTTTGACATTGTAGATAGAAAATCATCACAGGTGGGTGCATTTTCATCTAACATTTTGTTTTCCATGAGGTCATATTTGCTGCATCTGTATGGAAAACTACATATGATTTATTCCAAAGCCTTCAGAAATTTTGATTTACTTATGCTTTCATCCTTGACTAATTACTGAATGATATTTGTTGCACAGCTCAGGTATAATATGATGAAGCGATAAATATATATATGACAGGGGGTACTTATTCATAGTTAGTACCAGGTTTTGACTGGCATGCTTCTTTAGGTTTAGGTTTTCCAGATCTTGTTTTACGTTAACATATGCTTTTTTCAGATTTACTTATTCTTTTCTGTGTGCTGTGTGCTTTTGTGGGGGTTGGAGGAGGGTGGTTTTTTAAAATTCATTTTTAATTAATTTATTTGTTTTAAGCATTAAATTACCCAATTTTTTTTTCAGCCAACGACTGATGTTGGGGTACGCTCTAAAGTGTTTCTGCACCATTTTTTAAACCATAATGGTAATGACGCACACGAGAGAGACTTGGAGGGGAAGATAATCAAGTTGGATCCCAAAGTGGAGTGGGAAATCCACCTGAAGAGGGTCTTCAGGATTTATGAAGATAAGGTATTTATTTATTTGTTTTAATTCTTTATATGTGTATTTAATACCCATCTTCATCCCCACCTACAAAAAATCCCAACAAACCCTGCACACATAAAAACCAACAAACCGACAACAAAACAGAGAGACAAGCGAATACTACAAATCCCTCTCCTACACTTTCCAATAAATATTTTATTCTAAGTAAGGTATGACAACTATAACACAAGATAAGTTGGTGCAATGAAACGTTGATGCAATGAGACATCAATATCTTTTCCAGTTATTCCTTTTGTGTTTGTGTCATTTAGTGAAACCAAAATGTCTGTTGAAGGTTCCTAAGTCAAAGTACATTGTGGTACCTCTTGTTTCTGTGGATATGGAGAAGGAGACAGACTCCATAACTGTTATCTCTAATATTGTAAGTACCCATAGGTTTGTTAAATTTTTGTATTTATTTAAAACACAATTGCTGGCTCTCTTCAGTTTTCACAACATGACAGGTTTTTGTTTGTGTTCTATAATTTTACCAATATTTTTCATGTTCCAACATTAAAAGATTATTTTTAACGTGTGCAAGGATAAACGTATCATAGAGATGAGCGTTTTCTGACAGTTTAAAAAGTAATTTTTATTTTAAAAGCTTTTTTAAGGGTTTGTTAGACAGTATTTCGTTGTTTTGTTCTCTCTTTAGTTTAAAAGTTCGGTTTATATCTTGACTATCATTTGCAGTGAATCTAAGGAGTGGGCTAACTTCCATTTTACAACTTTAAGGATTTGTTTTACTACTTGTTAAAAATGTTAAGGAGTGGGATAAAAACGATGGACAAACGCCATGATTGATGGCTTCATAGTGAAACAAGGGAAGTAACCACTACATACAATGCGTCACAAAACCTAGGTCATATCAAACTTTCTAAGCAAAATGCGACAAATTAGGAGCTTTGTGATTGGTTGATAGTGCAGAACGTAATCCAATGAACATCGAGCTAACTTTTCAGTTGCATTGCCGAGCTAATTTTAGATACGATTCTTCCAGAAACAGTAAACACACTTCACTTGGAAACTCACTCGGGAAAAAAACTTTTTGCCTCGTTTAACATAGGGTTCACTTAGGAAAAAGAACCTTTTTGCCTCACTTAACATAGTGTTCATGATCTTCTCACACCCTAGGTAGATTTCTCAGGCTTGTTTTCAGTACCAATTGTAACATTCAAGACGTACTTCGGCGATTCTAAGGTGTGATTTTGATGGTCTAAGGCGTGATTACGCCTGATCTCTTTGTAATGGGGAGCCGTAACTAAATAATATACCAAATTATCATATGTTTGCTATATTTTTTTCAGACTGCAAAAAATTGGATCTGTGCTTGCCACATTTTACCTGGAGAGGACAAATGGTGAGATTCTTGAGATTTGAAAAGAAAAATTGCTGTAACAATAGTTTTAATTAGGGTGTTTCATTATTTAGCATAGTTTTTATTTTATTTTCAAAGCATCTTATAATAACTGTTGCTTTTTCATGACATATTTCATTGACCCCCTCATTCTGACTTTAACACATAAACACCCACACTCTTGATAATAAATCTAGTGCTGGCAAAGATAGTTTGGAAGATAAAGTTCTTGTAAAATATTCAGTTTGAGACTGCTCTAATCTATTATTATATAATTATTTGTTATTTGTGTATTGATTTATTTTCTACAGCACTGATTGCCTCAGTATGTCAGATGAAGCCAGGCTGCTTCCACCACGCTATTCAAATAGAAAGGTAAACTTGTTTTCTTATGATGCTTTAGTTTCTTCGACCTGATGTATTCTGTGGGAGAGTTTGTTGCCTGTGAATCTGTGGTGTATAATAATAATAATAATAATAATAATAATAATAATAATAATAATTATTATTATTATTATTATTATTATTATTATTATTATTATTATTATCCTTTAGACAGCACCCTTCCTTACATAGCTCATAGCACTTTACAGCAAAGCAAAAACATAAAGCAAAAGCAAAAGCAAAACATGAAATACCAAATCAGAAAACACACACACACAAACACACACACAAACAAGACAGACACACACACACACAACAGACACAAACAAAACAGACACACACACACACACACAACACACATGTACCCACAACACACACACACCTACACAGACATGTGGCGGTGTTTGTAAATATGAAGGAAACTTCAGGAAACTTTACTTCAGGAGATTTAAGAAAAGACGCTGCTGAAAATGCGTGTTTTCAAATCAGAGTGAAAGTAAAGAGATGATGCAGGAGGAAGGAAGAAAGGAATAGAATTCCAAATTGTAGAGGCTTAAGATCAGAATTATCACTGAATTAAGTTTAGTAGATATTTGTATTATGAATGCATCTTTATATAGTTATTAGTTCCATTCAGCAAATTTTTATTTCCATCAAAGGAATTATTTACTGTTATATTAGTTACGGTTGCTTAATGCATTGTTTGATTGATTTATTCATTTGCTGATTTATCCATTTTCAGTATGTTAGACTGAATCGTGAGGATCTGGGCAAAAACACCCATTTAGTAGTGTTTATCCCTGGTGGCTCCACAAAGGTGAGTACTATAGTTCATTCAGTTCTAGATGTGCTTGAAAATCTTTCATGTACAGAAAATGTATTACAACACAAAGTGAGCGTCATTCTGTGGTTTATAGAAGTTTTCTTAGACAAAAGTGTGTTTATTTTATTGCGCTCTTTTATAAAGGCTAAAGGTTGAACATAATGGTTGCAGAGAAGTATTGAATGATCATTCTGTGCACTATGGTTACAGGTTGAAGTGATTGTAGACAAATACAACATTGACAACCGCCACTTGGTTTATGAGCTGCCATCTTTGTATGACAGCATCATCTCCTTCCCCATCAGCATCAGTGATGGCACTGCCATGCTGCAGATCCGCAACAACACTGTGTTTTACAGCCTGCACCTGGCTGGTTTGTCTTCCCCACTCACTGCCTATATCGCTGTGGTCACCCCTTTCAAATGTGCTAAAAATAAGAATCCAGGTTTGTTACATTTGTTGTTGTTTTGTGTGCCAACATCTGCATTGTAGATTTAATTAATTCATGGATTAAAGCAGTAAATTTTTTTTGCAATAAATCTTGGCCAAGAAAAATAGTTCAGACTTTTGCTTTTTTTTGTGGATTAGCACTTTACGTCCAGCATGATTGCTAATTTAATTTCTCCAGGTGTTGAAGGTTCATGCATGTGACTGATTGTTGAAGCAAGTATAACTTTGACTTGAAATGTCTTGAAAGATCATCCTCGGGTCAAACCTTGTTTTTAATTTTAAAAAATGAAGGACATTTTGATTCTGTGTTTTTGTTGTGTAGGTGCAGTAGTTAATTGTCAAAGCATTGTCATTTCTGATTTTCTTTTCCATTGGTACAGGTGTCATTTATGTTTAACTTGATTTGGTAATTATCGATATGATGCTTCAGGTGGTTATGAAGGAAGTATAATGACACTGAATGTTCCATGGAGCCATGAAAACACCTACACATTTTTCAGGTAAGTTTGTTAGATACACTTGAGATTTTTTGTAAAACTTTTTGTTTTGTTTTTGTTTTTTAGAAGATGTATTAGAGATGGTGGGAAGGTGTATGTTTGGTGACACAAAAACATTCGCTATACATGTCTGCATCTTGCTAGTGTGCTCCCATTTATTTATCTACACTGCAGGTATTGTAATCTTTTCTTCTAGTAATTCTATTTTTATAGTGCTTGTGACCAGAATTTCTAGTTTTATTTTATTTCATATTTTATTTCTCTTATGTTTAGCGGAAAAAGAAAAAAGATCCTTGTGTACATGATGAGGACAATAAAATGATTGCTTTTCTTATTCTTTTTTTTTGTTTTTGTTTTTTTGTTTGTTTGTATTTCCAGATATGATACAGTAGGGAAACTTCCTATCAAGCTGCAGAATCCAAGACAGTCCCCTTTAGATGATCGCTATGGGTTTGAGAATAGCGAGGCTCATCTGGAGATGTACCTGCACCCTGGCTGTCACTACAAACTACGCTTGCACATGGCGCCCAAGGAATCATTTGGACAGGTCAGTACCAAACAATGTTAATGTGTGTCTTCGCTAAGCATTGTCTTATTCTGTTCATTGTGCTTTTTAGGTTTTGAATATTCTTGATTTTATTCATCATCTTTATGTTGTCATTATCTTTATCATTATTATTGTCATCATCACTCTTCCTCATCATCATCATTGTTATCGTATCCATCCATCATCATCAGCAGCAGCATGGTATCATTAAACTGGAAATGAACATAACAACAGCAAACAGATAAGTGTTGGCTTATTCTCTACTTTAAATGGGAGTAAAAAATTGAGGTCTAGTGTGTGCACTCACACATCCATCACTCAGACATTAAAGATCCTGATGCTCATGTCTTAGACGGGTGAGTGCTGCTACACAAATATACTCAGCAAGCACTAGGTCCCTTCTCCCCTGGTGTGCTCAGTTATCTGTGCATCAGAGGCTGTAACGGTGGGTCTATTGTTACTGGGCTTTGCACAATGGAATGCTATTACCCACTCGTCTTTGTCTGCGGGGATCGACTAGTTTAATCACCCTGTGACTAATCTTAATACATTTATATGTTTAGCTCGGTCTGTGTGCGTATAGGGTTATAGAGATAGGTAAAAAATGGTAAAAGATTCACTGACACACTAGCTCTCGCACGGCTATGAAACATAGGTAGTCCAGCCATTTGTTAACAGTAAATATCACACATTTATTTCCTCTACTCTTATACATAATTCTCTAAACACTCTATTAACTTAAATATCCAAATTCACTTATGTCTTCCTTTTCCCCATAATTCCTTCTTTTCCTACCCTTCTTTTTCTCTGTGGCCTTCTTTTGGCCCTCTGCGTTTGCCGTGCAGGGCAACCCGTGTCGGGGGAGAATGGGATCATGGAGGTTGAGGTTACTGAGGGACTGCGGTCCCTTACACTAACACACATCTTTGGCCCGGACTTCTAGACGGGAGGCTGGCGTGGCCTGCGTCAGTCAAGCGGCTGGTCGTGTATTGCCCTACAGTACAATACAATACAATACAGTACAACTTATGTTAATCTGATGAATAAAATTTGATACAACAAAGTATTGCCCTAGCTCTGCTAGAAGGCTGCGGCTCATGGGTCAAACTTGAACAAAACCGTAGTGGCAGTGCGGGATTGTCTGGGTGTATATCCCCCCTGTAGCCCTGGTGCGTTCCCTTGCTGGATTTTCCGCTTGGACGCATCCCCTTGTTGGACTCCGTGGTGGGTGGGGAGCAGGGGGGATGAATTAAATAATTTAACATGGCATCAACAAAGAAAAAAAGACTGCACGGTGACGACTATGACAAGGACAGTGAATTGGACATGAGACGGGAAGCTTGTGCATCTGGGGTGGATGGGGCCTGGCCTCGTTTTTTGGTTGTGGAAGGGGCGGATCCAGCTATGCCACTGGGCAAGCTGTCTCCTTTCGCCATCCATAAGGGTTTCCAGTCGGTCTGCACAATTGGTTTCAAAGATGTGAAAAAACTTAGATCTGGGGCCTATCTGGTGGAGTGCTCAACCAAAAGGGCATCAGATTGTCTGCTAAAGAGAAATTTGACCGTCTTTGTTGACAGACAAATCAAAGTTTCTGTGCATGGATGGTTGAATTTCTCCAAGGGAGTCATCCGATGTCAGGACTTGATCGATATGTCAGAATTGGAAATCCGAGATGAGCTCTCCAGCCAGGGGGTCACAGCAGTACAGCGGGTCTTTGTCACCAAAGGACCCAAACATATCCCCACCAACACACTTTTTGTGACCTTTGCCATGGCTAAGTTGCCTGAGTCACTCAAAGTGGGATACCTTAGGGTGAAGGTGACTGCTTTTATTCCATCACCGTTGCGATGCTACCGTTGCCAAAGGTTTGGTCACGGTAGCAAGACCTGCAAAAATAAAGAAATATGCCGAGAATGTGCTAAAGATAAAAATGAAAATGAATGCAAAGATCCCATTTGCTGCATGAATTGCGCCGGGCCTCATACTTCCAGCTCCAAAGATTGTCCTCAGTGGCAATTGGAGCTGGAGATCCAAAAGGTTCGGGCCACTGAGAGGTGCTCCTTCGGGGATGCGAGGAGAAATGTTACGGAAAGTATGCCAGTTGTTTGAGAGAGGTCATTTGCGTCCTAGGTGGGTTTCACACCTCTAGTACACACCCGGCAATGGAAATTTATTTAAATAAAATGACGCAGATTTTGGAAACATTGTGCAAGCGAATGGACACTCTGGAAAAAATGCTCACGTTGTTTGCTCAAAAGGGGGGTTCTCCAACCCCACCGGACACACTGGAGAACGTGCCGCCGGTCACATCCAAAACCGTCAACCACAACATGTAAACGGCCATGTCTAAACCTGTCACACCCGCCGCGAGGGAGGCCATGCCTCAGGCCGCCACACCATCAACGGCAGGTTTCAGCGAGGTGGCAAAGATTCTAGTGGCTCGTCAGAGGAGCAGAGGGAAAGGTTGGAAAGGGTGAAAGGGAGAAAGAAGATCTAAAATCCGGTGCTGGGGAGAAGGGGAGGAAGTCGGCTGGCGGTTTGGGTTTCGGGGCTTTGATGAAAAAGCAAAGGCCTGGACCCCTTTCTTCCAAGCACCATCAACCTCTCGAGATGGAGAACCATTTCGGGGAGTTGATGGACCATGAGGAGATGGATGAGGGTCAGAAAACTAAAGAGACGTAATTGTGCTCTCAGAGATGAAAATATTTAGCTTTCTTTTACTTCATTTGTATGGCTATTTTACAATGGAATATACGAGGGATAAGAGCAAATTATAAAGAGCTATGCTGTCTGCTGACAGAGCATCGACCCGAAGTGTTGGCCATTCAGGAAACTCTCTTATCAGAGAAACAGCTTATAGATATTACTTGTTATTGATCACTAAATTGTATATCTTATAGAGGCATTTCACTTTTTATCCATAGAAACGTCCCATTTAACCCAATCTCACTTAACACATGTTTACCAGCAGTAGCAGCCAGAGTCTCTCTTTTCAAATCTCTCACAGTTTGTTCCATATATTTGACCCCATCAATAAATGTAAATAAAAATGACCTTGAGAATTTGATCCAACAATTACCTACCCCTTTTTTGTTGTTGGGAGATTTAATGGACGCTCTCCCCTGTGGGGTAGCGATCGTACCGATTCTCAGGGGAAAATAATTGAAGACATTTTAGACTCATTGAATCTAGTAACTTTGAACGAGTTTGCTCCTACTTTTTCCTGTTCGAGAACCGCTTCTTTATCCCACATTGATATATCAATATGTGATCCCTCCTTACTTTTGGATTTTAAATGGACAGTTTTAGAAGATCTTCATGGCAGCGACCATTTTCCAGTTTTATTAAAACATGATTCAGACAACCTTGAGCAAACTCATGGCAGGTGGAAACTGAAACAAGCTAACTGGAGTATGTTTTCCAATCTGTCTGAGGTTCAGTTACGTGCTAGGAAACAGGAATTTTTACATGCCATAGACCCAATACAGCTCTACACTGACATAGTTATAAACAGTGCCAAGGAGTCCATTCCGCAAACTTCATCAAAACCTCATACACTTAAAAAACCCTGGTTTGATGATGAATGTAGAACACTTCAGCAAGCCCGTAAAAAAGTTTTAAGAACTATGTATTTACACTCAAGCTCTGAAAATAAACAGAACCACCAACGTTTGCGAGCGCAATGCCGACAGCTCTTCAAACATAAGAGAAGAGAATCGTGGAGAGGTTTCTGCTCCACGCTAAATTTGAAAGCGAAACTGTCGAAGATTTGGAATGTGGTTCGCAAACTCAAAAATAAAAGTAACAAATAGGTCAGCCTATGCCTTATGTGCAGGGGGACATTATCGGAGATAAAAAACGTAGCTGATCTTTTGGCCTCTTCTTTTGCTGCAAATTCTTCCTCTGAAAATTATTCCGTCTCTTTTCAAACAATTAAAACACGTAAAGAAAAACAACGGTTAAATTTTACCTCTGATAATTCTGAAGACTACAACATTTCGTTCTCATTAGTCAAGCTTGACGATGCAATTAACAAAAGTGCAGATTCAGCAGTTGGACCGAATGATGTGCATTATCAATTCCTAAGACATTTAACAACGTACTCAAGGTCTCAACTGCTGGACATCTTCAATCAGATTTGGACCATTGGCACTTTTCCTCCCTCTTGGAGAAAGGCCATTATTGTTCCCATTCCTAAACCTGGCAAAGGCCATTCCAATCCAACAAACTACAGACCAATAGCCTTAACGTCCTGCTTATGCAAGACGCTGGAAAGAATGGTTTATTCCCGTTTACTGTGGTATCTCGAAACAAATAATATATTATCCAACACCCAGTGTGGCTTTCGAAGTGGTCGAAGTACTGTTGATCACCTGGTGCAACTGGAAACTTTTATCCGTAACGCGTTCGTCCAGGGTGAACATGTCGTTGCCATCATGTTTGATTTGGAAAAAGCCTATGATACCACATGGAAATATGGCATTCTTTCAGATTTACAGGAAATGGGTTTGAAGGGACATTTACCTCTGTTTATATCCAATTTTCTAACGGACAGAATTTTTCAGGTTAAGGTTGGGAGATCTTTATCAGATACGAGGGAACAGGAGATGGGAGTGCCTCAGGGTTGCATCTTGTCTCCCTTGCTATTTAATATTAAAATAAATAATGTTGTTCGTTCCGTTAAACGGGGAATTGACAATTTTTTGTTTGTTGATGATTTTGCATTAGTAGCCAAAGGTAAAACCTTGGCATCTGCAGAACGTCAGCTACAGTTATGTGTCAATGCCGTTTAAGACTGGGTACTACAAAATGGTTTCAAATTTTCTGAAGCTAAAACCGAATGTATTCACGTTTCCAAGCACCGGGGAATTATTCAAGATCCTAATATTATCCTCCATAAAACTCCAATAAAGATGGTCCAACAAGTCAAAATAGTGTTCAAATGAGGATAAAGACCACTTTGCCTTATAGATATTGCAACATGGTCCTGATGGAATGACAGGTCTAAGCAAGAAAAGTCATATAATAATAATAATAATAATGATAAATAATTTTTATATCGCTCAATTCCCTGTAACAAGGCTCAACATACTCATTCACAAACAGTCAGGCCAATACTTGCTAGAAAATCTTATCTTAAAATGTTAGATCCAGTTGCTCATCAGGCACTACGCATTGCTTTGGGTGCGTTTCGCACCTCCCCTTGTGAAAGCCTTTATGTGGAAGCTAACGAACCCCCACTGGAGCTGAGACGTACAAAATTATAACTGAATTACTATTTAAAATTAAAAACTGATCCCATGAATCCTGCCTATGACTGTGTTTTCAACCCAGATTTTGTTCAGAAATTTGAAGCCAAACCTAACACAATTCCTCCGTTTGGCATCAGAATGCAGGCTCATTTGGAAAAAGCAGGCATTGATGTTGCTTCCATCAACGATGATGAGCTTCGGACTTAAGCTCCTACATGGAAATTATGTACCCCAAACATTAATTGGTAATTGTCCGCTTTCCTCAAAAACAATACATCTGAAACCATCTATAACCAACTTTATTTAGAACAGTGTGCTTTATACCCAGGATATGAAAAACTTTTTACAGACGGGTCAAAAAAAGGAGATTCAGTTGCTGCTGCATCGGTCTCTGTGAGACACTTAGACCAGCCTTTGCAAGAGCGTTTACCTGATGTTTGTTCTGTTTATACATGTACAGCTGAGTTCAAGGCAATTCATCTAGCTCTGAAACAGGTTTATCAATCCAAAAGAACCTCGTTTTTAATCATGTCTGATTCAGTGTCAGCACTTCAGGCTCTTTCCACAAGAAAGATATTACACCCTTTTCTGGCAGAGATCCATGACCTCCACACACAACTTGCTTTTGAGGGGAAAAAAAAGTTTGTATGTGGGTAACTGGTCATATGGACATCTGCGGCAACATTGCAGTGGACAAAGCGGCTAAAGAAGCTCTGCATCTACTCTGATCTGTGTTGTATGACTGGATCTTATTGTAAACGGCTGTGGCAGACTGACTGGTCTAACCATATCAACAACCAATTATTTCAAATTCTTCCCGATTTTTCAGCTTCTTTGCCTAACTTTGCATCCACTCGCAAAGAAGAAACAGTTTTGTCTCGCCTTCATATTGGGCATACTTATGTAACCCACAGTTTCCTGTTAAAAGGAGAAGAACCACCATGGTGCTTTGCGTGTGATAAATCCTTTTCCGTTCGCCATTTCATGTCTGAATGTGCTGACCTGCTTGATAAAAGAGAAACATATTTTGGTTCAATATCTTTCAAAGAGATTTTTAAAGTATGCAATGGTCAACACCTGTTTCAAGTTTTACATGATGTTGGTTTGTTTTATCGCATATAACCCATGTCGTCTTGTTTTGGATTTTATTGGAAAGATCAAATTTAGTGATTTGATTGAAGAAAGAGAACGTATTTTTAATACAACAGTTTTAAAGAAGGCTTTTCAAGAGGTGTCATGTGAAAGTTTGTTTGAATAATTAGGAGTAACAGGCCTATTTTTAAAGATTTGAACCCTTTTATAATATTTTAAGATAACGTCTCTCTGGTACTGATTTGGCTCGGAAGAGTCCACTGGACCTAAAGCAATAATCATGTAATGTAATGTAATGTCATCGGACCAACAAGCCTGCTCGTCTGCAAAACATAAGACGAGTTTCTGCAACGCCTTGTTTACTAAGGGTGTGTAGAGCGTCTCACTGATGGCAGAAACAGCCCTCAGTGATCGCTCCACTTAAACAAACAAGTGATGATCATTCTTCTAAGTCCGTGGTCCACTGGAATCTCCAACATACTTCCTATACATATACATACATCGTGGCTAAACTAAACGCATGTAGAAATAATTAACAATATATACATTCTCCGGTACAGCCACTGGTCTGCAATAATACAAATGGGAAAAACAACAGTGGGTCCGTAGGGGATACGTCATGGTGTCGAAACCGGTCGCATGTGTCAGCCACGTGGTCAAGCAAAGTTTTACTAAAATTCACAATGATAAAACATGGCAAGACTTCACAAGCATAATACAACAATATTATCTATAAATCGCAATGAAACAAAAGATTGATCATTTACCTTCTTGACAATGTCAGGCTGTGGCTATACTGCGATGATTGAATTTCACCCGTCACCTGCTAAGTCTTCAGCTAGAGAGATCTTTCAGCGTGCGTCCTACTTGGTTGAGATTCAGACAAAGACTGACTACCTAACCCTGTGGTCAGCCAAAACCCGGAAAAATTTATTGAGATCTGAGTGCCTCCTAGCGGGGGTGGCAGCTATACGTCAGTGGGATGAGGTCTCTGCCTACCCTAGCGAGAGTTAGCTTACACATGCTTAGCACAGTCCTGACTTCTGTCGTCTGCTAGGCAGGGACTTTAATTTACAAATGCTACAGCAGGCTGAACTATTTCAGGCAAGGAGCTTTAGTGCAGGGTCTAACTTGCCTATTGTGACAGAGGCTGCTGTGACTTGGTTGCCTCTGGCGGCTTGAGTTAGATCCTAAATCGGCCAGTGCCTTGAGCTGGAAAAGTGCTGTATAAGAATGATTAAGAACGAAAGATATTAATCTTATCAAGCGCACTTATAAGCTCAGAGAGCTTCTCAAAGCGCTGCCATTAATATCCTGCAATCACAAAATAGTTTATTAAATAAAGAGATAAAATAAATAAACTGAACTATATCACAATATGTGAGACTATTAGGTTATTTGGATTTGTAATGACTAAATTAGTTGTTAGTTCTGCATGTTGGTGAATAAAATAGTTGAATGATTCATTTATTGGTGTAACACTTATCACAAGAATGAAAATGCCTGGTTTTGCATTATTTGATTATTTATGCAATGACTGATTTCCTTATC
This sequence comes from Oncomelania hupensis, assembly GCA_036898135.1. Taxonomy (NCBI): domain Eukaryota; kingdom Metazoa; phylum Mollusca; class Gastropoda; order Littorinimorpha; family Pomatiopsidae; genus Oncomelania; species Oncomelania hupensis. The sequence goes on from CM072512.1 coordinate 93,125,565, forward strand.
ACAAAAGTGCATATATTCAATTTAACACTTGCAATGCACGAATGTACTCATCAAAATTCCACTTTGATCAGTAATGAAATAATTATAATATTTTTTATACAGAATAGAAGTGCAGAATGTTCTTCGATTTACCCCATCATTATTTTGTTTTTTCCTCCCAGTCAAGCAAGTAGAAGGAAAATTCACATGCCAGTGGGCCCGCCATATTCTCGGGTCGTCCATTATTTCACATCGAGAGTGCATAAATGCATTTTTGTTACACACAAAAGGTTAAATCTACATGTAGACATTAGAAAGTAGTATCTGCCACTGACGTCTTTGCAACACAGTAATTGTTTAAAATGTTGAATAGAGTCTGGTGACTCGGCTGAGATGTTTATAATCCTATACTTGGCTTTGCTTGCTACATTCTCCAAAGAACAGCTCACACTGATCTCACTTCTTATAGTCAGTTGAGTAGGAGGCCTACAGCAGTCCAGCCTGCTTGGTCTTTAGGTACTACATGTGTAGGCATTGGGGAAAAGTTTAATGGTAATTATTATTGACTTCAGTACAAATCCATTGTATGGACTAAACGAAATGATGTGTCAAAGACATAAGTGATTATGATCAGTGTCTGAAACTCAATTCTTTAAAAAAAATGTTTTTTTACATTACACCACAGTCTTGGTGTGATACTAAATTTGAACTGGACTGGGTGGCGCAGTAGGATAGTGGTTTGGCATATGCTGGAAATGTTTCTTTAAGCAACATCGAGCTCAGTTTGTACTTGGATGGGTGACCATACTTGGAAGGCAACCACCAAACAACACAAAGAACGAACAAGCTTACAGCACAATCCAATCCTTGAAGCTGTGAACGGGTACCTGGCTCTGTTTAGAACTATGGAAGGTAAAGCAATGAGGAAGAGGAGATGGGCATCACCCTCATTAAGCTGACTGAGAGAAATGGGAGGTGCCAAACACCTCTTTTCCCCCACCCAGAAAGCAAGAATCTTATTCTCCTTTGTGAGTATCAGCATCTTCTTCAAAGTCTTGTGAATGCCACGAGTCCTTAGGGCTGGATGTGATCATGGTACCTTTCTTCATCCCTGAGTGAGTGTTGAATCCATTCTTATTTCTCTGGTGCTTCAGTTTAGTCTGCCAGCGGGAGTCTAGGTAATCATACATCTGCTGCCGCAGTGCTCCGTTCAGCTGCTGAAAGCGCTGGGAGGGCACAGAGGTACCCTGATCTTTCCGTGTGTTAGCTAGCTTGCTTGGACCTGACTTAGGTCGTCGGCTCAACTGACATACCTGCAAAATAGTGTTCAAATGAGGATAAAGACCACTTTGCCTTATAGATATTGCAACATGGTCCTGATGGAATGACAGGTCTAAGCAAGAAAAGTCATATAATAATAATAATAATAATAATAATAATAATAATAATAATAATAATAATAATAATAATGATAAATAATTTTTATATCGCTCAATTCCCTGTAACAAGGCTCAACATACTCATTCACAAACAGCCAGGCCAATACTTGCAATCAAAACAATGTTATCACAAATTACTACTTACAAGGCATATTACAATATTACTCTGTCACACTCTGCACAAAGTAGACCTATGTACATCTGGGGGGAAGAAAAAGAAAGGTTTAGCGATGAAGTGCCACATGAAACAAATGTGTCTTTAGTTTTGTTTTGAAAGAGAGAAGATTTGGAGCATTTTTCAAGTCGGCCAGCAGCGAGTTCCAGACTGTGAAAGAGCATCTTTTACATGTCTTCATGTTTGTTCTGGATACCGTAAGCAGTGGGTTTTTTTCCTTCGAGGGTCTTCATTTATGAGACAACTGATAAATTCATGAATTCAAGCTAGTGAGTGATGTAATAGGGCGTTGATCAATGAACATCTTCATTATCATCATTAACGTTTTGTGAAGATTGTGACCACACTGTCACTGTCTTTAGCTTAGCCTGAAGCATTTGTTGTTTTAGCAACGAGTGAATATTAGCCTTAACAGCTGACACCAGCTGCATTGTTGTTATTCACTATATTACCAAATGTGAACATTTCATCAGTTAGCATCAACATTAATACTGTCAACAGGCTGTCAAGATTGTGACCACACTGTCATTGTCTTCGACATGGAGTAAATGTTTTTGTTTCCACTATAGGATTAAAGTGTTCCATAACATCTGATTCCAGCTGTATTCGTGTCATTCAGTATTGCTAAATAGGAAAATTTTAGTATACCAAATACATCGTCCCCTATACGCTTCTGTGTCCGGGGACGTTAATCTAAATAACTAACTAAATACCAAATACCAAAGAGTTTTGAATAGGATAATTTCTAGTATGCAAAATACCAAAGACTTTTGAATAGTAGAATTTTTAGTATACCAGATACTAAAGAGTTTTGACTAGGAGAATTTCTAGTATGCCGAATGCCAAAGAGTTTTGATTATGAACATTTATAGTATACCAAATACCAAAGAAATTTGATTAGGGAAACTTCTGGTATACCAAATACCAAAGAGTATTGAATAGGAAAATTTTAAGTATACCAAATACCAAAGAGTTTTGAAGCTTCGTTTTCCAGAAAATTAGAGCAAGTTCATAGGCAATACCATAAGCAAATTACCTGAAATTCTTTGTCTAAGAGTACATTGAAAGCCTTTTCCACAGCCGCAGAGGATGGTCTTGTTGCTTTGGACTCGGGAGTCAGTTTACTGTACTTGTCATACATTTTTTTGTAAACCTGTGCCCGTGACTGCACCTGCAGAAAGCAATTTTATATTAGAAAAGAAACTGGTAACATGTTTTAAACATTGACGTACATTAACTAGTACTCCCACCCTTCCTATTGCTCTCGCCCCTCTCTTGCTCTTTTGTATTTGTGTGTGTAGGGTAGGGGGAGAGGAATGGGGAGGGGAGCTGGAAAGGGGGAGGAAAGATCGTGAAAGGGGTGGGGGTGGGGATTTTTTTGTGTGTGGCTCTCTGTGTGTGCTCAACAGTATTCCCCTTATCAAGGGTGGGACAATCATATTCTTAAAGCACCGACTAAGCTACTTCAAAAAATAAATTTGATAACACTAGTCCTTGCAACTGTGCAACAGTGTCGTTGATGCATTTAAGAGGATTTCCAAGTGTTGGAAAAAGCTCTGCCTGTTCATGCTGTTGACTGGGCAGTTAACAATACAAGAAAAGATAAAGTTGCCATTGATGGGGCTGTCAAGTGAATCCGTTGTCATCCTCCTTTGTCAGTTGAAGTTTAGAAAAAAAAAAGTTGCTGGGACAAAATGAAGTCGGGATTAGACTGATAAATGCCGATGCCATATTTTTGTCAACGATTGCCAAATGTATGTGCGTGTGTGTGTGTGTGTGTGTGTGTGTGTGTGTGTGTGTGTACGTTTTTTTTCTCTCTCTCTCTCTCTCTCTCTCTCTCTCTCTCTCTCTCTCCTTCTCTCTCTCTCTCCTTCTCTCTCTCTCTCTCTCTCTCTCTCTGTGCGTTTTTGTGTGTTTTGTTGTTCTGCGCTATTGATCTGGGTCCTCAATCCCGCCACACTTTTATCTTTTATTTTATTTTATTTTTTAAGATGAATCAGAAGAAACACGGTTAAAACAGCAACAACAACGGGATAGCCCAGTTGGTAGAGCGGCGAGCTCGAGTTACAAAAGGTTCGATTCCCGGTAGCCTGGACATAAACGTTTAAACATTGGCTGTGAGCACTGGCCATCTTGCTTTTGCTATTTGTCTGATGATTGTTTCAGTGTATAGTTTTTCCTTCTCCCCCAACCCCGGTCGCCTAGGATTGTGCTCAGTCGTCTGAGCGTCAGACGGTGTGACCAAGGCTGCAAGTGGGCGCCTCGGGCTTCATGAGTTAGATCCTGCATCGGCCAGCGCCTTGAGCAGCTCTTGAGCTGAAAGAGCGCTATATATGAATGATAAATAGATATAAAAACAATGAAACAACAAAATACCCAACAACAAGAACACAAACTTGTCATGATTGCGCCACCGTTTCTGAGAAGCTCTTGCTGAAGTTTAGTCGTATATTACAATATTTTAGCCCCTGAATCCATTTTCTGGTCCAAATGCAAATGAATTTGAAGAAAGTTGCAGTGCACGTTTGTGTTACGCTCTATAGCCTATCTAGACGATGTAGTTAATGTTTTTGTGTGAAAATAAATTTCGCTTTACTCTCCTCCCCCTCTCCTCTTCTGTTCACCCTAACCATCTTAGAGAAAGAGTAGCACATGGGCTTCATTATAACACTGTAATGCAATCCATATAAATGTCCGTTATACTTTTGACTGAAAAAAAGAAGAAATGGAATTTGACATTATTATGTGTTTAAAACAACATTTCAACAAAGTTATTTATTACGCGCAGTGCACCCACAATTTTCTGATAATTGAAAAACTGGTAAGTTAACCTCAGTAGGGCTGAGCGTGGTCTTCACTGATCCTTGCCCTTGACTCAGACGGATGGGGATGGGAGTCTGACCAGAACGTGTAGCAGAGTCGTCCAATCCATCGTCACTTCCGTTCTTTCTCTCACCCTCTTGCAACTCGCTGTCGTCTCTTTTCTCCTGTTCTTCGTCTACTTCCTTCACAGAAATGGTAGGTTTTGAAAGCGTGGGTGAGGGTTCTATCATGGAGTGGTGGGTTTCAATCACCCGTTGCGGTCGATACCGCAGACTCATCTTGCAGTCGTCAATGGAGATAACGTTTAAGATGTCATTGGAAATGGATCTGTCAGTGATGGTGGGTTTAAACCTCGATCGTGGCGACAGCAACAGTTCCTTGTTGGCATGGTCGTTAAAGACAACACTGTTTATGGAGTATTGTCGTTCTTCTGGTTTAGCGTTTTCAGTTGGCGCCCATTGAGTGCCTTTACTCCTGGTGCCATTTACATTGGTATCACTGTCCTCCGAACGTCTATTGTGGGAGTCGTCATTTGAGTACCCGTTCATCTGAGTCCCTGAGTATTCATGTACACTGTCTATGACTATGTTGTCCTGGAATTTGTTGGTGTTCAGGTAGAAATTGTTTGACTGGGCAGTGTTTCCGTCAGATTGTTTGGTGTCACTTTTATCTGAAGTAGGAGCTACTTTGTTCGCAGCAGTAGAAGTAGCAGGATATACTTCCATTCGATTGTCTTCTGTCTTCAAGAGGTATTGTGGTATGTCCACCAGCAGTTTGTCTGGAGGGGCGGGTGGTGGGTTCTTTGGGTATAACAGAGGCCTGTTGATGGTCCAACCTGTGGATAAAAAAAAAAAGAAGATTAATTTAAATTCCAATATGACAGTCATTGGCCGTTTCATTTGTTGAAAAGATACATTAGCGTCATTAGATCACTTTGCAGAATTCGTTGTAATGAGACAGCAACAGAGGGATTACTGATGAGATAACACATACCAGTGGACAGTTTGCGCTTCCATTGGGGCTGGATGTTGAGATGGATGATCCGTCTTTCTTCCACGTAATGCTCCATCTTCTCTGCCATTTTGGCCGACAGGGCCGTGCTGGTCAGATCGCCATCCTGGAAATCGTTGCCCCGCTCTTTGCTCTTGCGTGGGTTGGAATCTGGTACCAATGGGTGCCTGTTATCTGTCCTGGACGCCGCAGAATGGGACTTGACCTGAACGTTGCCGGTCAGCACGGCACTGCAGACGTCGTTCCGGCCACCCTCAGGGCTGGACCACAGCCTGGTGGAGGAGCTGGCAGAGTGACTGGCATTCCTCACCGTCGATTTATTGGGTGGGAACATCGAGTCCGAGTACCTGCCAGATGACACTATCAGTGTTGTAGTTATTGTTACTTGCGTGGTAGGTTGAGAAACAGAGTTGTTTTTATTTTGTGAAAGTGATTATGCATGTACTTGATAAGCATGGTTGACTTGAGTAGCTTGAGATTGTCGCTATAGTAGTGAGAAGAATAGTTACTTAGAATCAAAGGAGGTAAAATAATAGAAACACACTTAAAATAAATATAAAATAAATTTGATAAATAAATATATTTTGGATATAGAAGGCTTTACAGAATGATATAGGTATTGATATTTACATTTTAATTTCTTTTTCACCTCATCTGTTAACATGAAAACTGGATATGGATAGGAAACGGTCACAGGGCTGGGTAGTGAAATAAAGTAACAAAAGAACGAGAAATAATATAAGATGGGAACAGAAGAACACAGACAGGTTGGAAAATATTATTGACCAACCTGAACCTTCTGAAGAGCTTAGGTCCCTGCTTTTTGGATGGCTGGATGAAGAGACGATTGACGTCGTTACACCAACGGCCTACGGCGTCGTATTTGTCCTCCGGCAGATGCTGGACCGCTTTACGCTGCTCAGCATCTCCTCCATCTCTCAGCTGGAGTTGCCGCAGCTGCTGCTGCTGCTCGTACCACTGTATCAGCTGAGTGTGGTGCGACAAGAATTCTTCGTTCATTATGCAGTCTTTTGTTTTGTCACGGTGATCTGCAATCTTTTCAGTTACAGTCCTTCATTGCCACTAGCAAATTAACACTTGATATTTGATGGAGTTTGTTATGGTCTTGTAACAGTGGCGTCATTATGACAATAAACTTGTTGGAGCTCCTGCTCCTAGCATTACCACTTGAACAAGTACTATTCTTCCGCTGATCCCATTTCAAGATGTCGTGAGAGAGCGTTACACAATGAGCAGAGCAACCTGAAAACAAATTAAAAAACAAAATCCTGTTAGGAGAAGAAATATACAGGATACGCTTTGCATCGGGATTATCAAAACTGCTTCTTTTTGCAGTAGAGGGATAGTGAAAGTCAAAGTATTCTTTATTCCGCAGAAAAAAGATTCATAGGTTCTCTGGTATACATGAACAACGCATACATTGGAAAGATCACAAACCCACCCATCCATCGATCACAACAGCACTATTTTTCACAATTTTATTTTGATTGCAGCAGTATTGAGCTGTATAGAACTGTGTTTCTCCTAGTCTATGGAGCTATGAAACAATAATCAAGCTCCAGTCGTAAACTATAATTGTGACAATTTAACCATTCCGAAAATGTAATATGTTTTGGTGTACAGGTTCTCATTCTTTACCAGTTGATAAGGTGAACTGGATTTATGGTCAGTACTGTGACGGCACCAAATTATAAAGAAATAAACCAAGTTATGAAATCATTCCGCTTGATTTTCCGAAAGAAAAGGAATAGGAGTCGACGGTGGTTTGTGACTCCAGATCGTCTGGCGATAAGCGTTGTGAATGAGTAAGCCATTTTGGACAAGTGGTGGTAAAATGGCCATAAAAGCCATATGTGTTTAGATACACCATATCACACCTGTTGAGCTTGATCCGGAATCGCTGGTTGACATAGCCTAAGCAAACACGACCTACAACGAAGAATACAAAGCATGGAAATGAGGTACTACAGAAGACTTCTTGGCATCTCCTATACTCAGCACATCACCAAAGACGAAGTCCGACAGACCATCACGCAAGCAATTGGACAACACAATGACTTTCTCACAGTTGTGAAGAAACGGAAACACCGATGGTATGGTCACATCACCAGAGCATCGGGTCTTGTAAAGACCATCCGCAAGGCATGGTGCACGAAGGCAGAAGAAGAAGGAGAAAGAATAAGAGGCGGGAAGACAACATTCGAGAATGGACTGGCTTAACCCTGAAGTGAAGCCCCGAGGACCGCTTTGGACAGAGAAAAATGGAGTAGGGCTGGTTAAAATGGTGATGTTCGAGTTACAGGATAGGATAGGAAACAAAAACGAAGCGGTTCCGCCGCGCATTGCCTACTTGTGTTTGTGTAATTGTACTTGTGTTTTGTTGATTTTGTGCACTGGGCTTGACTTGAAAAAAAGCATATTAATTAACCGAAGGAATGTTGATGGCCGAGCACCCCTTAATTCGGCACACGAACCTTGTCTACGAGCATCCATCCATCTCTTTCGCCTTTACTGTCAAATTTCTTTGTGTAAAACCACATGATTTGTTTGTTGTGTGTGTGAGCGTGTATGTTGGTACAGATCGCCGCTCTTTGACCCCGATCGGTGATTTTGGGAAAAGCACGTATTATTGCATCCATTATTATAATAATTATAATTATATAAAGTCTGAGGAGGTCAGATGATCTGCATCATTCGACTATAAAATCCCGGAGCACCAAGCACCCTCTCAAACTCTATCAAACGTGTGCTGTCCTCTAGAGGTATCTTTCTATTACTATTCTCACTATTATCGGCTTTTTGTCTTTGTATGCGCTCAAGTTCCAGCGAAGAAGTCAATGTACTATTTTACATGACATGTGCTTGTGTCGGTAAACATGTAGAAGAAATCCGTCTCAAGTAGGAGTATAATATGATATCGATTCTTGATAAACATATACAGTACAAACGGTCTCTCACACGAACCTGTGGTGACTGTTTAAGCCATTGTGATTTGCCCTAAAGGTGAAAGCTCACTTGGGATTCTATAATCCTTTCTGATAATATTCCTTGAACGTTCATGGGTCTATATATTTATGCAAAACGTGGCTTGGCTTTAACGAGCATGTCAGGTTATATGTTCATTTATTTTTTTTGTCGATGCCTGGTAGTTGACTTTTGTTATACAATGGCCAGGAATAGAAGTCTCTCGTGATTGCGTTTATTGAGTGCATGAGGAAACAAATCGAAAATAAAATTTGACATAATTTTCTATTGAATTCCGCCCCACCCATGATTTCTAGTCTGGAAAAATAAGTTTGTAACTGGAAAAAAAAACCGGCATCTTCGTTCGAAAAATGTATCGGCGCTTTGATCGTAATTGGCATTTAAATACCCGCACTCCATTTTATGTCTACATCTTCCAAGTTTCAATCGACCAAAGAGTTATCGATTTATTCTTACGAGACAAGTTTTTGAAAGTCACGTACAAGTTTTAATTAGCAAATTCACAGTATTATTTCCATAATGTGCCCTCGATGTGTTCACGATTGACATATCAGTTCTCACTCTATTTTATCTTTCCTGACAGTTTGCATGTTTGAATCAATGAAACAATATCGGGTTGGACAGCTTTGGTCGTTGGAGACACTTTTGTTTTTTCAATGTGACGCTTACTTATTGTCAATATTGTCAACAGCAAGACCAGTATGGCAACCTGGAGCCTGAATGCTAAAGTTGACACATTAGGTTAGTGACTTCTTGAATTACTGCAAGATTTCAAATAGGTTTTAATTCTCTAGGCCGCGGTGAAATCCATGCCTGCATGTAGGCCCTGATTGATTTTTCCCTTATTCAATATGATCCGAGCCTCTGCACTCGATCATTTGGCTACTGTTGTGTTCTCTCGTCTCAATGGCCAAAATGAATACTTTGTTAACTATGCACTTCGTGTTGAATAGAGTTTGTGAACTATGCATTGAAAATCGAAACTGCAGGGAGCCATAAACTTAAGATTGAATGCATTATCAACTCTGTTCTTTGTGCTTTTGACGGAAAGTTTCAAAAGAGTTTTACAGTATTATTTGACAGGCATGTTTTGGGGGAATACAGTTATTATGATCTCCTAACGATAAAATAAATAAAAATGCCTTTTTACTGTTTGTAGCTTGGCAGGAAATGACACAATGGCTTACAGTGATTGATTGATAAAAGTGGGGTTGATGTATTTATTGATCGAACTAGGTAGATTAATTGATCGATTGATGGAAGTTAGGGAATAGTTTAGGTAGGATAAAATAGAGTGACAGAGGTGGTTCTGAAATGCGCCGGTGTGTGTTTGTGTGTGTGTATGTGTGCCTGTGTGCGCGCGTGCGTATGTGTGTGTGTGTCTGTCTGTCTGTCTGTCTGTCTGTCTGTCTGTCTGTCTGTCTGTCTGTCTGTCTCTCTCTCTCTCTCTCTCTCTCTCTCTCTCTCTCTCTCTCTCTCTCTCTCTGAAAAATAAAACAAAACTGACCAAAATACTTTTGGTTACCGGTGTATGCGACGTTAGCGAACTACCAACACTACCAGAAAGTTGTGTTTTAACGCTATTCTTCTAACAATCACTTTCCCTGTCTCGTCTTCTCCTGTCTACCTTTTCTCCACCAGAAGTTCAGACCATCCTCCCCCCCCCTCCCCCTTAACTTTTCTCTTGCTCTCTTTTCTTTATCTTCTTCTTCTTTCTTCGGTTAATTAGACTGTCTAATATCTGACAGTACCATCAGAAAGTCGTCTTGTTCTCTTCTAATATTGGCCTATCGCTTGGACTCGCTCTTCTCTCGTTCTATTTTTGTCAACTCTCTCCAGAGCGCGTGGAATAAACATAAACAAGTAGGCTACCTTAACTGACCAACCCCACCTTTCTTGTCAGTCTTCTTCCCACATAGCCCCCCTCTCCTACCCAACCAACCCTATTTGTCCCCCTTTCATTCCTGCACTTCCTCCCTCCTCCCCACCTCCTTCCCTCCTCCTCTCCCCATCCTTTGCCTTTTAGCTGACACTTCAGTTACAAATTTAATTAACTTGAGAACGTTCTCATCACTGTGTCGTTACAATTTCTGCAGGTTATCTGAACATTAATGTAATCAAAATCCACCCATTCTACACCAGTCTGCAATATCTACCATCTCATCAGTTGGACTTTGAAGTGTCTACGGCTCGACGCGCTGCCAAGTTTTACTCTAGTGGGTTTTGTTTTAAACCAGTCATAGTAAAAACGAGCTCCCATCAACGATTCCACACAGTCCCCTATACGCTAATGTGTCCGGGGACGGTAATCTACCCACTGATCAACGATTTCACCGTTCTCTCCAGAGAAGTAACCCTTTCCCCATCCTCTCAACCCACTCAACTGTAACTGTAGATTATAGTCACCCGAAATCGGAGCGTATAGGCGACCCTGGCTTTTTGGCCTCCCTCCGTTTCTATCCCATCCCCCCCTTCTCTCCCCAACTCCCAGTCTCTCTCTTATCCATTACCCTTTTATTCCACCCCCTCCCTCTCTTCCTCGGCGGTGGTGTCCAGGCGCTCTCCGTTAGTCGTCACTGTTCGTTGTAGCACTCCAATGTGAAGTCAGTCTTAATGTATGGAGCAGAGACATGGAGGACAACCAAGACCACCATCAAAAAAGTCCAGTCCTTCATCAACAGTTGCCTCAGAAGGATTCTCCAGATCCGCTGGCCCGACACCATCAGCAACGCCAACCTTTGGGAAAGGACCCGCCAACTCCCTGCTGAAGATGAAATCAGGAAAAGGAGATGGCGCTGGATAGGGCATACCCTACGCAAACCAGCGACGAACGTCACCCGGCAGGCGCTGAAGTGGAACCCTCAGGGAAAGCGAAAGAGAGGCCGTCCAAGGAACACCTAGCGACGCGACCGACACCACCAAGATGGGCTACACCTGGAGTCAGTTAGAAAGAATGGCACAGGACAGAGGACTCTGGAGAGCTGTTGTTGGCGGCCCATACCCTGGCAGGGGTGAAGGGCATTAAGTTAAGTAAGTAAGTTCGTTGTAGCAGTGTCAAACAGTAACATGCGACCAAACAGTGCTTGTGAAAGACCAACGTGTTTATCCCTAAATATAATGTCAAAGAAACCCCAGCTAGCCGTTGAATAAAAATAGTGCCCACTCTTTGACCAGTTGTTTGACAAAGAAAGGAAGCTTGTAGCTCTAATCCATAATTATCTTAATCACAGTTTAGTACTGCATGGATGGATTTATTTTCCTGGAGACAGATTGAGAAGAAAGGAGAGTATGTTGAGGATTATTATGAGAGGTAATTAATCTGACTACTATGTATTAATTCCATCGCCACTATATTAAAATCCCAAATATATAATGTATAATGTACCGTATGCCTATCGTTTAGGCTGTTACTGTGTTGCGATATATTCCTTGTACTGTGATATGCATCTAGGGCTTGAGAGTACTTCCTTGGGTTGCTACGATAGTTTTTAAAACCATTTCTTTTTTCTTTTGTGCGCCATCCCAATCGTATTATGTATTATCTATACAGAAGAGTAGTCCGAAGCTCATTTGTAGAATAAAAAGAGCAATCTACGTAGGTCTGCAAATAAATGAAATAAAATAAATACAGGCGGTAACTGCACATATTGAAATTTCTTCTTCTTCTCTTTGAAGAACAGATTTTAACATTGAGGTTTCGTGAATATAAAATTTGATGAATTAAAAACAATTGCATAACAAGTGCTCAGTATTTTCGGAACAAAACTAAAAACAAAACAAAACATGCTCTCCTCTAATTTTAATTTTTTTTTAATTTGAAAAATAAAGTTATACAAAATATTTATCGAAAATAAAATTTTGAGCAATATTTTAGGAAAAATATTTTTTTTTTCTGAAATAAAAATTAGAGAGAATTTTAGAGATATTTACTTACCTTTATTTGTGTCCACTTCCAGAGCACATCTTCATCACATTTGGCTTTCTATTACACACAGACACAACACAATCTATGTGACTTGGAGACGAAAGTCAGCGACCCTACTATCACAGACGAGAAGGTTAATTGTGTTTTTTTTTTAAATCCTGATTTTTTTGTGGGAAGTGGTTTATGACATAAGATCTCGACCGATTCATCAAGATGTAATGGCTTTAGGGGTCAAATCTGCATCGAACGCTTGAGGTATAGTTTTAATCCACACATCGCCGCGTGTGGCGGATCTGTTAACTGTTTTGTCATGGAATGCACAGTTGCTGCACTTTTTTGTTGTTGACTCCTACAATGTGTGCTCTCTTACTCGTTTTCTTTCTCTATCGCTCTCTTGAATGCCAGTGATTGTTGAACACCTCTTTTTGGTCGGGTCTCACTGAGAAACTGAGATGGCACTGAACAAAGTCGTTGGCAACTGCATCATAACATGGTGTAAGCCCTTGTTCCACAAGTGAATATCGCTGCATGACATTAACAAATCCATTGCGAAACCTATTGCAGGAAATGGGAGGGAATGGGGAAAATGCACCGAACGTTGTGCATTGTCTTAACTTTCTTTGTTTGATGATGGAGAATACCCCAGGTCAAGTAAACACGCTTAAATACCTTTGTATTTCATGAAAAAAGTAAACAATTGGAAGGAAGCTTGGTTGTGGTTCTTTGTGTCAAATAATCAAGTTCAGAACACCCATTTTAGTTAGAAGTCGGGTACATGGTCATGGCGTGATATGTCAGATGCATACACTTAGCACGTTTGAGTGATGTTGTCACGCATTTAAGGCATGTTTTTTCTCCCCTCTTACCCCCGCCCCCCCCCTGAGCTCCCTAAATCATCGAATTAAAATGGCTCAACTTTTCAGCGTTTGAACGATTGTCTTGACTCAGTAGAAAGCTCTTATTATAATTAGAATCTTTCTATAGCGTGAGTAACCCATTAATAAGCTTAACTGTTGCACAGAATTCAGAAAATTTTACTCGCATAATTGGCGATTTTTGCTTTAATTCTTTAGTTTTGTTTCAAAATAATATAAAATGGGCGTTTATAGCGCGCTTTTTCTAATTTAAGAATTTTCTGTTTAAAAAAAAATCAGTTAATAGAAAGAAAACATTATCGTAATTCTTTCATTAATTTCACCATATTCACCTGCACAGTCGTCGTGAGTGCCCTTGATGTTTTCTGGCGGAGTGCTGCTGGCTGCGGCCCTACAGGCCCACATCAGAGGCGAGGGGTTAGGGAGATTAACGCGCAAAGAGAGCCAAAGGCGAGCGGTGCTTAATCTTCCACCTCGCTCATACCTTACCAAGGCTGAGTATCGCGAGACTTGTATTGCATTGCAGCCTCTGATGTCTCTGACACTCGATAGTGTCCTTAAATGCTTCATGTAGTCGATGCTCAAATTTTTAAAGAATGTCCTAGGCTTGAGTGTATATATAGTCTCGGCGCACTGCACATAAAGGATTTTACGAAACAGCTTTGAAAGGCATCTGACCTCTAAATACATACCTTGACAATTGTTGTCCCAGATCACATGTTAAAAGTTACGGTATTTGACATCTGTAGTCTTGAAGTTAAGACATACGATTCATAATGTCACATAAAAAGAATTTGTTCTTGCTAGTTTTGGAATAATAACATTGCAGGAAACAACAACAACAATATTAAAAACAACAATAATAATAATAATATAATAATAATAATAATAATAATAATAATAATAATAATAATAATAATAATAATAATAATAATATATAAATTTAACTCGCTTACCTAATACTTAAAACCAAACACGCATCATACGGCTTCAGGATTGTAACTTATGCAAACAACAGGATATAAACGTGTCATCATTCGGGCACATCAAGAGAGTTTCTCTTCTAAATAGACACAAGATGTGTTCTGCCAAGTGACAACCGTAAGCAATGCACAAGAAAAATGATACCCCGATGTTGCCCACAAAACATGCAAAAACTTTCGCAAGGCAGAATGAGGTCTCGGGTACTCGTGTTTTGCCGGCCTGCAATTCCTGCACCCGTCCTCTGGTCGTGATCGGATTAAGAGTCAGCCCAATACCTAACAACCCCGATTCGGTCCGCTCCCATGCACCCACTAAGCGCCAACCGCCAAGAAAGGCGGAGGGCTGGAGCTCCACTGAAGTGCAGGAGCGAGAGTGCTGAACCCAAATAAGGGAACGTGGGGGATTGTGTGCGATAGTGGGGAAGGGAGAGAGAAAAAGGCAGGGGAGAGAAGGGAGAGAGAGAAAGAGAGACAGACAGACAGAAAGACAAGACAGAGATTCTGTGTGGACATTGGGGGGGGGGGGAGAGAGAGAGGGAGAGAGAGAGAGATAGAAGAGTGTGGTGGGCGAGAATGGACCTGGAAAGGGCTGTTAATAAATTATGTGAGAGGTCTGAGTATATTTGTGTGAGGGTGAGGTAGGGAAGTGTGAGTATGTGGAGATGGAGGTGATGAACTAGAAAGGGTGAGGAGCTGAAGGTGGGGATTCAAAAAAGACAAAAACACCCATCTTCGTGTTGAAACTTCAGTCAGTCATATTAAAGTTCATTCAAAGTCGAACTTTCGACACTAGTTCCATGGAAACATCAGTGGCCATTTGGCACATAGTCTACGATGAGATCCTGGAATACTTATTTCGTCAGGACTGAAAAAAATAATAGGATGTTGAAAAGCAAATAAAATAATCTGTCCGTAGGAATGAAGTATTTAGTTAGGATTTTTTAAAAAGACGCCCGCTCTCACTCCCCTCACCTTTTTTCCCCACACACCCAAAACAACAAGCATACGCATCTGTCAAGGTGTGATTGTTTATTACTGTTTGCTTTTTTCTTGTGGCAGAGAGACAGAAACAATGAAGTCTATTCTTTCAATGGCTCAGACGAGAAAAAAAAATCAAGAGATAAACGTTTTGTAAATGTTAGTCGTTCTTTCCTTGGCCCAGATCAAACAATGTAAATCCTTCAGACTCGAGCCTGTAGCTCTAACACGTGGATGTAGGTGACAGCTGCGATCCTGACTTAAATCTTTTGTCAGCGTTTATCAACTTATTAACACGCCCCCATCGAGCTTCCGTTCTCAACCATGGTGACCAGTCATGCTTCCTAGCTAAAGAATTACGAACAACTAAAACAACAACTTACCTCCTGATATTCATATAGGCTATTCGCATTGTCTACAGTGTTGTGGCTACGAATGTCTTCTTGTCAGATTATGAAGGGAAACAACTCAATGCCTGTTTATCTTATACTACAGTGAACACTTTGATAATGCCTGTCCGGGGCGAGGATTGAGTCGGCGACGGTAGATAATCAGCTTGTATCAACAGTGGAAGACAATGAGATGATATTTGGCAAATCGAGGACCGATATTATTATATGGCTTATCTGCTTGTTGTTATATGGGAGCATTGTGCAGGGAATTGCGAAGCATTTGAATCTTGAAGATGGCAAGTTTAGTTGCTAAGATCCGCACGAGAGACAATATTAGTATACAAGGCTTATCTGCTTATTGTAGTATGGGCGCATTGTGCAGGGAATTGCGAATCTTGAAGATAGTAAGTTTAGTTGGAAAGATCCGCACGAGAGACAACATCGTCATAGGAACCTGGAATATCAGAACCCTAACTACGGAAAATTAGAAGAACTGGCCCATGAGCTGGACCACTATCGAAGGAACATTTTAGGTATCAGCGAACTGCGTTGGAAAAGTCTAGGGGAAACAGTGACCGACAAAAGCCACAAGCTTTATTTCAGCAGGAGAAATGACAGGCACGAAAACGGCGTTGGATTCTTATCATCCAGGTCTATTCCCCACATCAGACTATGACGACAGCGAAGTCGAGGATTTCTATGAACATATGCAGGCTGCCCTTTGACCAAGTGCCGAAGAAGGACATAATCATAGAACAAGGCGACTGGAATGCCAAGTTTGACCAAGATGCGCACCACAACTGGGGAGACACGTGTGGACCCCACTTCAACAACGAGACAAATGACAGAGGTCTGAGACTCTTGGAGTTTGCCAGCTACAACAATCTGATACTGGCAAATACGCTTGGTCTCCACAAAAAATCCAGACGATGGACCTAGCACAGTCCCAGCGGGGATCATCACAAGGGTGAACCAGATTGACTACATCATGGTCAAGAAGCGCTTATGATCAAGCGTCAACATTGGCAGAACATGCACTTTTCCAGGAGCAGACATCGGAAGTGACCACGATGATATCGTTCCGGCTCCACTTGAAGAGAATACACACAACAAAATGCACTAAACTGAAGTTAAACCTGGACAAACTGCAAGACCCGAAGGTGGCAGAAATCTTCCAATCCACAGTTGGTGGGAAATTTGCACCACTGCTCATTTTGGGAGCTGGTGAAGTAGATGTCAAGACCCTAACCACCACTTTCAATTAAGTTGTGACAGATGCTGCCACTGAGATCCTTGGCAAGCACCGCCAAAAGAAGAAACCGTGGATCACAACTGAACTTTTGGACCTCGTGACAAAGGAGGAGTGATGAAAAAGAAATAGAACAGCTCACAGGGAGCTGATTCCTACCGAAAAATCAACAATGACATCCGAAAAGGCATGCGCACAGCAAAGGAGAACTGGATAGAAAGTTAGTTTCAGGAAATAGAGAACAGTGTGAACATTAGAAAGTTAGTTTCAGGAAATAGAGAATTTTGTGAACATTACATTACATTACATGGTTATTGCTTTCTCTACCCTTGACTTAGCACATACACAGTTTGTTATAATCTAAATCTGATCAAACGCGCGTACAAACGTGCAGACTAGATATCATAGGCAATTGCCAGCAATGCGGACCAGCACTCCATACGCAAGGTACACCATTGATACTACGGCGTCTCATTTACTGATAGTGTAACGTCTGTATGTTTCCTTAAGTGACCAGATCAGAGCTAGGCTTCCTTGTCTCGTCGAGTTGGTCACTTATGTGGTGGCAAGTTGACTTTTGCCAAATGCAATTTTCTGCTCTCTGTGCGTGCGTGTGTGTGTGTGTGTGTGTGTGTGTGTGTGTGTGTGTGTGTGTGTGTGTGAGGGTAAAGGGGTGGGGGTGTTTAATTGAACAATGAAGTTGTATTGTATTGCATTGCATACTACAGTACATTTGCAGTATTTATTTGTGTTTAAACGAAATTTGCTCATTTTAGGCACTTTGAACCTTCTCAGATTATTTTGTTTCTACAACTTTTGTTTTAAAAGAAAATGTCTTGTTCCCCTCCCTCGTTTCTCTACTCTCTTATATCTCTTCTTTCTGTCTGTCTTTTGTCTTTTTCTGTCTCTTCCACCCTCTACCCCCCCCCCCCCTCCACTCACCTCTCTCTCTCTCTTTCTCTCTCTCTCTTGTTTACATTAAAAAACAACATGCTATCCCATTAAACAACAGCAAACCATTACAGTCATGTTCTAAATAGATAAATCTCCTCTTAACGGACTTCTTTATTGTTCTACTATTGGGCAAAGATTGACACTGACCATTTCATTGCGCACTTAATTCAGATTGTTACCAAGCCTTGTTTACTCTACAGGTTGAGTCGTGTCAAGATCTACATGCAGTATTGTAAGCTCAGTTAAGAAGATCTTTGTTTTGCAAACCTCGTATTCAGTAACGTTTGTCTGTGGGGAAAACAGTATTCCGCGCGGTAGACATGACAAGCAGATCACATTATTTATTTTGTTTTATACATAATATAGACATTTACCTAATAGATGAGTTCGGATTTCAATGGAGGATGATCAGTGTGCAGTCACAGTGCATCGTCACCCAGGATCGGAGAAAAAAGACCCTCCAAACTTTCCATCATTTCGACATATTATTATGGGCAAATTTATATGTAAAAATATAGGAATAAATGTGAATACAAAGTTTGGAATGAGCACTCCCAATATGCATTGAAGGTAATCCTAAATAACTAATATCGTTTCGCATGTAGATCTGTATAATAGTATGTATGTAATGTGGTTTGTGCTGCGTTTACTTTAATGTGTCTGGCATAATTTATAGCGTGTTTACTTACCTTGTAAGAAGACAATTAGGAGAAGAGATCTTTGGAGCACTGTCCATTTAGGCTTCCTGGCCTCCTCTTACCACGAGCCCTTTTTACTAGTGACCTGGAGAGCACGTCCTCATAAAGCTGCATAAAAACATGGCAGCCACACTCCAGGTTAAAGGTGCTTCAATAGTGTACCTCTTAGCCTTTGAATAAATGATAAATAAATAAATAAATATATATATATATATATATATATATATATATATATATATATATATATATATATATATATATATATATATATATATATATATATATATATATATATATATATATATATATATATATATATATATCTGTCTCTCTCTCTCTGTCTTTCTCTCTGTCTCTGTCTCTCTCTCTTTCTCTCTCTCTCTTTCTCTCTCTCTCTCTCTCTCTCTACCCCTTGGGGTCATGAGCAATCTTGCCACTGTAGATTGTTCTAACCTATAAAGGGAAAAGTGAAAGCCCCAGTTGAAAACTTGTCTTGACTTTGTAGGCATGACAAATTCACTGCGGCAACAGTACCCCCGTTGGGGTGCCGGGGGTTTCAGTATAAATAGTATCCCCACTTTCTGGAAATTTAGTGCTTTAAATTCCCACTGTCGCTGTCTTCCTCATTTACTCTTTCCCATTCCTGCTCTGTCCTATCACTCTGCTATACTATCTTCTTCTTCGCTAGATCAATGACCTACCTTTTTTCTTGAAAACTCTTCCTGGACAAGACTCCTTGTTTGTGTATGAGGTCTGTTGGATCAGCTTAGTGTTGGACGCTTTCTGCCGGGTGGTCACTAGGGCTTCCTATGATGTTTATTATTAGCACTATAGGCATTTTATATGTATATGTTTTGTTGATAATTTATAATGATGTTTTTGTATTCTATTTTGTTTTTTGTAACCGGGGGTTCGAGTAGTTGGGGTAAAGCCTCAGCCGTCCCCTGCGTGGGATGTCTTTATTGTAAAGTGACTGGCCGGTGGAGGGCATTCAATTTTCCCACTAGGGTTGTTTCAGCAGATCTTTTATGCGGATCGGGGGTTGTCCGGTCCTGATTTGGCTCGGAAGAGTCCGCTGGACCTAAAGCAACAATCAATCAATCAATCAATCAATCAATCAATCTCTCTCTCTCTCTCTCTCTTCTCTCTCTCTCTCTCTCTCTCTCTCTCTCTCTGTCTCTCTCTCTCTCTCTGAGTATCAGTGACTGTTGACGCTTACATCAAAATGCTTGCTAGACTTCTGACACTAAGTTTGCTTCCCTACTGTAGTTTTTTCTTCTGTAAAGAGGTCTTTAAAGAAGTGTTTGTAGTTTCATTTCATGACGAATCCTTAGTGACTTTTGCAAGGGACACCCAGGTTGCACATAGTAGACTCAGTGCAGTGCCTGAATCTTTGCTGTCAGATTACGGAACATTGATAACCTGTTCTTATCACAACTTAAAGTGCGTCTGGGGTCCAAATTAAAATTGCGCAGCAACTTTTTTTTTTTTTTTTTTTTTTTTTTTTTAATAAAGTGATTCCCGCCGCTAAGAGATTGACTATTTGCTTAATTAATATTCATACCCTTTTTTGTGTCTAAAATGTTTAAAACATTGAATATAAATTTCGTGTGCAACCGTTCAAAAGGTCTTCTGTTAAATGAGTAACCGCTTATCCCCATTAGAATAGAGACATTAACGGCGCGGTGCGTAATGAACATGCTCCAAGTCGTTGTCTTAATTAACCAAGCGGGAGTATGTTTAGAAAAGTTACTGCTGGCGAGTTGAAGAAAGGGGACAAATTAAGGTTTGTGTAGAACACAACTAAAGGTCTTTCCTATCACACTTTCCTATCATTCCCTATCCTCCGTGGGGGTGGGGTGGGGTGGGGTGTTCTGTATAAATAGTATCCCCACTTTCTGGAAATGTAGTGCTTTAAATTCCCACTGTCGCTGTCGTTCTCATTTGTTCTTTCTCATTCATACTCTGTTCTATCAATCTACTATAACATCTTCTTCGCTAGACCATTCACCTACCCCTTTTCTTAAAAACTCCTCCGGGACAAAATTCCTCATTTGTGTGTGAGATCTGTTGTATCAGCTTGGGAATATTGGACGCTTTCTGCCAAATGATCACTACTAGGGCTTCCTGTGACATTATTATTTAGCAATGTACGCATTTTCTATGTATATGTTTTGTTGATATTTATAATGATGTTTGTATTCTATTTTGTTTTTGTAAACGGGGGTTCGATAAATTAGAGTATAGCCTCAGCGTCCTTTGCGTGGGACGTCTTTATTGTACAGTGACCGGCTGCTGAGTAAAATGTACGTCCCCGAACACCTAGGCATATAGGGGACAAGATAACCGGCTGGTGGAGTGCCTTCAGTGTTATCACTGGGGTTGTTTCGGCAGATCTTTTATGCGGATCAGGGGTGAGTCCTCTTTCAGCCAAGTTGTGGTCTTAATTTTTTGGTCCGGCTCTTTGCAGTCAGTCCGCTGGACTCTGTAAGCAATGAATAACTAACTATCATTCCCTCATTTCTGGGATAGCATCTAATGACGATTATATCCAAGACTCAATCAATAAACTCCAATCTCATCTCTTTAGGCGAGATACCTTTATTAGTTGCGTTCTGTCCAAATCTTTTGGTCTCCCCAGGGGGGGGGAGTATTGCGTGCCTGTGTTTTTGAGTGACACGTAATGACTGTATGAAGGAGCCTACTCGCGAGGTGACTTTATCGAGAAACCGAGTGTCTTTTTAAACTGCTTGTACGCTTGTTTGAGGGCTTTCATCTCAATAATGTGGACTCATAAAATATATTATTGGACTATAATACCTAGACCTAGTGTAAAAATTTGGAAAAAGTGTCCTGTGACTCACTTTAAATCTTCTGGTAAGGTATGGCAGTAATACTGCTAGCTTTGAGTGGGAAGAGAAAAACTTGCATTCAGCTTGTGAGCTTTAGTGGCTTGTCATTTGAAGGAGAGAAAAAAAAACTACTTTGAAATTTGGTTCCATTATCACTGATATTAGGTTAACTGGTCGGCAGAAATACGGAATCCTATGATCTGTCTTTTCCCCTATTGATACCTGCCACTTTTCTTTTCTCTGTCGTTCTTGTTTCTAATACACTTGCGTACAACGTATTGTACTCGTATTCGACTCGCTTACGGCATGCTTGTATTATCCTTCTATAAGTGAATGTGCTTCACGTGGAGAATGACCCATTAAATTAAAGCAAAAATAATGGGACAAATGGAAATTCAGCAAATATTAAAGTGGTTTATTAATTATTATTTTTTAAAATACAGTAGCCATAAAGCAAATCGGAGCATTTGTCTTTAGACGACGCTGTCAGTGACAAACAGTTTAAACTTTCAGAATTGCTTAAAACTGAACCTCTGTTTCGGAACCCCTATCTCATCTCTACCTATGCCGGAAAATTGCGCGAGATTTATTTATTTATTTTAATTGTGTGTGAAAATACGTTAACCACACTAGGCTAATTTTCTGATCAGACAAACGCCACTGCACTGCTTCAGACCAAACTTGTGATACCTTGTACAAATGTGTAATTTAAAAAAAGAAAGAAAGAAGGCAGGGAAAAAAATGAATTACAGCAAAATTATACTTACCTTATGATTCTGTAGATATTTTGCCAATAAGCTTGAAGAGTAGTATAGAATAAACGAAGACGAGATTTCAACAATCAAAACTTGCTGCATCAGACAATATTATTTACTAGCATTTCCATTGCAGTTGTCCAGAGAAGAACAGCATCGAAACTGAACACAGTGTCTCTCAATGGAGGCAATATCTTTGATCGCGAATCACGATCGACTGATGCTGATCGATGACCTAAACCTCTTACTGAAACGCGTTGTCCATTTCTGCCGCCCCTCACCAACGACTGATCAGTGTCTTCGATCTGATTCACATGCTTCGATCTAACTGGTTGCGTTCCTTATTGAAGACGCGTTTCTATGTCCTTGAGAGAAAGACAATTTTAGAATTTAGAGTCTACGAGAAAGAATCAAATTAAATCTTTTACGATACTGCAAAAGCAAAAAACCAAAAACACATGTTCTTTTCCATTTACTGGGTTTCAAGTGGTTAAAGTAAAACGCATGTCCACAGCTTTTATTAATTTTGGCATTTGACTTGGATTTTGTTGTTATGACATCTAAACACTGGCTTCAAAATTGTAAACACAGGCCTTTAGGCATTACACTTTAACGCATTCCGATTTTGAAAATCGCAGCAGGTCTGGCGGGACAGATAGATCAGAATGTCAGAGATAATATTATGTAGTCATCGAGGATTGCCCTGCAATTGGTATCAATATTCGCTATCAAGTCAACCACCTGCCGGTACATTTTTTGTAGCGTAAATCCGGGCATGGAGAGCACACGGAAAGAATGAAGACCATAGCGTTGACATATCTTCAAAGGAAATACATTCCAAATGCTAGAACTGTGTGTAATCTGCACTCAGTTGCTGTTTAATCTACTTCACTCAGTGGAGTTTTAAGTACCTTTTGATAGGGCAGTGTGTTCTTTGGCGCTTTGCAATCAGACAGACTGCGTGGACATGATTTCATGAAACCAAATTAGATTTCAATCGCAACATTTGTTTAGAGTGTGTGTGTTTTTTGAGGAGGAAGTTTGGGGAAGAGAGTTGAGCCCGTCACACACCAATTTTTTGGCTCATATCCGTATAGCAAGGCAAGGTATGTACCCGCCCCAAAATCAAAATTTTCCAGATTTTTGCAAATCTGTGTGAGATGAATCCTTAATAGTCCAAAAATGATATCAATACCAATTTGTGTTTTTTTTTGTAGGAAGCTGTCCGTTAGGCTGTCCGTTCGTCTGTCTGTCCACCATCCGTTGTCTGTGCAAAACTTTAAAGTGGCTAAGTGCTCGGAACCAATTTCATGTTTCACAACCAAATTTGGTAGAATGGTGTATATCGAAAATGATCAGTGAATGAATGACTTCACTTCAAGGTCGAGGACACAGGGTCAATAAATGGTAATCAAAAAATAACAATTTTTCACAAAATTCACTTTTTTCCTAAGTTATTAATATTGCATTTATTATTCTTTATGCACGAGATACACAAACTTTGCAAATTTGGTCCACCTCGTTCCAAGGTCATGGTCACTGGAGCTGTCCAAAGTCGGTTCGTATAGGTACTTTGAAGTGACTTTGACCATAAACTATGAGAGATATTAAGTCCAAACTTGTTTTATTTAGAGTTGATAGTTTCATATGTTTTCTGTTCTTGATCTTGAAGGCCAAGGTGATTTTAGGTCTTACCAAAACATATAAATTCTTATTGTACAGTGGAATGGCTAGATATTTGACCCACATTATGCAACAATATTGCATTATTTGATCATAAATGAACATCAGACGTCATGTGACGGTCAAGGTCATACCTAGGTCAAGATCACCGAAGATCATGATCATCCCAAGGTCAGTCACTGTTTTTGGCGTTGTACAACTTTTGCCGTAGTTTATTTGGTTGTACATGAGTGTATTTGGAGCCGGAGGTCAAGGTTATCTCAAGGTCAAGAGCTTCAAAATAACAAAGTGATATCGCTCGTACTTTACATTTTATTGCCACCGTTTCATTTCGTTTTCTTTTTCTTTCTGGGCACTCATTTTCATGTTAAATATTGCAAGTTCCATTAGGAACATTTAGAGTCATGTGGGCTTTGCCCTTCTAGTTTGTGTTGAACTTGAATAATAATAATAATTATAATAATAATAATAATAATAATAATAATAATAATAATAATAATAATAATAATAATAATAATGACATTATTTTACCCTACAAGTTCAAGAATACTGAGGTGCAGATTCTTTTCTGTACTATGGCTGGCTGCTGCCTCTCTCTCCATCCAGTCAACCACTGCTCCCATTCTCCCATTATAATATAATTGTTTTGGGGTTTTTCACCGGCGCTGTGACAACGCTCCTTGTGTGGACATGTTTATGCGCTTAACAATTTTTTCACACATTCGTTTATAGAATCAATAAGTCTCTAGCTTGTCCCAGGCTGCTGCTTCCAGCACTGAGCTTGCTGTTTAGTGGGCCTTTCTTTTTTTCTTTTGAGTATTCTTCTTGAAGTTGAACATTAGATTATTTCCTCATCCATCAGACCTGCCGGAAGCAACCTAGAAATACCCACACAGGGTTTCGGAGCGTGCTGCCTACACCCTGAACTATTGAAATCGTATAGGTGTTAGCCCTCAATAGTCTCAGATACTCAGTATGGAAATAACTTTACTCCTATGCATCTTTTACCCCCAATCCTACTCTCCTCCTCACCCCTCTATCCGTGTTACGTTTGAGACGCGCACGATAGATCCTATCATTTTGTGTGTTGCAAAGCATGCAGTAGTGTATTTAACTTTGATTTGATTTTGTGTTGTTGTTAGAAGAAGCTTTGTAGAATGTTGATAATTTTCGTCGGTCGATATTGTTGAAAATTTTCTAGAATTACTTGTTTACTATTGACCGAAGTTTCGCGATAAATCTAGTAATAGCTAAGAGATTCTTCTATCCTAAATAAGGTTATATGACGTAAGACAGTGCATAGTTCCGGTGACGAGTTTTATTTTTTTTATTGGGTGTTACTGCGTCATGCTGGAATGTTCGAACTTTTTCTCGATTGCAAAGAGGCTGTATAAGTGATGCACTGATTTCAGTCGTCCCTCGGGGCCGGATAGCTCAGTTGGTAAGAGCGTCTTGCTAGTAACCGAAAGGTCGCTGGTTCGAATCCCAGATTGGTCAACGTGTGATCATATTATTTTCCCCTTTACCAACAACTGTCCCGCTGGTGTCAGTATAAATCGGTCCAGTAGTCACCTATATGCGAAAGTGTCGTGTGACTATAATCTACAAACAACTTCAACAACTTCAATCGTCTCCTGGGCCTATACGCTTATGTGTCCGGGGACGTTAATCTATTTTAACTAACTAACCAACTGCTTGAGTTGTGAAAGAGTGATTGATAGAGATTTGTGATGATTTTTGATGATGATCTTTGAAGCGATTTTCGGAAAGCGATCTTGTATGCAGTTGTTGATGTTTGCTGAATAAAGTTGGAAAACTTTATACCATGACTCCTGCCTTGTTGCTGAATGAACAGGTTGTGTGGATAAACGAATCTGAGTTACATTTACCAAGATTCAAGCATCGGGGCTGAATCAACCATTCATTTTAAA
Organism: Oncomelania hupensis; assembly: GCA_036898135.1. Taxonomy (NCBI): domain Eukaryota; kingdom Metazoa; phylum Mollusca; class Gastropoda; order Littorinimorpha; family Pomatiopsidae; genus Oncomelania; species Oncomelania hupensis. The sequence continues at coordinate 93,151,273 of CM072512.1, forward strand.
AAAAAAGTAACAATCCGTCACCCCTTTACTCCCTCCGCCTCCCCTCGCCAGATATATGTGAGTGTGTGTGTGTGTGTGTGTGTGGTTGTGTGTGTGTGTGTGCTTGTGTGTGAGTCTTAAAATTGTTATTATGGAGGGTAGCGGGACTTGGTGCTTAAGTTTTTCTTAGGACAAATAGCTATAGGTTATGTATCAGTGCGTGTTATCATAGGTGCTTACTCCGAAGTAAAGACTAACTTAAGTTTCAGTCTAATATCAATATCGAATGATACTGGTTACTTGCCGAACAGTGTACGTTTTTTAAAAAGAGTTTTATCATGGTTAGCGCACAGGCGCTCTTATTTGGATATGAATGGAGTGGAGTCGTTGTCGTATTTAACAATATCAATTATTAGGCAGCGATTCTACTCCTCTCACATCCAGATGCGGGCGCGGGAGTAGCGTTCACGACTTGGATGTTCCAGTCTGGAAGGCTTGCTTCATTAGACAGCGTTGGGAAAACTCATCAGACATGTCTTTGCTTTTTGCTTCATGAATGGTCGAAATCGGGTATCCGACCCCATTATTACTAGGCTCCCATCTTAGATCCATTGAAGGAGTGGGCTATACAGTTAGCACAGACCGTACTACTTTCCTAGGCGGTTTTGTAGTCTTGCAGTCTGTTTCATACTGGTAAAAACGTTGAGGTGGCCTGTTTCAGACTGTTACACCTAAATTGGAAGAGTGTTATGTTAAAGTTGGGAAGATTGACAGTGCTTGAGTACAGAGGGGGATGGATCCTAGATGAGAACTAGTTTCCCAACGTAGCATAAAGACTGGAATTTGTTTGACTTCAGAATAACATTATTATGAGCAGTGTCTCTTTCCACGGAATTAGATCACTCTCTTTCCTTGTCGCTCTCTCTCTCTCCCCATTCAGGCTCGTCTAAAGACTTTCCCTCCCCCTCCCCCCCCTCCCTGTGTCGACAACTGCGCTCTCTTTCTCTCCCTCTCTCACTGAAAACTGACCGAGAAGTTCGCCTCTCCCCCAAACTCGTAAAGCCTACCTATTACGCTGGGTGATGTAACGTGGTTGGACAGTGAAATCTCCCCTTCTTTTTCAGATCAGGGCAGGGTATGCGATGACATAATCCTTCAAGAAAACCCGCTGTCTTGTCTGTAACCAGCGGCAGAGATCGTGGAGAGATTGCGGAAACCTCCGCTAGTCTGTGCTACCCAGTTTGTCTCCATCTTTATCACCGCCCCAGCCATATCCTCAGAATCCTTGTATTTAGTCTGTGAATATTTTGTTTTGTCCGTCTCACTTTTAGTACTAAATCAATATGATAATTGGGAACGTTTATTACCAATAAAAATGATAATTATCGTGAATGTGTGTGTCTTAATTATCATAGAATGTGTGTGTGTGTGGTTGCGAGTGTGTATGATATCTAAATTGCACAAAACATTGTTCTGGATTGATGTGTTGCTTAGTGTTTTATGTTATGTTGCAGTTTGTCCGGTTCTATGGCACCCTGCTTCCCGTGATGTTTGTTGCTGTGCTGATGGTGACTGTTGGAGGATTGATCACATCGTTTGCTAAAGGTAAGGTCCATGACAACAGTTAATAACAGTGGCACCCACATTTATTCTCTTTCACTCGTGCATATTTGTTGGAGTTTAAAAAAAAAAGATTTATGTATGGTTATCATTTACCAAGTTTATTAATTCATTCATATTTGTGTTTATGAATGATTTTGCTGCTTGTGTCAGATCATGAGTGCCCATGGATGCCTGATGCAGTGTACTCGTTTGCCACACCCTACTACATTGTGCCACTTGTTGTTATTTTCCACACGGTCACTAGGTAAGCACCAACAATGCCTCTGTTGATTAGACCTGGAAGCTGGTTTCACAGGGATGTTGGTTAGGTGTGTATTGGGGGTTGGGAAGTGGGGGTGAGGGAGATACAGGGTTGAAAGGAAGGTAAATTGCTATTATAAATGTTTTAAAAGCACTTAGAACTTGCCGCTATGAGGGGCAAATATATTGCCTTAGGACAAGACTAGTGTTGGGGTAGTAATAGCAGTGCAGATATGAGTTAAAGTTTCATGGTTGCGGTAACAGTAAAGAAAGGTAAAGGTAAAGGTGATCCCATAGCCTTTTGGCCGTAGGGGAGCGTGATGTTGGAGATCACACTTATCTTGGGCCAGCGTAATGAGCGTGATGCCCATCTCTCTCCCTCGCTGCTTTACCTTCCCCACCCTTAAGAGAGTAGGTACTCAATCACAGTTGAGTCAACTGGGGGCGTTGTTATTTGTCGCTTCATGGTTTTGCGGTCACCCATCCAAGTGCTAACCGCACTGGACGGTGCTTAACTTTGCGACACAGTTGCGAGTGCTCCAACCACTGCGCTATTCAACACCCCGGTAACAGTAGCTGAAGCAGTAATGGCCACTGTGCAGTAATAGGTCTGTTCCTTAAATAGGCATAGTCCTTGCTCATTATAGTTACCTCTCTTGGTTTGTAGAACAAACTTGGCAACTCGGCTATATTCTGCCTTGTGCAAAAGATGCAGACAGTAAAACGTTGTGCATGGGGAACATACAAAACTGACTCCAGATATCCTGAAAGATGTACAGGGATATAGTTTATTCCATGTGTCAAGTCTGGAAAGTATAACTATCATCTAGATTGATGCCTGAAGTGGATCAAGGCATGCAAATGACTGGCTGAACAACTGAGTGTACAATTTTTTTAAATTATTTTTTATTTATTTTTTTGGGTAACTGAGCGTGAAACCCATCAAATGCTGGACGTACATTTGCAGCAAGATCGGTGTTAATCTTTAAGGAGGTATTTATGGAAGCATGAAAGTAGATGGAATCCATACTTGATGTGTTTAAATATATATATATTTTTAGAGCATTTGATTCATATTCGATTCTTCCTCAAGGAAGAATAAAATTCAATTCTTTCTTGAGGCCCCCCATGGGGGTACCAGGGGTTTTTGTATAAATAATATCCCCACTTTCTGGAAATTTAGTGCTTCAAATTCCCACTGTCGCTGTCCTTTTCCTTTGTTCTTTCTTTCCTACTCTGTTCTATCAGTCTACTATAGTATCTTCTTTGCTAGACCAGTCACCTACCTTTTTTCTTGAAAACTTTTAGAAAACTCCTCATTTGTGTATGATGTCTGTTGGGTCAGCTTGGGAATATTGGTGTCTAGGGCTTCTTATGATATTAATATTTAGCAATGTAGGCATTTTATAAGTATGTGTTTTGTTGATATTTGATAACGATGTTTGTATTCTATTTTGTTTTTGTAAACGTGGGTTCGATAAATTAGAGTATAGCCTCAGTGTCCCCTGTGTGGGATGTCTTTCCTGTAAAGTGACCGGCTGGTGGAGTGCCTTCAGTGTTACCACTAGGTTGTTTCAGCAGATCTTTTATACGGATCAGGGGTGAGTCATCTTTCAATCAAGTTGGTCCTGATTTTGTGGTCCTGATTCAGTTCTTTGCAGTCCGCTGGACCCTGTAAGCAATGAACAACTAACTAACTAACTTCCTTGAGAAACACACTCTATTAACAGTAACACAGCTCCCTTCAAATTACTCTTTCAGTTTTGAGTTTAATTTGGATTTCATCCAGCCCAATTAATTTGATTTAATCAGAATAAGATCAGAATAAAGTACACAATTTAGTTATGAACTACAACCGTGATGACCAATTGCCTGTTGAAACGCTGGATAGCTCAGATGTTAGAGCAGCGAGCTCATGTTACAAAGATTGAGTGTTCAATTCCCTGTACCCCGGATATAAACTTTGGTTGTGAGCACTGGCCATCTTACTGTTGCTATTATTGTGATGGTTGTTTCAGTGTTTAGTTTTCCTTTCTCCCCCATCCCCGGTCGACTAGGAATGTGCTCAGTCATCTGCCCAAGGCAGCAAGAGGGCGCTTCGCAAGGCTTGAGTTAGATCCTGTATCAGCCAGCGCCCTGAGCAGCTTTTAAATTGAAAAAAAAATTAAAATAATAAAATACATCGGAACCCCACAAAACGATCGCCGATAAGCATCATATTTGCATGACGGGAAGTTAGTTTATAGATAAAAGACATCTGGTTGAACTGGTTTTGTTGTTTGAAAGTCATTTCGAGACGATTTTTATCTGGGGCCGATGGATTTGCCTCAAAGAGGGTTCCCGAGATGATTATGCAATTTCGTACGCTCACATACCAGCATATGCATTCGCTTACCAGTTCAAACTGCCTGCTCTCACATACAAGGGAAGTAACTCGCTTGTTTATGGTTTAAGCCACTTAAGAGCAATGCCTATTGATAAGATAATGGATTGCATGGATTCTTCAACAAAATTCTTCCAAACGTTGTGGTAGACAAGTTTTTTGACGTTTGGACATCGTCCGTGTATTCACCAAAAAAACATACAAACAATAAAACAAACACAATTCTTCGGGCCACCAGCCCCTAGAAAATAGGGTTAGTATGGTTGGTCACGCGGTTGGCCAAATTGTTGTACCTGATCTCTCAAGAATTACAATGGCGTTTACTTTCGTTAGGTTATTACATCAGCTCAAGTGTATTTGCTCATAAAATTCAGTTCGTATTTTTAGTGCATTAAAAATAAATAGTCCTAATCTCCATACATGAAACTTTGATTCGCTCTGTAGTATATGTATATACGAATGTACAGGAAAAGTTAAATATTTTTAACCGATAGTATGACAGATATTTTATATAATCATACTCTTATTGAAAAAATTGCTTGCATTATCTTACTTACTGACATAAAAAACATTTTTTGATTAATTACATAAATATGTGTTTATGTTTATGCATGTGTGTTTGTGTGTATGTCTAAGCATATATATGTTTGTGAAAGTCTAATATCATTTTATGAATGAAAAGACTTTAAATAAAAATCTGAATCTGAAATCTGAATCTGAATTTCCCATTTATGTTATTGTTATGCAACAGAATTTCAAACATGGGTTGATGCTGTACAGAATCAAAAGCCTTTTTCAGGTCCAACACAACAAAATAAAGGCGCACAGTGTTCACTAAGTTTGCCCCACACAAACTGCTTCAAATTGTCCATCACCTTGCACAAGAATCGGCCAATTACTTGCCTGTGCTGTATACTTTCACTAGGCATTTTTGTTGTTGTTTACTACTACTCCAGTCTCTCACAGTAACACAAACTTTACGAAGTTTTTATGCTGGTTTAGAAAGAGCAGCCATACTCGATCCCACAAAACCACGTGACCTTGTGGTAGACAAGTGAGTATAAGTAAGATATTTGTTTTCTTTGTGGTTTGCGGTCACCAGCAGTTGCAGTGATCATGCATACTGTTGTAGGCGTTCATGCATGCTTATTAGAGTTTCTCATTGTTTTCAGCCTAAAGCCCATATCAAGACAGCTGGACAAGCTTGGTGTACCTGCTAGTGACATAGCAGAGCTGAGCTCTCGCAACTTATGGCTACAACTTCTGCCTGTGATGCTGTGCGTCATGGCATGGCTCGTCACCATTCTCCACTGCTATATCGCACACTTCAAAGTCTCGGTCTTCAGTCAAATCCTTGGATTTGTGTTCAGATGGTTAGTAGCAATAGTGCTCTTTCCTTCCTTCATCCCATATGTTAACTATTGCTGTCAAACTGATCCAAGTTTTTAAAATTGTGTGTAGTGAGACTAGTGTGAATTGTGATGGCAATTATTGCTCAGAGTATTGGGTGGTACGATTAAAATTATGCACATTTTCATATTTGTGCAATTTTGTTAATCTGCCATCTAAAATTAAATACAAGTGTCCATCCATTTTAGCAGTATTAAAAACATTGATTCCTCTGCTATTCCCATTTTAGTAATAGTACATCTCTACATTCAAAGTCTTGCATGGCTTGTTTAAATCGTTTATTTAATCATTCTATTACAGTGCTTTTCTGGCTCAATGCGCTGGCCGGTAAGGTTTCCAACTCAAGCTGCCTGAGGCGCCCACTTGCAGCATTTGGGCCGCATAGTCTGACGCCCAGATGACTGGCCACAATTCTGGGTGTTTGGGGATGGGGAGAATAGATCTAGTGTGTGCTGAATGTATTTGTGTAGCTGGCACGCATCCATCTAGGACATGATCACCTCAGGATCTTTAAAGTCCATGTGATGGAATGTGGTGAATGCACAGACTAGACTTCGGTTTATACCCTCATCCAAAGGAGTAGGCTTTATAACGAATGTGGTCAACAATTTTCAATGAATTATTATACTTTCTATCCTCAGGGTTCCTGATGCAGTACTGACCATTGGAGGCCATCTGCAAAACGTTGTTGCAATAGCAGCAGTTGCATTGTCTGCTGTGTTGTGTGGTACTCTAGGCATCTGTGTTTCTTACACCCTGTTGGCAGCAAAGGTACTGCTTTTTAACGTCTATCACTTTTCCATTGTCCTAAAATAATTGGCCATATTCCATACTCTTCCAGTACTTCCAGTACCTTTTTTTTTTTTTTTTTCCAGTACTAACATTCAAGTTTTTCTTGACACTATTGATTTCCTAGAATTTGATTTAAATTATAGTGTATCAGTGTTTTGATTTTAATTCTGTGCCAATGGCGTCATATGATTCAAGTGAAGTGAAATAAATTAAATGAGCTTCTTGCAAAGACATCTTACTGCTTCTGGATTTACGCATAGTATAATTCATGCTGGCAGTTGTAAACTATTTATTTCATAATAATCAAAATAGCCTAGCAATTTCTAATTCATTATTTAATTGAATCATTCTGCCAATTTCAACCATTCTTTAATTTCTACAGGTGCTGCGACTGTGTTACCTTTCTACCAGACCCAGTGCAGGAAAACTGGAGAAGTCACTCTACCGCTTTATTTTATGGTGCTGTTGCTTTATATGTGGCTTGTCCTGCTGAATGCACCTGTTCTCATTGTGTGGGTCAAAGGATTGCAGTAAGTGCTTAATTTGTTAAAATTTTATTTTATTATTCCAATCATTTGTTCTATTGTACACTTTTATTTTGTTACTCTACTTGTTTTCCCCCTTTGAATGCTAACTTGAGCTTAACTATTATTTTGTAACCTGGAGTAAAATTCTGAGGCAGTGGATTTTTGTTTCCGTTGATTGTCAGATGACTAGGTCTTCATCTGGAATGCCTATGGTGTGGCTTAAGCACATTATTTCTAGAGATATTTCAAATCGTCAAAGTGAGGAATTTATTGTTCATAATACTTGTGAAGTGGGATTGTTGTGCTTTGATTAGAGCCCATCATTTTCGGCTGGCACAGCGCACAGATCTGTTTTAGCCTCGGGTTTCAAATGGGTAGTCTGGGGTCAAAAATGGGTAGTCTGGTACATGAATAAGTAGTTTTTCAACTTGGCTGTATGAAAGAAGAAATTAATCTTTAACCAATGCCTGCACGAACACACAAAGGGAAACAAAAAATGCTTCGAGTATTAAATTTCACATGATTTAATTAAATGTGTGCTATTACTTGTACAGATGTGACGGTGTATGTTGCACTATGCAAGGGAAGTTTTGTGATCATAATCATTTTGCTAATACCTGAAAAAAAAATGTTTTCACAAACACAAATAATATTTATGTTTTCAGATACACATTGCAACTTCCATCTGATCCTAGCAGGTGGTCAGCTGTAGCTTCAACAGCCTGTGCTTTCATTTTCCTATCTTCAGACAATCCTGTCCCTGACAGGTATTTATTGTACACACTCACGCACATTCAGACACAGTCAACCTACTCATGCACACACAAATAAACACTCATTCATGCAGTCATGCGCAGACATATATTTCTTTCATAGGGCAATTATTTTACTTTCTTGAATCAGATGCAAGTGTAACGGAGTAGTTAACAGACCTAGTATTGTTTAGTTAAGAAATGTTTCTAGAAGTATTTTTAGTATTTGTTATTTGGGGGATTAATTCACTGGATAGGTAAAAGTAAAGGTAAAGGTAGTCCCATAGCCTTGTGGCCGTAGGGGAGCGTGATGTTGGAGATCACACTTTTGTTGGGCCAGCGTAATGAGGGTGATGCCCATCTCTCTCCCTCGCTGCTTTACCTTTCCCGCTCTTAAGAGAGTAGGTACTCAGTCACAGTTGAGTCAACTGGGGGCGTTGTTATTTGTCGCTTCACGTTTTGGGGTCACCCATCCAAGTGCTAACCGCACTGGACGGTGCTTAACTTGCGACACAGTAGTGAGTGCTCCAACCACTGCGTTATCCGACACTGGATATGGATATGTTTAATTCTTACTGCCATTGTGGACTCTGTCAACTTACTGGTGGACCGCTATCATCGATGAAAATTGGCATTACAGTATCATGTCAAACAGACAAATGTTTGTGAAGCCTAGTGCTTAATTTGAAGTCATTCAACATGATCCTTTCATGTTGAATATGGCAACACACAAGCAAGTTGACAATACTGGATACTATTCACCAAAATAAGACTCAAAGGGCAGCGATCTGTTACCAGCGCACATGCTCATACATCACAGAAACACCCTTGTATACTCAGCAAACACCCATACATCGCTCAAACATGTAGTGTAAAGGTATGAAGACTGCTATTAGTTATACAGAAAGGAAATCACTTTTTTTGTTTTTTAAAATTAGATGGTGGTAAACAGTTTATTATTATTAAAGTTTGAAGTATTTGTTAATTGTAAATATGGACCAGCATCCAAAAAAAGAGATATCTGAATAATAATCAATTATCAGTCAATTAACTATGTTGCTTTGATTTGCAGGCAGTATGCCAAGCCTCTTCGTTGGACTATCCTGGCATTGACTATATTATCTGTGCCATACTGTCTAGTGAGAACATACCGCATCAGCATTTTCATCTCGCTGATACTGAGTGTTATGGCTGCTTCACATATTCCTTCCATCGTCACTAAACTGTTTAACAGGAAGCCTTCTAAAAAGGAGGAATAGGTACCGGATAACATTAGTATAGCACCGTTATTATAAATGGTAGCTTGGATCATGAATGACACATCGCTGGTGCCAGTCAGGACTGTTGTTGCAGTGGTTGCTTTATTAACATCTTATAATGTGAGAGGGAATGAAGGGACTACTTTTTGGTGTGGCAGCGTTTGTTTTTAACCCTTTCGTTGCCAAGAGAGGAAAAGGGAGGAAGGTGGGGGGCGGGAAAGGGGCAGGGATGGGGGGGGGGGGGGGCTAAAAAGGGGGAGGGATGGGGTAGAACTGCACCGAGTTACAGCTGTTTGCCAGGCAAATTTGACTCAATTGGAAAACTGTACAAAAACATTTTTTAGGTTTATAAATAACTGGGTACCCATTTTACACTTATGAAAGATAATTTATTTTTCTACAGAAACATACTATTTGAAAAAAAAATTATTAAAAAAAATGTTGCTAAAAAAATATTTATTTATTTATTTTTTATTACACATGAGATAGAGATATTGAAAAAGAAACAGGGATGCTATTGCATCGTCTTTGTTGTATTTTGATGTATGAATGCGC
>CM072512.1:93161292-93491292 GCA_036898135.1 Oncomelania hupensis
TATAGATATTGCAACATGGTCCTGATGGAATGACAGGTCTAAGCAAGAAAAGTCATATAATAATAATAATAATAATAATAATTAATAATAATAATAATATATAATAATAATAATGATAAATAATTTTTATATCGCTCAATTCCCTGTAACAAGGCTCAACATACTCATTCACAAACAGCCAGGCCAATACTTGCAATCAAAACAATGTTATCACAAATTACAACTTACAAGGCATATTACAATATTACTCTGTCACACTCTGCACAAAGTAGACCTATGTACATCTGGGGGAAGAAAAAGAAAGGTTTAGCGATGAAGTGCCACATGAAACAAATGTGTCTTTAGTTTTGTTTTGAAAGAGAGAAGATTTGTAGCATTTTTCAAGTCGGCCAGCAGCAGTTCCAGACTGTGAAAGAGCATCTTTTACATGTCTTCATGTTTGTTCTGGATACCGTAAGCAGTGGGTTTTTTTTCCTTCGAGGGTCTTCATTTATGAGACAACTGATAAATTCATGAATTCAAGCTAGTGAGTGATGTAATAGGGCGTTGATCAATGAACATCTTCATTATCATCATTAACGGTTTGTGAAGATTGTGACCACACTGTCACTGTCTTTAGCTTAGCCTGAAGCATTTGTTGTTTTAGCAACGAGTGAATATTAGCCTTAACAGCTGACACCAGCTGCATTGTTGTTATTCACTATATTACCAAATGTGAACATTTCATCAGTTAGCATCAACATTAATACTGTCAACAGGCTGTCAAGATTGTGACCACACTGTCATTGTCTTCGACATGGAGTAAATGTTTTTGTTTCCACTATAGGATTAAAGTGTTCCATAACATCTGATTCCAGCTGTATTGTGTCATTCAGTATTGCTAAATAGGAAAATTTTAGTATACCAAATACATCGTCCCCTATACGCTTCTGTGTCCGGGGACGTTAATCTAAATAACTAACTAAATACCAAATACCAAAGAGTTTTGAATAGGATAATTTCTAGTATGCAAAATACCAAAGACTTTTGAATAGTAGAATTTTTAGTATACCAGATACTAAAGAGTTTTGATTAGGAGAATTTCTAGTATGCCGAATGCCAAAGAGTTTTGATTATGAACATTTATAGTATACCAAATACCAAAGAAATTTGATTAGGGAAACTTCTGGTATACCAAATACCAAAGAGTATTGAATAGGAACAATTTTAAGTATACCAAATACCAAAGAGTTTTGAAGCTTCGTTTTCCAGAAAATTAGAGCAAGTTCATAGGCAAATACCATAAGCAAATTACCTGAAATTCTTTGTCTAAGAGTACATTGAAAGCCTTTTCCACAGCCGCAGAGGATGGTCTTGTTGCTTTGGACTCGGGAGTCAGTTTACTGTACTTGTCATACATTTTTTTGTAAACCTGTGCCCGTGACTGCACCTGCAGAAAGCAATTTTATATTAGAAAAGAAACTGGTAACATGTTTTAAACATTGACGTACATTAACTAGTACTCCCACCCTTCCTATTGCTCTCGCCCCTCTCTTGCTCTTTTGTATTTGTGTGTGTAGGGTAGGGGGAGAGGAATGGGGAGGGGAGCTGGAAAGGGGGAGGAAAGATCGTGAAAGGGGTGGGGGTGGGGATTTTTTTTGTGTGTGGCTCTCTGTGTGTGCTCAACAGTATTCCCCTTATCAAGGGTGGGACAATCATATTCTTAAAGCACCGACTAAGCTACTTCAAAAAATAAATTTGATAACACTAGTCCTTGCAACTGTGCAACAGTGTCGTTGATGCATTTAAGAGGATTTCCAAGTGTTGGAAAAAGCTCTGCCTGTTCATGCTGTTGACTGGGCAGTTAACAATACAAGAAAAGATAAAGTTGCCATTGATGGGGCTGTCAAGTGAATCCGTTGTCATCCTCCTTTGTCAGTTGAAGTTTAGAAAAAAAAAAGTTGCTGGGACAAAATGAAGTCGGGATTAGACTGATAAATGCCGATGCCATATTTTTGTCAACGATTGCCAAATGTATGTGCGTGTGTGTGTGTGTGTGTGTGTGTGTGTGTGTGTGTGTACGTTTTTTTTCTCTCTCTCTCTCTCTCTCTCTCTCTCTCTCTCTCTCTCTCTCCTTCTCTCTCTCTCTCCTTCTCTCTCTCTCTCTCTCTCTCTCTCTGTGCGTTTTTGTGTGTTTTGTTGTTCTGCGCTATTGATCTGGGTCCTCAATCCCGCCACACTTTTATCTTTTATTTTATTTTATTTTTTAAGATGAATCAGAAGAAACACGGTTAAAACAGCAACAACAACGGGATAGCCCAGTTGGTAGAGCGGCGAGCTCGAGTTACAAAAGGTTCGATTCCCGGTAGCCTGGACATAAACGTTTAAACATTGGCTGTGAGCACTGGCCATCTTGCTTTTGCTATTTGTCTGATGATTGTTTCAGTGTATAGTTTTTCCTTCTCCCCCAACCCCGGTCGCCTAGGATTGTGCTCAGTCGTCTGAGCGTCAGACGGTGTGACCAAGGCTGCAAGTGGGCGCCTCGGGCTTCATGAGTTAGATCCTGCATCGGCCAGCGCCTTGAGCAGCTCTTGAGCTGAAAGAGCGCTATATATGAATGATAAATAGATATAAAAACAATGAAACAACAAAATACCCAACAACAAGAACACAAACTTGTCATGATTGCGCCACCGTTTCTGAGAAGCTCTTGCTGAAGTTTAGTCGTATATTACAATATTTTAGCCCCTGAATCCATTTTCTGGTCCAAATGCAAATGAATTTGAAGAAAGTTGCAGTGCACGTTTGTGTTACGCTCTATAGCCTATCTAGACGATGTAGTTAATGTTTTTGTGTGAAAATAAATTTCGCTTTACTCTCCTCCCCCTCTCCTCTTCTGTTCACCCTAACCATCTTAGGAGAAAGAGTAGCACATGGGCTTCATTATAACACTGTAATGCAATCCATATAAATGTCCGTTATACTTTTGACTGAAAAAAAGAAGAAATTGAATTTGACATTATTATGTGTTTAAAACAACATTTCAACAAAGTTATTTATTACGCGCAGTGCACCCACAATTTTGCTGATAATTGAAAAACTGGTAAGTTAACCTCAGTAGGGCTGAGCGTGGTCTTCACTGATCCTTGCCCTTGACTCAGACGGATGGGGATGGGAGTCTGACCAGAACGTGTAGCAGAGTCGTCCAATCCATCGTCACTTCCGTTCTTTCTCTCACCCTCTTGCAACTCGCTGTCGTCTCTTTTCTCCTGTTCTTCGTCTACTTCCTTCACAGAAATGGTAGGTTTTGAAAGCGTGGGTGAGGGTTCTATCATGGAGTGGTGGGTTTCAATCACCCGTTGCGGTCGATACCGCAGACTCATCTTGCAGTCGTCAATGGAGATAACGTTTAAGATGTCATTGGAAATGGATCTGTCAGTGATGGTGGGTTTAAACCTCGATCGTGGCGACAGCAACAGTTCCTTGTTGGCATGGTCGTTAAAGACAACACTGTTTATGGAGTATTGTCGTTCTTCTGGTTTAGCGTTTTCAGTTGGCGCCCATTGAGTGCCTTTACTCCTGGTGCCATTTACATTGGTATCACTGTCCTCCGAACGTCTATTGTGGGAGTCGTCATTTGAGTACCCGTTCATCTGAGTCCCTGAGTATTCATGTACACTGTCTATGACTATGTTGTCCTGGAATTTGTTGGTGTTCAGGTAGAAATTGTTTGACTGGGCAGTGTTTCCGTCAGATTGTTTGGTGTCACTTTTATCTGAAGTAGGAGCTACTTTGTTCGCAGCAGTAGAAGTAGCAGGATATACTTCCATTCGATTGTCTTCTGTCTTCAAGAGGTATTGTGGTATGTCCACCAGCAGTTTGTCTGGAGGGGCGGGTGGTGGTGGGTTCTTTGGGTATAACAGAGGCCTGTTGATGGTCCAACCTGTGGATAAAAAAAAAAAGAAGATTAATTTAAATTCCAATATGACAGTCATTGGCCGTTTCATTTGTTGAAAAGATACATTAGCGTCATTAGATCACTTTGCAGAATTCGTTGTAATGAGACAGCAACAGAGGGATTACTGATGAGATAACACATACCAGTGGACAGTTTGCGCTTCCATTGGGGCTGGATGTTGAGATGGATGATCCGTCTTTCTTCCACGTAATGCTCCATCTTCTCTGCCATTTTGGCCGACAGGGCCGTGCTGGTCAGATCGCCATCCTGGAAATCGTTGCCCCGCTCTTTGCTCTTGCGTGGGTTGGAATCTGGTACCAATGGGTGCCTGTTATCTGTCCTGGACGCCGCAGAATGGGACTTGACCTGAACGTTGCCGGTCAGCACGGCACTGCAGACGTCGTTCCGGCCACCCTCAGGGCTGGACCACAGCCTGGTGGAGGAGCTGGCAGAGTGACTGGCATTCCTCACCGTCGATTTATTGGGTGGGAACATCGAGTCCGAGTACCTGCCAGATGACACTATCAGTGTTGTAGTTATTGTTACTTGCGTGGTAGGTTGAGAAACAGAGTTGTTTTTATTTTGTGAAAGTGATTATGCATGTACTTGATAAGCATGGTTGACTTGAGTAGCTTGAGATTGTCGCTATAGTAGTGAGAAGAATAGTTACTTAGAATCAAAGGAGGTAAAATAATAGAAACACACTTAAAATAAATATAAAATAAATTTGATAAATAAATATATTTTGGATATAGAAGGCTTTACAGAATGATATAGGTATTGATATTTACATTTTAATTTCTTTTTCACCTCATCTGTTAACATGAAAACTGGATATGGATAGGAAACGGTCACAGGGCTGGGTAGTGAAATAAAGTAACAAAAGAACGAGAAATAATATAAGATGGGAACAGAAGAACACAGACAGGTTGGAAAATATTATTGACCAACCTGAACCTTCTGAAGAGCTTAGGTCCCTGCTTTTTGGATGGCTGGATGAAGAGACGATTGACGTCGTTACACCAACGGCCTACGGCGTCGTATTTGTCCTCCGGCAGATGCTGGACCGCTTTACGCTGCTCAGCATCTCCTCCATCTCTCAGCTGGAGTTGCCGCAGCTGCTGCTGCTGCTCGTACCACTGTATCAGCTGAGTGTGGTGCGACAAGAATTCTTCGTTCATTATGCAGTCTTTTGTTTTGTCACGGTGATCTGCAATCTTTTCAGTTACAGTCCTTCATTGCCACTAGCAAATTAACACTTGATATTTGATGGAGTTTGTTATGGTCTTGTAACAGTGGCGTCATTATGACAATAAACTTGTTGGAGCTCCTGCTCCTAGCATTACCACTTGAACAAGTACTATTCTTCCGCTGATCCCATTTCAAGATGTCGTGAGAGAGCGTTACACAATGAGCAGAGCAACCTGAAAACAAATTAAAAAACAAAATCCTGTTAGGAGAAGAAATATACAGGATACGCTTTGCATCGGGATTATCAAAACTGCTTCTTTTTGCAGTAGAGGGATAGTGAAAGTCAAAGTATTCTTTATTCCGCAGAAAAAAGATTCATAGGTTCTCTGGTATACATGAACAACGCATACATTGGAAAGATCACAAACCCACCCATCCATCGATCACAACAGCACTATTTTTCACAATTTTATTTTGATTGCAGCAGTATTGAGCTGTATAGAACTGTTTCTCCTAGTCTATGGAGCTATGAAACAATAATCAAGCTCCAGTCGTAAACTATAATTGTGACAATTTAACCATTCCGAAAATGTAATATGTTTTGGTGTACAGGTTCTCATTCTTTACCAGTTGATAAGGTGAACTGGATTTATGGTCAGTACTGTGACGGCACCAAATTATAAAGAAATAAACCAAGTTATGAAATCATTCCGCTTGATTTTCCGAAAGAAAAGGAATAGGAGTCGACGGTGGTTTGTGACTCCAGATCGTCTGGCGATAAGCGTTGTGAATGAGTAAGCCATTTTGGACAAGTGGTGGTAAAATGGCCATAAAAGCCATATGTGTTTAGATACACCATATTACACCCGTTGTGCTTGATCCGGAATCGCTGGTTGACATAGCCTAAGCAAACACGACCTACAACGAAGAATACAAAGCATGGAAATGAGGTACTACAGAAGACTTCTTGGCATCTCCTATACTCAGCACATCACCAAAGACGAAGTCCGACAGACCATCACGCAAGCAATTGGACAACACAATGACTTTCTCACAGTTGTGAAGAAACGGAAACACCGATGGTATGGTCACATCACCAGAGCATCGGGTCTTGTAAAGACCATCCGCAAGGCATGGTGCACGAAGGCAGAAGAAGAAGGAGAAAGAATAAGAGGCGGGAAGACAACTTTCGAGAATGGACTGGCTTAACGCTGAGTGAAGCCCCGAGGACCGCTTTGGACAGAGAAAAATGGAGTAGGGCTGGTTAAAATGGTGATGTTCGAGTTACAGGATAGGATAGGAAACAAAAACGAAGCGGTTCCGCCGCGCATTGCCTACTTGTGTTTGTGTAATTGTACTTGTGTTTTGTTGATTTTGTGCACTGGGCTTGACTTGAAAAAAAGCATATTAATTAACCGAAGGAATGTTGATGGCCGAGCACCCCTTAATTCGGCACACGAACCTTGTCTACGAGCATCCATCCATCTCTTTCGCCTTTACTGTCAAATTTCTTTGTGTAAAACCACATGATTTGTTTGTTGTGTGTGTGAGCGTGTATGTTGGTACAGATCGCCGCTCTTTGACCCCGATCGGTGATTTTGGGAAAAGCACGTATTATTGCATCCATTATTATAATAATTATAATTATATAAAGTCTGAGGAGGTCAGATGATCTGCATCATTCGAACTATAAAATCCCGGCACACCCAGCACCCTCTCAAACTCTATCAAACGTGTGCTGTCCTCTAGAGGCATCTTTCTATTACTATTCTCACTATTATCGGCTTTTTGTCTTTGTATGCGCTCAAGTTCCAGCGAAGAAGTCAATGTACTATTTTACATGACATGTGCTTGTGTCGGTAAACATGTAGAAGAAATCCGTCTCAAGTAGGAGTATAATATGATATCGATTCTTGATAAACATATACAGTACAAACGGTCTCTCACACGAACCTGTGGTGACTGTTTAAGCCATTGTGATTTGCCCTAAAGGTGAAAGCTCACTTGGGATTCTATAATCCTTTCTGATAATATTCCTTGAACGTTCATGGGTCTATATTTATGCAAAACGTGGCTTGGCTTTAACGAGCATGTCAGGTTATATGTTCATTTATTTTTTTTGTCGATGCCTGGTAGTTGACTTTTGTTATACAATGGCCAGGAATAGAAGTCTCTCGTGATTGCGTTTATTGAGTGCATGAGGAAAAAAATCGAAAATAAAATTTGACATAATTTTCTATTGGGTTCCGCCCCACCCATGATTTCTAGTCTGGAAAAATAAGTTTGTAACTGGAAAAAAAACCGGCATCTTCGTTCGAAAAATATATCGGCGCTTTGATCGTAATTGGCATTTAAATACCCGCACTCCATTTTATGTCTACATCTTCCAAGTTTCAATCGACCAAAGAGTTATCGATTTATTCTTACGAGACAAGTTTTTGAAAGTCACGTACAAGTTTTAATTAGCAAATTCACAGTATTATTTCCATAATATGCCCTCGATGTGTTCACGATTGACATATCAGTTCTCACTCTATTTTATCTTTCCTGACATTTTGCATGTTTGAATCAATGAAACAATATCGGGTTGGACAGCTTTGGTCGTTGGAGACACTTTTGTTTTTTCAATGTGACGCTTACTTATTGTCAATATTGTCAACAGCAAGACCAGTATGGCAACCTGGAGCCTGAATGCTAAAGTTGACACATTAGGTTAGTGACTTCTTGAATTACTGCAAGATTTCAAATAGGTTTTAATTCTCTAGGCCGCGGTGAAAAATCCATGCCTGCATGTAGGCCCTGATTGATTTTTCCCTTATTCAATATGATCCGAGCCTCTGCACTCGATCATTTGGCTACTGTTGTGTTCTCTCGTCTCAATGGCCAAAATGAATACTTTGTTAACTATGCACTTCGTGTTGAATAGAGTTTGTGAACTATGCATTGAAAATCGAAACTGCAGGGAGCCATAAACTTAAGATTGAATGCATTATCAACTCTGTTCTTTGTGCTTTTGACGGAAAGTTTCAAAAGAGTTTTACAGTATTATTTGACAGGCATGTTTTGGGGGAATACAGTTATTATGATCTCCTAACGATAAAATAAATAAAAATGCCTTTTTACTGTTTGTAGCTTGGCAGGAAATGACACAATGGCTTACAGTGATTGATTGATAAAAGTGGGGTTGATGTATTTATTGATCGAACTAGGTAGATTAATTGATCGATTGATGGAAGTTAGGGAATAGTTTAGGTAGGATAAAATAGAGTGACAGAGGTGGTTCTGAAATGCGCCGGTGTGTGTTTGTGTGTGTGTATGTGTGTGCCTGTGTGCGCGCGTGCGTATGTGTGTGTGTGTGTCTGTCTGTCTGTCTGTCTGTCTGTCTGTCTGTCTGTCTGTCTGTCTGTCTCTCTCTCTCTCTCTCTCTCTCTCTCTCTCTCTCTCTCTCTCTCTCTCCCTGTCTCTGAAAAATAAAACAAAACTGACCAAAATACTTTCGGTTACCGGTGTATGCGACGTTAGCGAACTACCAACACTACCAGAAAGTTGTGTTTTAACGCTATTCTTCTAACAATCACTTTCCCTGTCTCGTCTTCTCCTGTCTACCTTTTCTCCACCAGAAGTTCAGACCATCCTTCCACCCCCCTCCCCCTTAACTTTTCTCTTGCTCTCTTTTCTTTATCTTCTTCTTCTTCTTCTTCGGTTAATTAGACTGTCTAGTATCTGACAGTACCATCAGAAAGTCGTCTTGTTCTCTTCTAATATTGGCCTATCGCTTGGACTCGCTCTTCTCTCATTCTATTTTTGTCAACTCTCTCCAGAGCGCGTGGAATAAACATAAACAAGTAGGCTACCTTAACTGACCAACCCCACCTTTCTTGTCAGTCTTCTTCCCACATAGCCCCCCTCTCCTACCCAACCAACCCTATTTGTCCCCCTTTCATTCCTGCACTTCCTCCCTCCTCCCCACCTCCTTCCCTCCTCCTCTCCCCATCCTTTGCCTTTTAGCTGACACTTCAGTTACAAATTTAATTAACTTGAGAACGTTCTCATCACTGTGTCGTTACAATTTCTGCAGGTTATCTGAACATTAATGTAATCAAAATCCACCCATTCTACACCAGTCTGCAATATCTACCATCTCATCAGTTGGACTTTGAAGTGTCTACGGCTCGACGCGCTGCCAAGTTTTACTCTAGTGGGTTTTGTTTTAAACCAGTCATAGTAAAAACGAGCTCCCATCAACGATTCCACACAGTCCCCTATACGCTAATGTGTCCGGGGACGGTAATCTACCCACCGATCAACGATTTCACCGTTCTCTCCAGAGAAGTAACCCTTTCCCCATCCTCTCAACCCACTCAACTGTAACTGTAGATTATAGTCACCCGAAATCGGAGCGTATAGGCGACCCTGGCTTTTTGGCCTCCCTCCGTTTCTATCCCATCCCCCCCTTCTCTCCCCAACTCCCAGTCTCTCTCTTATCCATTACCCTTTTATTCCACCCCCTCCCTCTCTTCCTCGGCGGTGGTGTCCAGGCGCTCTCCGTTAGTCGTCACTGTTCGTTGTAGCACTCCAATGTGAAGTCAGTCTTAATGTATGGAGCAGAGACATGGAGGACAACCAAGACCACCATCAAAAAAGTCCAGTCCTTCATCAACAGTTGCCTCAGAAGGATTCTCCAGTTCCGCTGGCCCGACACCATCAGCAACGCCAACCTTTGGGAAAGGACCCGCCAACTCCCTGCTGAAGATGAAATCAGGAAAAGGAGATGGCGCTGGATAGGGCATACCCTACGCAAACCAGCGACGAACGTCACCCGGCAGGCGCTGAAGTGGAACCCTCAGGGAAAGCGACCTCGAGACCGACACCACCAAGATGGGCTACACCTGGAGTCAGTTAGAAAGAATGGCACAGGACAGAGGACTCTGGAGAGCTGTTGTTGGCGGCCCATACCCTGGCAGGGGTGAAGGGCATTAAGTTAAGTAAGTAAGTTCGTTGTAGCAGTGTCAAACAGTAACATGCGACCAAACAGTGCTTGTGAAAGACCAACGTGTTTATCCCTAAATATAATGTCAAAGAAACCCCAGCTAGCCGTTGAATAAAAATAGTGCCCACTCTTTGACCAGTTGTTTGACAAAGAAAGGAAGCTTGTAGCTCTAATCCATAATTATCTTAATCACAGTTTAGTACTGCATGGATGGATTTATTTTCCTGGAGACAGATTGAGAAGAAAGGAGAGTATGTTGAGGATTATTATGAGAGGTAATTAATCTGACTACTATGTATTAATTCCATCGCCACTATATTAAAATCCCAAATATATAATGTATAATGTACCGTATGCCTATCGTTTAGGCTGTTACTGTGTTGCGATATATTCCTTGTACTAGTGATATGCATCTAGGGCTTGAGAGTACTTCCTTGGGTTGCTACGATAGTTTTTAAAACCATTTCTTTTTTCTTTTGTGCGCCATCCCAATCGTATTATGTATTATCTATACAGAAGAGTAGTCCGAAGCTCATTTGTAGAATAAAAAGAGCAATCTACGTAGGTCTGCAAATAAATGAAATAAAATAAATACAGGCGGTAACTGCACATATTGAAATTTCTTCTTCTTCTCTTTGAAGAACAGATTTTAACATTGAGGTTTCGTGAATATAAAATTTGATGAATTAAAAACAATTGCATAACAAGTGTTCAGTATTTTCGGAACAAAACTAAAAACAAAACAAAACATGCTCTCCTCTAATTTTAAATTTTTTTTAATTTGAAAAATAAAGTTATACAAAATATTTATCGAAAATAAAATTTTGAGCAATATTTAAGGAAAAATATTTTTTTTTTCTGAAATAAAAATTAGAGAGAATTTTAGAGATATTCACTTACCTTTATTTGTGTCCACTTCCAGAGCACATCTTCATCACATTTGGCTTTCTATTACACACAGACACAACACAATCTATGTGACTTGGAGACGAAAGTCGGCGACCATACTATCACAGACGAGAAGGTTAATTGTTGTTTTTTTAAATCCTGATTTTTTTGTGGGAAGTGGTTTATGACATAAGATCTCGACCGATTCATCAAGATGTAATGGCTTTAGGGGTCAAATCTGCATCGAACGCTTGAGGTATAGTTTTAATCCACACATCGCCGCGTGTGGCGGATCTGTTAACTGTTTTGTCATGGAATGCACAGTTGCTGCACTTTTTTGTTGTTGACTCCTACAATGTGTGCTCTCTTACTCGTTTTCTTTCTCTATCGCTCTCTTGAATGCCAGTGATTGTTGAACACCTCTTTTTGGTCGGGTCTCACTGAGAAACTGAGATGGCACTGAACAAAGTCGTTGGCAACTGCATCATAACATGGTGTAAGCCCTTGTTCCACAAGTGAATATCGCTGCATGACATTAACAAATCCATTGCGAAACCACTTGCAGGAAATGGGAGGGAATGGGGAAAATGCACCGAACGTTGTGCATTGTCTTAACTTTCTTTGTTTGATGATGGAGAATACCCCAGGTCAAGTAAACACGCTTAAATACCTTTGTATTTCATGAAAAAAGTAAACAATTGGAAGGAAGCTTGGTTGTGGTTCTTTGTGTCAAATAATCAAGTTCAGAACACCCATTTTAGTTAGAAGTCGGGTACATGGTCATGGCGTGATATGTCAGATGCATACACTTAGCACGTTTGAGTGATGTTGTCACGCATTTAAGGCATGTTTTTTCTCCCCTCTTACCCCCGCCCCCCCCCTGAGCTCCCTAAATCATCGAATTAAAATGGCTCAACTTTTCAGCGTTTGAACGATTGTCTTGACTCAGTAGAAAGCTCTTATTATAATTAGAATCTTTCTATAGCGTGAGTAACCCATTAATAAGCTTAACTGTTGCACAGAATTCAGAAAATTTTACTCGCATAATTGGCGATTTTTGCTTTAATTCTTTAGTTTTGTTTCAAAATAATATAGAATGGGCGTTTATAGCGCGCTTTTTCTAATTTAAGATTTTTCTGTTAAAAAAAAAATCAGTTAATAGAAAGAAAACATTATCGTAATTCTTTCATTAATTTCACCATGTTCACCTGCACAGTCGTCGTGAGTGCCCTTGATGTTTTCTGGCGGAGTGCTGCTGGCTGCGGCCCTACAGGCCCACATCAGAGGCGAGGGGTTAGGGAGATTAACGCGCAAAGAGAGCCAAAGGCGAGCGGTGCTTAATCTTCCACCTCGCTCATACCTTACCAAGGCTGAGTATCGCGAGACTTGTATTGCATTGCAGCCTCTGATGTCTCTGACACTCGATAGTGTCCTTAAATGCTTCATGTAGTCGATGCTCAAATTTTTAAAGAATGTCCTAGGCTTGAGTGTATATATAGTCTCGGCGCACTGCACATAAAGGATTTTACGAAACAGCTTTGAAAGGCATCTGACCTCTAAATACATACCTTGACAATTGTTGTCCCAGATCACATGTTAAAAGTTACGGTATTTAACATCGGTAGTCTTGAAGTTAAGACATACGATTCATAATGTCACATAAAAAGAATTTGTTCTTGCTAGTTTTGGAATAATAACATTGCAGGAAACAGCAACAATATTAAAAACAACAATAATAATAATAATAATAATAATAATAATAATAATAATAATAATAATAATAATAATAATAATAATAATAATAATAATAAATTTAACTCGCTTACCTAATACTTAAAACCAAACACGCATCATACGGCTTCAGATTGTAACTTATGCAAACAACAGGATATATAACGTGTCATCATTCGGGCACATCAAGAGAGTTTCTCTTCTAAATAGACACAAGATGTGTTCTGCCAAGTGACAACCGTAAGCAATGCACAAGAAAAATGATACCCCGATGTTGCCCACAAAACATGCAAAAACTTTCGCAAGGCAGAATGAGGTCTCGGGTACTCGTGTTTTGCCGGCCTGCAATTCCTGCACCCGTCCTCTGGTCGTGATCGGATTAAGAGTCAGCCCAATACCTAACAACCCCGATTCGGTCCGCTCCCATGCACCCACTAAGCGCCAACCGCCAAGAAAGGCGGAGGGCTGGAGCTCCACTGAAGTGCAGGAGCGAGAGTGCTGAACCCAAATAAGGGAACGTGGGGGATTGTGTGCGATAGTGGGGAAGGGAGAGAGAAAAAGGCAGGGGAGAGAAGGGAGAGAGAGAAAGAGAGACAGACAGACAGAAAGACAAGACAGAGATTCTGTGTGGACATTGGGGGGGGGGGGGAGAGAGAGAGGGAGAGAGAGAGAGATAGAAGAGTGTGGTGGGCGAGAATGGACCTGGAAAGGGCTGTTAATAAATTATGTGAGAGGTCTGAGTATATTTGTGTGAGGGTGAGAGGTAGGGAAGTGTGAGTATGTGGAGATGGAGGTGATGAACTAGAAAGGGTGAGGAGCTGAAGGTGGGGATTCAAAAAAGACAAAAACACCCATCTTCGTTGTTGAAACTTCAGTCAGTCATATTAAAGTTCATTCAAAGTCGAACTTTCGACACTAGTTCCATGGAAACATCAGTGGCCATTTGGCACATAGTCTACGATGAGATCCTGAATACTTATTTCGTCAGGACTGAAAAAAATAATAGGATGTTGAAAAGCAAATAAAATAATCTGTCCGTAGGAATGAAGTATTTAGTTAGAAATTTTTTTAAAAAGACGCCCGCTCTCACTCCCCTCACGCTTTTTTCCCCACACACCCAAAACAACAAGCACACGCATCTGTCAAGGTGTGATTGTTTATTACTGTTTGCTTTTTTCTTGTGGCAGAGAGACAGAAACAATGAAGTCTATTCTTTCAATGGCTCAGACGAGAAAAAAAATCAAGAGATAAACGTTTTGTAAATGTTAGTCGTTCTTTCCTTGGCCCAGATCAAACAATGTAAATCCTTCAGACTCGAGCCTGTAGCTCTAACACGTGGATGTAGGTGACAGCTGCGATCCTGACTTAAATCTTTTGTCAGCGTTTATCAACTTATTAACACGCCCCCATCGAGCTTCCGTTCTCAACCATGGTGACCAGTCATGCTTCCTAGCTAAAGAATTACGAACAACTAAAACAACAACTTACCTCCTGATATTCATATAGGCTATTCGCATTGTCTACAGTGTTGTGGCTACGAATGTCTTCTTGTCAGATTATGAAGGGAAACAACTCAATGCCTGTTTATCTTATACTACAGTGAACACTTTGATAATGCCTGTCCGGGGCGAGGATTGAGTCGGCGACGGTAGATAATCAGCTTGTATCAACAGTGGAAGACAATGAGATGATATTTGGCAAATCGAGGACCGATATTATTATATGGCTTATCTGCTTGTTGTTATATGGGAGCATTGTGCAGGGAATTGCGAAGCATTTGAATCTTGAAGATGGCAAGTTTAGTTGCTAAGATCCGCACGAGAGACAATATTAGTATACAAGGCTTATCTGCTTATTGTAGTATGGGCGCATTGTGCAGGGAATTGCGAATCTTGAAGATAGTAAGTTTAGTTGGAAAGATCCGCACGAGAGACAACATCGTCATAGGAACCTGGAATATCAGAACCCTAACTACGGAAAATTAGAAGAACTGGCCCATGAGCTGGACCACTATCGAAGGAACATTTTAGGTATCAGCGAACTGCGTTGGAAAAGTCTAGGGGAAACAGTGACCGACAAAAGCCACAAGCTTTACTTCAGCGGAGAAATGACAGGCACGAAAACGGCGTTGGATTCTTACCATCCAGGTCTTTCCCCCACATCAGACTATGACGACAGCAAAGTCGAGGATTTCTATGAACATATGCAGGCTGCCCTTGACCAAGTGCCGAAGAAGGACATAATCGACTGGAATAGAACAAGTTTGGCCAAGATGCGCACCACAACTGGGGAGACACGTGTGGACCCCACTGCAACAACGAGACAAATGACAGAGGTCTGAGACTCTTGGAGTTTGCCAGATACAACAATCTGATACTGGCAAATACGCTTGGTCTCCACAAAAAATCCAGACGATGGACCTAGCACAGTCCCAGCGGGGATCATCACAAGGGTGAACCAGATTGACTACATCATGGTCAAGAAGCGCTTATGATCAAGCGTCAACATTGGCAGAACATGCACTTTTCCAGGAGCAGACATCGGAAGTGACCACGATGATATCGTTCCGGCTCCACTTGAAGAGAATACACACAACAAAATGCACTAAACTGAAGTTAAACCTGGACAAACTGCAAGACCCGAAGGTGGCAGAAATCTTCCAATCCACAGTTGGTGGGAAATTTGCACCACTGCTCATTTTGGGAGCTGGTGAAGTAGGTGTCAAGACCCTAACCACCACTTTCAATTCAGTTGTGACAGATGCTGCCACTGAGATCCTTGGCAAGCACCGCCAAAAGAAGAAACCGTGGATCACAACTGAACTTTTGGACCTCGTGACAAAGGAGGAGTGATGAAAAAGAAATAGAACAGCTCACGGGGAGCTGATTCCTACCGAAAAATCAACAATGACATCCGAAAAGGCATGCGCACAGCAAAGGAGAACTGGATAGAAAGTTAGTTTCAGGAAATAGAGAACAGTGTGAACATTAGAAAGTTAGTTTCAGGAAATAGAGAATTTTGTGAACATTACATTACATTACATGGTTATTGCTTTCTCTACCCTTGACTTAGCACATACACAGTTTGTTATAATCTAAATCTGATCAAACGCGCGTACAAACGTGCAGACTAGATATCATAGGCAATTGCCAGCAATGCGGACCAGCACTCCATACGCAAGGTACACCATTGATACTACGGCGTCTCATTTACTGATAGTGTAACGTCTGTATGTTTCCTTAAGTGACCAGATCAGAGCTAGGCTTCCTTGTCTCGTCGAGTTGGTCACTTATGTGGTGGCAAGTTGACTTTTGCCAAATGCAATTTTCTGCTCTCTGTGCGTGCGTTTGTGTATGTGTGTGTAGGTGTGTGTGTGTGTGTGTGTTTGTGAGGGTAAAGGGGTGGGGGTGTTTAATTGAACAATGAAGTTGTATTGTATTGCATTGCATACTACACTGCAGTACATTTGCAGTATTTATTTGTGTTTAAACGAAATTTGCTCATTTTAGGCACTTTGAACCTTCTCAGATTATTTTGTTTCTACAACTTTTGTTTTAAAAGAAAATGTCTTGTTCCCCTCCCTCGTTTCTCTACTCTCTTATATCTCTTCTTTCTGTCTGTCTTTTGTCTTTTTCTGTCTCTTCCACCCTCTACCCCCCCCCCCTCCACTCACCTCTCTCTCTCTCTTTCTCTCTCTCTCTTGTTTACATTAAAAAACAACATGCTATCCCATTAAACAACAGCAAACCATTACAGTCATGTTCTAAATAGATAAATCTCCTCTTAACGGACTTCTTTATTGTTCTACTATTGGGCAAAGATTGACACTGACCATTTCATTGCGCACTTAATTCAGATTGTTACCAAGCCTTGTTTATCTACAGGTTGAGTCGTGTCAAGATCTACATGCAGTATTTTAAGCTCAGTTAAGAAGATCTTTGTTTTGCAAACCTCGTATTCAGTAACGTTTGTCTGTGGGGAAAACAGTATTCCGCGCGGTAGACATGACAAGCAGATCACATTATTTATTTTGTTTTATACATAATATAGACATTTACCTAATAGATGAGTTCGGATTTCAATGGAGGATGATCAGTGTGCAGTCACAGTGCATCGTCACCCAGGATCGGAGAAAAAAGACCCTCCAAACTTTCCATCATTTCGACATATTATTATGGGCAAATTTATATGTAAAAATATAGGAATAAATGTGAATACAAAGTTTGGAATGAGCACTCCCAATATGCATTGAAGGTAATCCTAAATAACTAATATCGTTTCGCATGTAGATCTGTATAATAGTACTGCGTGTATGTAATGTGGTTTGTGCTGCGTTTACTTTAATGTGTCTGGCATAATTTATAGCGTGTTTACTTACCTTGTAAGAAGACAATTAGGAGAAGAGATCTTTGGAGCACTGTCCATTTAGGCTTCCTGGCCTCCTCTTACCACGAGCCCTTTTTACTAGTGACCTGGAGAGCACGTCCTCATAAAGCTGCATAAAAACATGGCAGCCACACTCCAGGTTAAAGGTGCTTCAATAGTGTACCTCTTAGCCTTTGAATAAATGATAAATATATATATATATATATATATATATATATATATATATATATATATATATATATATATATATATATATATATATATATATATATATATATATATATATATATATATATATATATATCTGTCTCTCTCTCTCTGTCTTTCTCTCTGTCTCTGTCTCTCTCTCTTTCTCTCTCTCTCTTTCTCTCTCTCTCTCTCTCTCTACCCTTGGGGTCATGAGCAATCTTGCCACTGTAGATTGTTCTAACCTATAAAGGGAAAAGTGAAAGCCCCAGTTGAAAACTTGTCTTGACTTTGTAGGCATGACAATTCACTGCGGCAACAGTAGGCTACCCCCGTTGGGGTGCCGGGGGTTTCAGTATAAATAGTATCCCCACTTTCTGGAAATTTAGTGCTTTAAATTCCCACTGTCGCTGTCTTCCTCATTTACTCTTTCCCATTCCTGCTCTGTCCTATCACTCTGCTATACTATCTTCTTCTTCGCTAGATCAATGACCTACCTTTTTTCTTGAAAACTCTTCCTGGACAAGACTCCTTGTTTGTGTATGAGGTCTGTTGGATCAGCTTGGGAGTGTTGGACGCTTTCTGCCGGGTGGTCACTAGGGCTTCCTATGATGTTATTATTTAGCACTATAGGCATTTTATATGTATATGTTTTGTTGATAATTTATAATGATGTTTGTATTCTATTTTGTTTTTGTAACCGGGGGTTCGAGTAGTTGGGGTAAAGCCTCAGCCGTCCCCTGCGTGGGATGTCTTTATTGTAAAGTGACTGGCCGGTGGAGGGCATTCAATTTTCCCACTAGGGTTGTTTCAGCAGATCTTTTATGCGGATCGGGGGTTGTCCGGTCCTGATTTGGCTCGGAAGAGTCCGCTGGACCTAAAGCAACAATCAATCAATCAATCAATCAATCAATCAATCTCTCTCTCTCTCTCTCTCTCTCTCTCTCTCTCTCTCTCTCTCTCTCTCTCTCTCTCTCTCTCTCTCTCTCTCTCTGAGTATCAGTGACTGTTGACGCTTACATCAAAATGCTTGCTAGACTTCTGACACTAAGTTTGCTTCCCTACTGTAGTTTTTCTTCTGTAAAGAGGTCTTTAAAGAAGTGTTTGTAGTTTCATTTCATGACGAATCCGGTAGTGACTTTTGCAAGGGACACCCAGGTTGCACATAGTAGACTCAGTGCAGTGCCTGAATCTTTGCTGTCAGATTACGGAACATTGATAACCTGTTCTTATCACAACTTAAAGTGCGTCTGGGGTCCAAATTAAAATTGCGCAGCAACTTTTTTTTTTTTTTTTTTTTTTTTTTTTTTTAATAAAGTGATTCCCGCCGCTAAGAGATTGACTATTTGCTTAATTAATATTCATACCCTTTTTTGTGTCTAAAATGTTTAAAACATTGAATATAAATTTCGTGTGCAACCGTTCAAAAGGTCTTCTGTTAAATGAGTAACCGCTTATCCCCATTAGAATAGAGACATTAACGGCGCGGTGCGTAATGAACATGCTCCAAGTCGTTGTCTTAATTAACCAAGCGGGAGTATGTTTAGAAAAGTTACTGCTGGCGAGTTGAAGAAAGGACAAATTAAGTTTGTGTAGAACACAACTAAAGGTCTTTCCTATCACACTTTCCTATCATTCCCTATCCTCCGTGGGGGTGGGGTGGGGTGGGGTGTTCTGTATAAATAGTATCCCCACTTTCTGGAAATGTAGTGCTTTAAATTCCCACTGTCGCTGTCGTTCTCATTTGTTCTTTCTCATTCATACTCTGTTCTATCAATCTACTATAACATCTTCTTCGCTAGACCATTCACCTACCCCTTTTCTTAAAAACTCCTCCGGGACAAAATTCCTCATTTGTGTGTGAGATCTGTTGTATCAGCTTGGGAATATTGGACGCTTTCTGCCAAATGATCACTACTAGGGCTTCCTGTGACATTATTATTTAGCAATGTACGCATTTTCTATGTATATGTTTTGTTGATATTTATAATGATGTTTGTATTCTATTTTGTTTTTGTAAACGGGGGTTCGATAAATTAGAGTATAGCCTCAGCGTCCTTTGCGTGGGACGTCTTTATTGTACAGTGACCGGCTGCTGAGTAAAATGTACGTCCCCGAACACCTAGGCATATAGGGGACAAGATAACCGGCTGGTGGAGTGCCTTCAGTGTTATCACTGGGGTTGTTTCGGCAGATCTTTTATGCGGATCAGGGGTGAGTCCTCTTTCAGCCAAGTTGTGGTCTTAATTTTTTGGTCCGGCTCTTTGCAGTCAGTCCGCTGGACCCTGTAAGCAATGAATAACTAACTATCATTCCCTCATTTCTGGGATAGCATCTAATGACGATTATATCCAAGACGCAATCAATAAACTCCAATCTCATCTCTTTAGGCGAGATACCTTTATCAGTTGCGTTCTGTCCAAATCTTTTGGTCTCCCCAGGGGGGGAGTATTGCGTGCCTGTGTTTTTGAGTGACACGTAATGACTGTATGAAGGAGCCTACTCGCGAGGTGACTTTATCGAGAAACCGAGTGTCTTTTTAAACTGCTTGTACGCTTGTTTGAGGGCTTTCATCTCAATAATGTGGACTCATAAAATATATTATTGGACTATAATACCTAGACCTAGTGTAAAAATTTGGAAAAAGTGTCCTGTGACTCACTTTAAATCTTCTGGTAAGGTATGGCAGTAATACTGCTAGCTTTGAGTGGGAAGAGAAAAACTTGCATTCAGCTTGTGAGCTTTAGTGGCTTGTCATTGAAGGAGAGAAAAAAAACTACTTTGAAATTTGGTTCCATTATCACTGATATTAGGTTAACTGGTCGGCAGAAATACGGAATCCTATGATCTGTCTTTTCCCCTATTGATACCTGCCACTTTTCTTTTCTCTGTCGTTCTTGTTTCTAATACACTTGCGTACAACGTATTGTACTCGTATTCGACTCGCTTACGGCATGCTTGTATTATCCTTCTATAAGTGAATGTGCTTCACGTGGAGAATGACCCATTAAATTAAAGCAAAAATAATGGGACAAATGGAAATTCAGCAAATATTAAAGTGGTTTATTAATTATTATTTTTTAAAATACAGTAGCCATAAAGCAAATCGGAGCATTTGTCTTTAGACGACGCTGTCAGTGACAAACAGTTTAAACTTTCAGAATTGCTTAAAACTGAACCTCTGTTTCGGAACCCCTATCTCATCTCTACCTATGCCGGAAAATTGCGCGAGATTTATTTATTTATTTTAATTGTGTGTGAAAATACGTTAACCACACTAGGCTAATTTTCTGATCAGACAAACGCCACTGCACTGCTTCAGACCAAACTTGTGATACCTTGTACAAATGTGTAATTTAAAAAAAGAAAGAAAGAAGGCAGGGGAAAAAAATGAATTACAGCAAAATTATACTTACCTTATGATTCTGTAGATATTTTGCCAATAAGCTTGAAGAGTAGTATAGAATAAACGAAGACGAGATTTCAACAATCAAAACTTGCTGCATCAGACAATATTATTTACTAGCATTTCCATTGCAGTTGTCCAGAGAAGAACAGCATCGAAAACTGAACACAGTGTCTCTCAATGGAGGCAATATCTTTGATCGCGAATCACGATCGACTGATGCTGATCGATGACCTAAACCTCTTACTGAAACGCGTTGTCCATTTCTGCCGCCCCTCACCAACGACTGATCAGTGTCTTCGATCTGATTCACATGCTTCGATCTAACTGGTTGCGTTCCTTATTGAAGACGCGTTTCTATGTCCTTGTAAGAAAGACAATTTTAGAATTTAGAGTCTTCGAGAAAGAATCAAATTAAATCTTTTACGATACTGCAAAAGCAAAAAACCAAAAACACATGTTCTTTTCCATTTACTGGGTTTCAATTGGTTAAATTAAAACGCAGGTCCACAGCTTTTATTAATTTTGGCATTTGACTTGGATTTTGTTGTTATGACATCTAAACACTGGCTTCAAAATTGTAAACACAGGCCTTTAGGCATTACACTTTAACGCATTCCGATTTTGAAAATCGCAGCAGGTCTGGCGGGACAGATAGATCAGAATGTCAGAGATAATATTATGTAGTCATCGAGGATTGCCCTGCAATTGGTATCAATATTCGCTATCAAGTCAACCACCTGCCGGTACATTTTTTGTAGCGTAAATCCGGGCATGGAGAGCACACGGAAAGAATGAAGACCATAGCGTTGACATATCTTCAAAGGAAATACATTCCAAATGCTAGAACTGTGTGTAATCTGCACTCAGTTGCTGTTTAATCTACTTCACTCAGTGGAGTTTTAAGTACCTTTTGATAGGGCAGTGTGTTCTTTGGCGCTTTGCAATCAGACAGACTGCGTGGACATGATTTCATGAAACCAAATTAGATTTCAATCGCAACATTTGTTTAGAGTGTGTGTGTTTTTTGAGGAGGAAGTTTGGGGAAGAGAGTTGAGCCCGTCACACACCAATTTTTTGGCTCATATCCGTATAGCAAGGCAAGGTATGTACCCGCCCCAAAATCAAAATTTTCCAGATTTTTGCAAATCTGTGTGAGATGAATCCTTAATAGTCCAAAAATGATATCAATACCAATTTGTGTTTTTTTTTTTTGTAGGAAGCTGTCCGTTAGGCTGTCCGTTCGTCTGTCTGTCCACCATCCGTTGTCTGTGCAAAACTTTAAAGTGGCTAAGTGCTCGGAACCAATTTCATGTTTCACAACCAAATTTGGTAGAATGGTGTATATCGAAAATGATCAGTGAATGAATGACTTCACTTCAAGGTCGAGGACACAGGGTCAATAAATGGTAGTAAAAAAATAACAATTTTTCACAAAATTCACTTTTTTCCTAAGTTATTAATATTGCATTTATTATTCTTTATGCACGAGATACACAAACTTTGCAAATTTGGTCCACCTCGTTCCAAGGTCATGGTCACTGGAGCTGTCCAAAGTCGGTTCGTATAGGTACTTTGAAGTGACTTTGACCATAAACTATGAGAGATATTAAGTCCAAACTTGTTTTATTTAGAGTTGATAGTTTCATATGTTTTCTGTTCTTGATCTTGAAGGCCAAGGTGATTTTAGGTCTTACCAAAACATATAAATTCTTATTGTACAGTGGAATGGCTAGATATTTGACCCACATTATGCAACAATATTGCATTATTTGATCATAAATGAACATCAGACGTCATGTGACGGTCAAGGTCATACCTAGGTCAAGATCACCGAAGATCATGATCATCCCAAGGTCAGTCACTGTTTTTGGCGTTGTACAACTTTTGCCGTAGTTTATTTGGTTGTACATGAGTGTATTTGGAGCCGGAGGTCAAGGTTATCTCAAGGTCAAGAGCTTCAAAATAACAAAGTGATATCGCTCGTACTTTACATTTTATTGCCACCGTTTCATTTCGTTTTCTTTTTCTTTCTGGGCACTCATTTTCATGTTAAATATTGCAAGTTCCATTAGGAACATTTAGAGTCATGTGGGCTTTGCCCTTCTAGTTTGTGTTGAACTTGAATAATAATAATTATAATAATAATAATAATAATAATAATAATAATAATAATAATAATAATAATATAATAATGACATTATTTTACCCTACAAGTTCAAGAATATTGAGGTGCAGATTCTTTTCTGTACTATGGCTGGCTGCTGCCTCTCTCTCCATCCAGTCAACCACTGCTCCCATTCTCCCATTATAATATAATTGTTTTGGGGTTTTTCACCGGCGCTGTGACAACGCTCCTTGTGTGGACATGTTTATGCGCTTAACAATTTTTTCACACATTCGTTTATAGAATCAATAAGTCTCTAGCTTGTCCCAGGCTGCTGCTTCCAGCACTGAGCTTGCTGTTTAGTGGGCCTTTCTTTTTTTCTTTTGAGTATTCTTCTTGAAGTTGAACATTAGATTATTTCCTCATCCATCAGACCTGCCGGAAGCAACCTAGAAATACCCACACAGGGTTTCGGAGCGTGCTGCCTACACCCTGAACTATTGAAATCGTATAGGTGTTAGCCCTCAATAGTCTCAGATACTCAGTATGGAAATAACTTTACTCCTATGCATCTTTTACCCCCAATCCTACTCTTCCTCACTCCTCTATCCGTGTTACGTTTGAGACGCGCACGATAGATCCTATCATTTTGTGTGTTGCAAAGCATGCAGTAGTGTATTTAACTTTGATTTGATTTTGTGTTGTTGTTAGAAGAAGCTTTGTAGAATGTTGATAATTTTCGTCGGTCGATATTGTTGAAAATTTTCTAGAATTACTTGTTTACTATTGACCGAAGTTTCGCGATAAATCTAGTAATAGCTAAGAGATTCTTCTATCCTAAATAAGGTTATATGACGTAAGACAGTGCATAGTTCCGGTGACGAGTTTTATTTTTTTTATTGGGTGTTACTGCGTCATGCTGGAATGTTCGAACTTTTTCTCGATTGCAAAGAGGCTGTATAAGTGATGCACTGATTTCAGTCGTCCCTCGGGGCCGGATAGCTCAGTTGGTAAGAGCGTCTTGCTAGTAACCGAAAGGTCGCTGGTTCGAATCCCAGATTGGTCAACGTGTGATCATATTATTTTCCCCTTTACCAACAACTGTCCCGCTGGTGTCAGTATAAATCGGTCCAGTAGTCACCTATATGCGAAAGTGTCGTGTGACTATAATCTACAAACAACTTCAACAACTTCAATCGTCTCCTGGGCCTATACGCTTATGTGTCCGGGGACGTTAATCTATTTTAACTAACTAACCAACTGCTTGAGTTGTGAAAGAGTGATTGATAGAGATTTGTGATGATTTTTGATGATGATCTTTGAAGCGATTTTCGGAAAGCGATCTTGTATGCAGTTGTTGATGTTTGCTGAATAAAGTTGGAAAACTTTATACCATGACTCCTGCCTTGTTGCTGAATGAACAGGTTGTGTGGATAAACGAATCTGAGTTACATTTACCAAGATTCAAGCATCGGGGCTGAATCAACCATTCATTTTAAAAAAAAGTAACAATCCGTCACCCCTTTACTCCCTCCGCCTCCCCTCGCCAGATATATGTGAGTGTGTGTGTGTGTGTGTGTGTGTGGGTTGTGTGTGTGTGTGTGCTTGTGTGTGAGTCTTAAAATTGTTATTATGGAGGGTAGCGGGACTTGGTGCTTAAGTTTTTCTTAGGACAAATAGCTATAGGTTATGTATCAGTGCGTGTTATCATAGGTGCTTACTCCGAAGTAAAGACTAACTTAAGTTTCAGTCTAATATCAATATCGAATGATACTGGTTACTTGCCGAACAGTGTACGTTTTTTAAAAAGAGTTTTATCATGGTTAGCGCACAGGCGCTCTTATTTGGATATGAATGGAGTGGAGTCGTTGTCGTATTTAACAATATCAATTATTAGGCAGCGATTCTACTCCTCTCACATCCAGATGCGGGCGCGGGAGTAGCGTTCACGACTTGGATGTTCCAGTCTGGAAGGCTTGCTTCATTAGACAGCGTTGGGAAAACTCATCAGACATGTCTTTGCTTTTTGCTTCATGAATGGTCGAAATCGGGTATCCGACCCCATTATTACTAGGCTCCCATCTTAGATCCATTGAAGGAGTGGGCTATACAGTTAGCACAGACCGTACTACTTTCCTAGGCGGTTTTGTAGTCTTGCAGTCTGTTTCATACTGGTAAAAACGTTGAGGTGGCCTGTTTCAGACTGTTACACCTAAATTGGAAGAGTGTTATGTTAAAGTTGGGAAGATTGACAGTGCTTGAGTACAGAGGGGTATGATGGATCCTAGATGAGAACTAGTTTCCCAACGTAGCATAAAGACTGGAATTTGTTTGACTTCAGAATAACATTATTATGAGCAGTGTCTCTTTCCACGGAATTAGATCACTCTCTTTCCTTGTCGCTCTCTCTCTCTCCCCATTCAGGCTCGTCTAAAGACTTTCCCTCCCCCTCCCCCCCTCCCTGTGTCGACAACTGCGCTCTCTTTCTCTCCCTCTCACACTGAAAACTGACCGAGAAGTTCGCCTCTCCCCCAAACTCGTAAAGCCTACCTATTACGCTGGGTGATGTAACGTGGTTGGACAGTGAAATCTCCCCTTCTTTTTCAGATCAGGGTAGGGTATGCGATGACATAATCCTTCAAGGAAACCTGCAGTCTTGTCTGTAACCAGTGGCAGAGATGGTGGAGAGATTGCGGAAACCTCGCTAGTCTGTGCTACCCAGTTTGTCTCCATCTTGATCACCGCCCCAGCCATATCCTCAGAATCCTTGTATTTAGTCTGTGAATATTTTGTTTTGTCCGTCTCACTTTTAGTACTAAATCAATATGATAATTGGGAACGTTTATTACCAATAAAAATGATAATTATCGTGAATGTGTGTGTCTTAATTATCATAGAATGTGTGTGTGTGTGGTTGCGAGTGTGTATGATATCTAAATTGCACAAAACATTGTTCTGGATTGATGTGTTGCTTAGTGTTTTATGTTATGTTGCAGTTTGTCCGGTTCTATGGCACCCTGCTTCCCGTGATGTTTGTTGCTGTGCTGATGGTGACTGTTGGAGGATTGATCACATCGTTTGCTAAAGGTAAGGTCCATGACAACAGTTAATAACAGTGGCACCCACATTTATTCTCTTTCACTCGTGCATATTTGTTGGAGTTTAAAAAAAAAAGATTTATGTATGGTTATCATTTACCAAGTTTATTAATTCATTCATATTTGTGTTTATGAATGATTTTGCTGCTTGTGTCAGATCATGAGTGCCCATGGATGCCTGATGCAGTGTACTCGTTTGCCACACCCTACTACATTGTGCCACTTGTTGTTATTTTCCACACGGTCACTAGGTAAGCACCAACAATGCCTCTGTTGATTAGACCTGGAAGCTGGTTTCACAGGGATGTTGGTTAGGTGTGTATTGGGGGTTGGGAAGTGGGGGTGAGGGAGATACAGGGTTGAAAGGAAGGTAAATTGCTATTATAAATGTTTTAAAAGCACTTAGAACTTGCCGCTGTGAGGGGCAAATATATTGCCTTAGGACAAGACTAGTGTTGGGGTAGTAATAGCAGTGCAGATATGAGTTAAAGTTTCATGGTTGCGGTAACAGTAAAGAAAGGTAAAGGTAAAGGTGATCCCATAGCCTTTTGGCCGTAGGGGAGCGTGATGTTGGAGATCACACTTATCTTGGGCCAGCGTAATGAGCGTGATGCCCATCTCTCTCCCTCGCTGCTTTACCTTCCCCACCCTTAAGAGAGTAGGTACTCAATCACAGTTGAGTCAACTGGGGGCGTTGTTATTTGTCGCTTTCATGGTTTTGCGGTCACCCATCCAAGTGCTAACCGCACTGGACGGTGCTTAACTTTGCGACACAGTTGCGAGTGCTCCAACCACTGCGCTATTCAACACCCGGTAACAGTAGCTGAAGCAGTAATGGCCACTGTGCAGTAATAGGTCTGTTCCTTAAATAGGCATAGTCCTTGCTCATTATAGTTACCTCTCTTGGTTTGTAGAACAACTTGGCAACTCGGCTATATTCTGCCTTGTGCAAAAGATGCAGACAGTAAAACGTTGTGCATGGGGAACATACAAAACTGACTCCAGATATCCTGAAAGATGTACAGGGATATAGTTTATTCCATGTGTCAAGTCTGGAAAGTATAACTATCATCTAGATTGATGCCTGAAGTGGATCAAGGCATGCAAATGACCTGGCTGAACAACTGAGTGTACAATTTTTTAAATTATTTTTTATTTATTTTTTTGGGTAACTGAGCGTGAAACCCATCAAATGCTGGACGTACATTTGCAGCAAGATCGGTGTTAATCTTTAAGGACGTATTTATGGAAGCATGAAAGTAGATGGAATCCATACTTGATGTGTTTAAATATATATATATATTTTTAGAGCATTTGATTCATATTCGATTCTTCCTCAAGGAAGAATAAAATTCAATTCTTTCTTGAGGCCCCCCATGGGGGTACCAGGGGTTTTTGTATAAATAATATCCCCACTTTCTGGAAATTTAGTGCTTCAAATTCCCACTGTCGCTGTCCTTTTCCTTTGTTCTTTCTTTCCTACTCTGTTCTATCAGTCTACTATAGTATCTTCTTTGCTAGACCAGTCACCTACCTTTTTTCTTGAAAACTTTTAGAAAACTCCTCATTTGTGTATGATGTCTGTTGGGTCAGCTTGGGAATATTGGTGTCTAGGGCTTCTTATGATATTAATATTTAGCAATGTAGGCATTTTATAAGTATGTGTTTTGTTGATATTTGATAACGATGTTTGTATTCTATTTTGTTTTTGTAAACGTGGGTTCGATAAATTAGAGTATAGCCTCAGTGTCCCCTGTGTGGGATGTCTTTCCTGTAAAGTGACCGGCTGGTGGAGTGCCTTCAGTGTTACCACTAGGTTGTTTCAGCAGATCTTTTATACGGATCAGGGGTGAGTCATCTTTCAATCAAGTTGGTCCTGATTTTGTGGTCCTGATTCAGTTCTTTGCAGTCCGCTGGATCCTGTAAGCAATGAACAACTAACTAACTAACTTCCTTGAGAAACACACTCTATTAACAGTAACACAGCTCCCTTCAAATTACTCTTTCAGTTTTGAGTTTAATTTGGATTTCATCCAGCCCAATTAATTTGATTTAATCAGAATAAGATCAGAATAAAGTACACAATTTAGTTATGAACTACGACCGTGATGACCAATTGCCTGTTGAAACGCTGGATAGCTCAGATGTTTGAGCAGCGAGCTCATGTTACAAAGATTGCGTGTTCCATTCCCTGTACCCCGGATATAAACTTTGGTTGTGAGCACTGGCCATCTTACTGTTGCTATTATTGTGATGGTTGTTTCAGTGTTTAGTTTTCCTTTCTCACCCATCCCCGGTCGCCTAGGAATGTGCTCAGCAGTCATCTGCCCAATGCAGCAAGTGGGCGCTTCGCAAGGCTTGAGTTAGATCCTGTATCAGCCAGCGCCTTGAGCAGCTTTTAAATTGAAAAAAAAAAATTTAAATAATAAAATACATCGGAACCCCACAAAACGATTGCCAATAAGCATCATATTTGCATGACGGGAAGTTAGTTCATAGATAAAAGGCATCTGGTTTAACTGGTTTCGTTGTTTGAAAGACATTTCGAGACGATTTTTATCTGGGGCCGATAGATTTGCCTCAAAGGGGGTTCCCGAGATGATTATGCAATTTCGTACGCTCACATACCAGCATAAGCATTGGCTTACCAGTTCAAACTGCCTGCTCTCACATACAAGGGAAGTAACTCACTTGTTTATGGTTAAAGCCACTTAAGAGCAATGCCTATTGATAAGATAATGGATTGCATGGATTCTTCAACAAAATTCTTCCAAACGTTGTGGTAGACAAGTTTTTTGACGTTTGGACATCGTCCGTGTATTCACCAAAAAAACATACAAACAATAAAACAAACACAATTCTTCGGGCCACCAGCCCCTAGAAAATAGGGTTAGTATGGTTGGTCACGCGGTTGGCCAAATTGTTGTACCTGATCTCTCAAGAATTACAATGGCGTTTACTTTCGTTAGGTTATTACATCAGCTCAAGTGTATTTGCTCATAAAATTCAGTTCGTATTTTTAGTGCATTAAAAATAAATAGTCCTAATCTCCATACATGAAACTTTGATTCGCTCTGTAGTATATGTATATACGAATGTACAGGAAAAGTTAAATATTTTTAACCGATAGTATGACAGATATTTTATATAATCATACTCTTATTGAAAAAATTGCTTGCATTATCTTACTTACTGACATAAAAAACATTTTTTGATTAATTACATAAATATGTGTTTATGTTTATGCATGTGTGTTTGTGTGTATGTCTAAGCATATATATGTTTGTGAAAGTCTAATATCATTTTATGAATGAAAAGACTTTAAATAAAAATCTGAATCTGAAATCTGAATCTGAATTTCCCATTTATGTTATTGTTATGCAACAGAATTTCAAACATGGGTTGATGCTGTACAGAATCAAAAGCCTTTTTCAGGTCCAACACAACAAAATAAAGGCGCACAGTGTTCACTAAGTTTGCCCCACACAAACTGCTTCAAATTGTCCATCACCTTGCACAAGAATCGGCCAATTACTTGCCTGTGCTGTATACTTTCACTAGGCATTTTTGTTGTTGTTTACTACTACTCCAGTCTCTCACAGTAACACAAACTTTACGAAGTTTTTATGCTGGTTTAGAAAGAGCAGCCATACTCGATCCCACAAAACCACGTGACCTTGTGGTAGACAAGTATGTAAGATATTTGTTTTCTTTGTGGTTTGCGGTCACAAGCAGTTGCAGTGATCATGCATACTGTTGTAGGCGTTCATGCATGCTTATAGAGTTTCTCATTGTTTTCAGCCTAAAGCCCATATCAAGACAGCTGGACAAGCTTGGTGTACCTGCTAGTGACATAGCAGAGCTGAGCTCTCGCAACTTATGGCTACAACTTCTGCCTGTGATGCTGTGCGTCATGGCATGGCTCGTCACCATTCTCCACTGCTATATCGCACATCTTAAAGTCTCGGTCTTCAGTCAAATCCTTGGATTTGTGTTCAGATGGTTAGTAGCAATAGTGCTCTTTCCTTCCTTCATCCCATATGTTAACTATTGCTGTCAAACTGATCCAAGTGTTTAAAATTGTGTGTTGTGAGACTAGTGTGAATTGTGATGGCAATTATTGCTCAGAGTATTGGGTCTTGTGACAAGACAGCCATCTAACCTTCATTGGTACGATTAAAATTATGCACATTTTCATATTTGTGCAATTTTGTTAATCTGCCATCTAAAATTAAATACAAGTGTCCATCCATTTTAGCAGTATTAAAAACATTGATTCCTCTGTTTGCTATTCCCGTTTTAGTAATAGTACATCTCTACATTCAAAGTCTTGCATGGCTTGTTTAAATCGTTTATTTAATCATTCTATTACAGTGCTTTTCTGGCTCAATGCGCTGGCCGGTAAGGTGTATAACTCAAGCTGGCTGAGGCGCCCACTCGCAGCATTTGGGGGCATAGTCTGACGCCCAGATGACTGGCCACAATTCTGGGTGTTTGGGGATGGGGAGAATAGATCTAGTGTGTGCTGAATGTATTTGTGTAGCTGGCACGCATCCATCTAGGACATGATCACCTCAGGATCTTTAAAGTCCATGTGATGGAATGTGGTGAATGCACAGACTAGACTTCGGTTTATACCCTCATCCAAAGGAGTAGGCTTTATAACGAATGTGGTCAACAATTTTCAATGAATTATTATACTTTCTATCCTCAGGGTTCCTGATGCAGTACTGACCATTGGAAGCCATCTGCAAAACGTTGTTGCAATAGCAGCAGTTGTATTGTCTGCTGTGTTGTGTGGTACTCTAGGCATCTGTGTTTCTTACGCCCTGTTGGCAGCAAAGGTACTGCTTTTTAACGTCTATCACTTTTCCATTGTCCTAAAATAATTGGCCATATTCCATACTCTTCCAGTACTAACATTCAAGTTTTTCTTGACACTATTGATTTCCTAGAATCTGATTTAAATTATAGTGTATCAGTGTTTTGATTTTAATTCTGTGCCAATGGCGTCATATGATTCAAGTGAAGTGAAATAAATAAAATGAGCTTGCTAAGGCATCTTACTGCTTCTGGATTTACGCATAGTATAATTCATGCTGGCAGTTGTAAACTATTTATTTCATAATAATCAAAATAGCCTAGCAATTTCTAATTCATTATTCAATTGAATCATTCTGCCAATTTCAACCATTCTTTAATTTCTACAGGTGCTGCGACTGTGTTACCTTTCTACCAGACCCAGTGCAGGAAAACTGGAGAAGTCACTCTACCGCTTTTATTTTATGGTGCTGTTGCTTTATATGTGGCTTGTCCTGCTGAATGCACCTGTTCTCATTGTGTGGGTCAAAGGATTGCAGTAAGTGCTTAATTTGTTAAAATTTTATTTTATTATTCCAGTCATTTGTTCTATTGTACACTTTTATTTTGTTACTCTACTTGTTTTCCCCCTTTGAATGTTAACTTGAGCTTAACAATTATTTTGTAACCTGGAGTAAAATTCTGAGGCAGTGGATTTTTGTTTCCGTTGATTGTCAGATGACTAGGTCTTCATCTGGAATGCCTATGGTGTGGCTTAAGCACATTATTTCTAGAGATATTTCAAATCGTCAAAGTGAGGAATTTATTGTTCATAATACTTGTGAAGTGGGATTGTTGTGCTTTGATTAGAGCCCATCATTTTCGGCTGGCACAGCGCACAGATCTGTTTTAGCCTCGGGTTTCAAATGGGTAGTCTGGGGTCCAAAATGGGTAGTCTGGTACATGAATAAGTAGTTTTTCAACTTGGCTGTATGAAAGAAGAAATTAATCTTTAACCAATGCCTGCACGAACACACAAAGGGAAACAAAAAATGCTTCGAGTATTAAATTTCACATGATTTAATTAAATGTGTGCTATTACTTGTACAGATGTGACGGTGTATGTTGCACTATGCAAGGGAAGTTTTGTGATCATAATCATTTTGCTAATACCTGAAAAAAAAATGTTTTCACAAACACAAATAATATTTATGTTTTCAGATACACATTGCAACTTCCATCTGATCCTAGCAGGTGGTCAGCTGTAGCTTCAACAGCCTGTGCTTTCATTTTCCTATCTTCAGACAATCCTGTCCCTGACAGGTATTTATTGTACACACTCACGCACATTCAGACACAGTCAACCTACTCATGCACAC
This sequence comes from Oncomelania hupensis, assembly GCA_036898135.1. Taxonomy (NCBI): domain Eukaryota; kingdom Metazoa; phylum Mollusca; class Gastropoda; order Littorinimorpha; family Pomatiopsidae; genus Oncomelania; species Oncomelania hupensis. The sequence continues at coordinate 93,193,392 of CM072512.1, forward strand.
ACAAATAAACACTCATTCATGCAGTCATGCGCAGACATATATTTCTTTCATAGGGCAATTATTTTACTTTCTTGAATCAGATGCAAGTGTAACGGAGTAGTTAACAGACCTAGTAGTGTTTAGTTAAGAAATGTTTCTAGAAGTATTTTTAGTATTGGTTGTTATTTGGGGGATTAATTCACTGGATAGGTAAAAGTAAAGGTAAAGGTAGTCCCATAGCCTTGTGGCCGTAGGGGAGCGTGATGTTGGAGATCACACTTTTGTTGGGCCAGCGTAATGAGGGTGATGCCCATCTCTCTCCCTCGCTGCTTTACCTTTCCCGCCCTTAAGAGAGTAGGTACTCAGTCACAGTTGAGTCAACTGGGGGCGTTGTTATTTGTCGCTTCACGTTTTGGGGTCACCCATCCAAGTGCTAACCGCACTGGACGGTGCTTAACTTGCGACAGAGTAGTGAGTGCTCCAACCACTGCGTTATCCGACACTGGATATGGATATGTTTAATTCTTACTGCCATTGTGGACTCTGTCAACTTACTGGTGGACCGCTATCATCGATGAAAATTGGCATTACAGTATCATGTCAAACAGACAAAGTTTGTGAAGCCTAGTGCTTAATTTGAAGTCATTCAACATGATCCTTTCATGTTGAATATGGCAACACACAAGCAAGTTGACTAAAGTTGACAATACTGGATACTATTCACCAAAATAAGACTCAAAGGGCAGCGATCTGTTACCAGCGCACATGCTCATACATCACACAAACACCCTAGCATACTCAGCAAACACCCATACATTGCTCAAACATGTAGTGTAAAGGTATGAAGACTGCCATTAGTTATACAGAAAGGAAATAACTTTTTTGTTTTTTTAAAATTAGATGGTGGTAAACAGTTTATTATTATTAAATTTTGAAGTATTTGTTAATTGTAAATATGGACCAGCATCCAAAAAAAAGATATCTGAATAATAATCAATTATGTTGCTTTGATTTGCAGGCAGTATGCCAAGCCTCTTCGTTGGACCATCCATGCATTGACTATATTATCTGTGCCATACTGTCTAGTGAGAACATACCGCATCAGCATTTTCATCTCGCTGATACTGAGTGTTGTGGCTGCTTCACATATTCCTTCCGTCGTCACTAAACTGTTTAACAGGAAGCCTTCTAAAAAGGAGGAATAGGTACCGGATAACATTAGTATAGCACCGTTATTATAAATGGTAGCTTGGATCATGAATGACACATCGCTGGTGCCAGTCATGACTGTTGTTGCAGTGGTTGCTTTATTAACATCTTATAATGTGAGAGGGAATGAAGGGACTACTTTTTGGTGTGGCAGCGTTTGTTTTTAACCCTTTCGTTGCCAAGAGAGGAAAAGGGAGGGAAGGTGGGGGGCAGGGATGGGGGGGGCTAAAAAGGGGGAGGGATGGGGTAGAACTGCACCGAGTTACAGCTGTTTGCCAGGCAAATTTGACTCAATTGGAAAACTGTACAAAAAAATTTTTTAGGTTTATAAATAACTGGGTACCCATTTTACACTTATGAAAGATAATTTATTTTTCTACAGAAACATACTATTTGAAAAAAATTATTAAAAAAAAATGTTGCAAAAAAAATATTTATTTATTTATTTTTTATTACACATGAGATAGAGATATTGAAAAAGAAACAGGGATGCTATTGCATCGTCTTTGTTGTATTTTGATGTATGAATGCGCAATATTGTGTCTTTTTGCTTATGTCCCTGTTTGGCGCATGGATCAGCTTTGTGGGCATGTGGGTGGGATGGTGGGCACCCGCCAATTAAAAGTGTTGTCAAACATAACTTATGAATGTTAAACAGCTAATCTTTTGACCTTTCCAATCAGTGTGTATCTGTGTTGCTAACCGTTTAATTTCCGAGAAAAAAAACTCGCAGTTATGATGACGAGATAACGCATTGCATATTTCGTCACGTTATTGCATGACAAGATAAGCCACATTGGGTTACTTTTTCCCCCTCTTTGTTTTAAATTGCGACAGAGAAAGAATATAGGAATACAACCAATTTATTTCATAGGGGATTGTGACTGTTGAAAACATGAGTCATTGGCCAGCCATAGCATAAGAGAAAGAGAGAACGAGAAATAGATCTTTTAACTTTGTCAATGTTTGTTGTCAGGAATCATTGTTACTGATTTTGGATCCTGCTTTTCATGTTAACTCAGAACTTTACATCAGAAGCAAGTGATTTCAGTGATGTTTATGTGAAAACATCTAAAGCCATTGCTAGCAATGTCCTACTGCACAGAATTGCATTCTGAGAAATGCTGCTTGATTCAACAGTAAGTAAAAGTTGTAATATAACATATGTAACATAGTAAGTTTTGGTTCTATATTTCTGTATCTTTTACTGACACAGTGACATAGTAAAAAATGTAAGTTTAACAAAAAAAAAACTAAAAAAAAACTAGAAGGGCAAAGCCCATATGACTCACATGCTCCTTATGGAACTCGCAATATTTAACATCAAAATGATTGCCCATAAAAAAAAGAAGAAATGGTGGCATTAAAATGCAAAGTAATATCGACGTTGATCTTTCTATGCTCTTGATTTTGAGATGACATTGACCTCCGTTTCCAAATACACTCATGTACTATCAAATAAAGAACAGCAAAAGTTGTATTATGGGATGACCTTGATCTTCAGTGACCTTGACCCTCACGTGATATCTCTCATGCATGGCTTATCAATAAGCCCAATGTTGCGTATTATGGGTTAAATAAACAGCCATTCCACTGTACAATGACTTATTTTTTGTATGTTTTTGCAAGGCCTAAAATGACCTTGACCTTCAAGATCAACACAAAAATGGAACATATATGAAAGATCAATCTATAAATACAAGTTTGGACTTTATATCTCTCATAGGGTCAAGGTCACTTTAAAGTACCTATACAAACCAACTTTGGACAGCTCCCGTGACCTTGAACTGGGAGCAAGGTTGACTCAATTTGCAAAGTACGTGTGTCTCATTGATAGCTATCATGCTTCAAAGAATCATACTTTGAATAATAATAATCGTTTTTTAAAAAAGTGAAATTTTATGAAAAATTATCATTTTTGACTATGATTTGATCACCCTGTGACCTTGAAGTAAGAATTCCAAAGACATGAACAGCGTAAACTATTTAAAACTTTTGTCTAAGGAAAAACTGGTAGTTTTCACTGTAGTCATTCACTCCTATACAAAATGTTTCTTCTACTAACACTGCTCAACTATTAGGCATGTTGTAATCAGCTAGTTGGACTCACATGCTTAGCAGTGAGAGTCTATGTACTTAATCCCCCCCCCTCCCCCTCACTGATTTTCTCAAATCAATGCGAGATAATACCTAAATAGTCCAAAAATGATATCGAAAAGAAATGTCAGTCCATCCAACGTCTGTCTACTGTCCGTCTGTGCAAAATAAGATGGTGTATACCCATGAGATCTCAAAAATTAATTCACTGATCATTTTGAGATCTCATGGATATACACCTTATCAAGTTTGATTGTGATAGTTAAAATAGGCTCCGAGTTCTTGGCCACTTTAAAGTTTTTGCACAGGCGGGCAGCTGACAGACATACGGACATTTTTTCCATACATCATTTTTGGGCTATTTAGGTCTCATCTCACATTTATTTGCTAAAATCTGGAAATTTTATTTGGTGGGGTGGGGATGGGGTTGGGTTGGGGGGGGGGAGGTAAGTACATAGACTCGCACTACAATACAATACAAGGTTATTGCTTTAGGTCCAGCGGACTCTTCCGAGCCAAATCAGGACCAGTAGACTCGCACTGCTAAGCATGTATTACAACATGCCCAATAGTTGAGCAGTGTTAGAAAGAGAAACATTTTGTATATTATTAGTGAATGACTACAGTGAAAACTACATGTTCTTCCTTAGACGAAAGTTTCAAATAGTTTACGCTGTTCGTGTCTTTGGAATTTTATTTTTATGCACAAAACTGCTAAACTCACATAGAATGGAGTTTTATTCCGTTACATTTTCGCTTGATATTTGATGCATTGATTTTATTGTTTAAGCCATGACAGGCTCCATTGCTGTGCTCAGTTTTATGTATCGCTGTGCATCATGGGTTTAATTCTGATCTTGAACAGTTGTGGATGTGCTGCAGCTTGTAAAAGTTAACATATATATGTTCTCAACTTTGTTATTCTCAGTATTGTTTCAACTATCTTCTATAAACTTCAGCAGGGTTAGATCATGTGTTCGTTAAATTGCCATATACAGACAAGTATTTCACAAGGTTTTGCTTATGGGTGCTAGTTTCAGTGCTGTGAATCAATGTTAACTTCATGATTGTGTTTGAAAATCTGTATGTTAGAAAATGTGTATGGACATAGGTTAATAATAACTTGACTATTGGAAAATCTCGGTGTGAAAATCAGGATTCTGTATGTGTTTTAACATGTATTTTAGCAATGAACAACAGCTGTTTTAGTGTTCAATAATGCAATACAATATATGGTGTTATTTTGTAAAATCAAATTGTAAGGTTGACGAGTACTATTTCAAGCGTTTTGAGCACCATTTTTCATTTGTACTCCATTTTCTTGATCTTTGATTGTAAGTTTTAATTTGTACACAGTTGACCAAAAACCGTTGTTTTATGAAGAACATTCCAAATCACAATTGATTTGCTATCATTTCTGTACATGTTTCATTTGTAACACTGATCAGCAGTAATACATATAAACTGTGCATGTGTAACTTTTAAATGTATTCACGTCTTGATATGAATGAAATGTTCTTTAACTCTTTGCCTGCCAGGCATGTTTCCACGTTTGTGCCAGACATTTCTCTGGCACCGGAAAGAAAGTTCAGTACCTTAGGCATTTAAGCTACTGTTCTTTCAATAATAGTTGTTAAATAGACATATTTCATATCAAATTAAAGGTAAAAGAGTGAAGAATAAGAAAAAAACAACACAAAAATGTTAATTTGATTATGTTATTGAAATATGTGTTTTGAAAGCATGTTGATCTTTTTGAAATGATAAAATAAAATAAAAATATTTCTACATACCACAGTGATAAAAAAAAATCTGGAGGAATAATTCCAATCACTGAATCAGCTTCACACACCAGAAAGAAAATTTATTTAGGATCAAAATACACTTTACAGTTTGAAATTATATTGATTATTAGCAGAGTTTGACACACTGTCGATTGTGCCCATCACAATGCTTAGTAAAATGCTCAAAAAACACTCTAAAAACGAATCAATTTGAAGAAACCACGCGCGTGTCGATCGAGAACGAAAGTAGAAAGAGTTATCTCTCTTTGGTTAAAATAAAACTTGGATTGGACTGCGCAAAAAACCGGAACGAAACGGAATACTGAAATCGACGATATATCGTCGATTGGCACAAACATGGCGGCTCAGATCGACGATATATCGTCGATTGGCAGGCAAAGAGTTAATTTACTAAACAGAAAATTGCAACAACTGCTGTATGTGAACTTGGTTAGGGTTAAGGTTACATCTGCTATTTACACACTTGTTGCACAATGCATACTAGGTTTCGTGGCATACATTCAATCCTGTCAATCAATAGCAACTGAAACAATTTAACAACTATATTATTTAATCCTCCTCTCCCCTCCCTCCCCCCTCACTCCTCATCTCCCATTCCTCCCCCAACTCGGTGCAACAAGTTTCTTCAACAGATTCAAGTTGGCTGCCCACACAAACGAGAAGAAACTGCAACAGTTTTAAATAATAACTTGAGTCTGTCAAATTTAGATTGCCCGACTTTTGGCAGACATTTTCTTTAGTTCACATCAAACAAAAGGACATGCACATGTATAGACAAATGAACAGCCACATAGTGCTCAAGTGTAAAGGGATGTCAAACAGAACAATCACACATATGTCATCTATGGGTTATCTCTTCAACACTTTGATGAAAGCATCTTTTGGCACTTCAATGTTTCCAATCATTCGCATTTTCTTCTTTCCTTCTGCCTGTCTTTTCAACAGTTTCATCTTTCTCGAGATGTCACCACCATACTGAAACAGAAGCAGTTGTGAATAATTTTACTGAACAAAATAATGAGACTACATTGGACTGAATGTTTTAGCCACTAATGTTTTAGCCACTAATACCCTAGTGAAAATGAATTGTGTTTCGGCTGTTGAAACACCTGATACCTGGACCAAGGTCAATGTGCATCGCAGAGTATTTAAAGTATGAAGTACATAGTTAATTCCTTCCTAAACACTCTCTAACTTTGTGTATTATTTAAACACAGTCACTGTTCAATATATAAGCACACAGTCCAAGTGGCGAGTATTTAGCTAATCACTCCTGATGTGTGCTGCACAGTAGACCTACGCTTTCCACTGCTGTTCCCACGCATTTATCCATTGCAGAAAATATGGCCGACGACACGAAGTAAATCACACACTGCATAATTGAGACTGGCCAAGGTTTACATTTGCCTCTCCCCCATCACTGCAGCTGTTCACAGATTGCTAGTTTTCTTCTTGAAGTATTACTTAATTTATTTACCCAGAACATAAAAATGATAGGACTGTAGCACACTGCATAGCAGAGACAGCTGAGGCTTACATCACCTCTCCACAATGAGAGGCAACGTAAGCCTTGGCCATCTCTGCTACACAGTGTGAGGCTGTAGGGCCAGCTTCGTTATGTCAGTTGGCTGCATAATAAGTAGTTTATACGACAAGCAGCAACGAAAGGCATTATAAGCCCCAGCCAGTCTCAGCTACACAAGAAGAAAAGCAGCGCTAATTTCATTTATTACATTTATTAGAGGGTTGGTGACGAAATAGTTGTGGTCTACAAAAACGATGAATCCAGCAATTTTGACTGTCCACCATATTTATGCTTTCAACAAAATATTACTTTAATTGTCTCACTCTGAGCAATGGCAGCAGCACATTTTTCAAATTTTATCACGCTCTGGGAATGTGACCTTGTGTCCTGTCCTAAGTACTCCATAATTACTCCTTATATCTACCCCTTACTATGTATAACTTGTATACAGTTTATACAGTACACAACTCTTAATAATTGTTCATTAAACAATAAAAAATGGTCTTTCACTTATAATAAAAATATATAGTCTGTAAACTGCTTATGTACTCCTTATTTACAGCACATCGAACTCGGCCTTAATATTGCCTCTTGCATGTAAACTAGAACAGAAACAAGATTGAATTATTTACTCTATAACCAGCCAAAAATCACCCCAGCCCACCCCAACCAAGTAAAGTAAAAGTAATCCAAAGTACAACAAAAAAGAAAACGAGCAACATACACATTTGGCAGTAACGTCTTTGCGAAACGGTTTGATGTCTTCTCGACAGAGTATCTTGCTGCCTACAGCCCCCTGGATGATAATACCAAACTGTTGCCTTGGTATACTGTCTCGCAATTTCTCACAAACTCTCTTTGCTGTTTCCCTTGCTCTAGTTGTATGGCAGATCATTGTCAGCTCATCCACCGCACTGCCATTCAGAAGAAAATCTACCTAAAATTGTATTGAGAAAAAAAAAGGACAGTAAAAATAATATTATGTAACTGAAGTGTACAGGTGTAAAATAAAAGACAGTACAAATAATATATGTAACTAATGTGTACGCTTTTACATCTAAGAGACTAAGTATGAAAACCAATTTGTCAACTTTTGCTGTTGAAATAGGTAGAAGGTAGAATGCTAGATCAACCAAGGAGTTACCTATTATGATTGCATAGTAGGATTTATTACAAATATCCCCTGTGGAGGTTCGGGGGTTTCTGTATAAATAGTATCCCCACTTTGTGGAAATTTAGTGCTTTAAATTACCACTGTTTATGTCATTCTCATTTGTTCTTTCTCGTTCCTAATCTGTTCTATGAATCTACTATCTTCTTCGCTAGACCAGTCACCTACCTTTTTTCCTGAAAACTCTTCCAAAACTCCTCATTTGTGTATGGGATCTGTTAGGTCAGCTTGGGGCTATTGGACACTTTGTGCTAAATGGTCACTAAGGCTTTCTGTGTTATTATTAATTAGCAATGTATACATTTTTTATGTATGTGTTTTGTTAATATTTCATAATGATGTTTATATTCTATTTTGTTTTTGAAAATGGGGGTTCGATAAATTAGAATAAAGCCTCACGTTCCCTGCATGGGATACCTTTATTGTAAAGTGCCAGCTGGTGGAGTGCCTTCAGTTTTACCGTTTGAGATGTTTCAGCAGATCTTTAAAACGGATCAGGGGCGAGTCCTCTTTCAACCAAGTTGTGGTCCTGATTCGGGACCTTTGCAGTCCACTGGACCCTATAAACAATGACTAACTATCTAACTATTACAAATATCCTACGTACAATACTTGGATTTAATTAAACCTTTCCTAAAGCAAGTTTTGATTATGTGTAAAAAGAAAGTAAACAGCTATGGTAAAAGTAAAAGTGTTTACCCTTATAAGGCTAGACACTTCGTAACCAGCATCTTCATAGTCAAAACTGAAAAAGACAATATTTCAATTAATAATTATTATCATATCTTTTTAAAAGCACACTTATCTGTCTGGGAAAGTTTAAACACTAATGTCGACGTTGACCTATGAACATAATTACACTCTCTTAAACACTAGGTAAATGGTATAACTACTATCACTTGGAAATCACTGGACAAGATTGTTTAAAAAGCAAGTGAAGGCAGGTGAAATGATTTATTTAACTAAAAAGACAGGTTATTTGGGTAAGTTAGCTCACCATTGAAAAGGTAATGTATGGAGAATTGCTGTGTTTCATAGCAGCAAGACAATAAAACCACACTGCCAATTATTTAAAAAGAAAAGCAAACACGTGTAAATGTGTTTTTTTTTAAAATATTACTTTACATCATCAATAGGACTATCAGTTCAACTGTTCCTTCAGCAAATGCAGTTGCAACAACAGCCCCAACTGCCCTGAACAAGAATGTTATGATGCCTTGTGGGTAGGTTTTACCTTGCATAACCAGAAGATAAGGATTTGAGCTCATCAAAGAAGTCAACCAGAATTTCAGTGAGAGGAAACCTGACTATGAGCATGATTCGAGTGTTGTCAATATTCAGTTGGTCCTCCATTAGTCCTCTGCGTTCCTATTTTAAAAAAACACGGAAACACACAACTGTAATTTTTCAGTCTGTTGAGAACTTTCTAGCTTCCTATTCTATATCCTATCCCATAACTCGAAAGTCGTTGGGGCACTACAGATGATCGTTTAACCAGTGTACTCCATCTTTCTCTGTCCTCAGAAACCCCCATGGCTTCGCTCAGTGTCAAGCCAGTCCATTCTTGAATGTTGTCCTCCCACCTCTTTTTCTGTCTCTCTCTTCTTCTGCCTCCTGGACCGTGCCTTGCAGGATGATCTTTGCAAGGCCTTATGCTCTACTGACGTGGCCATACCATTGGAGGTTTCCGTTTCGTGTTGTTCAATGGCTTGTGTGATGATCTATCGGATGTCGTCGTTGGTGATGTGCTGGGTATAGGAAATGCCCAGAAGTCTTCTGTAACATCTCATCTCCATGCTTTGTATTCTTCATTGTAGATCTGCTGTGAGGGTCCATGTTTCGCAAGCATATAGGACAATGGAGAGGACAATGGAACGCAGCAGTCTTACCTTGGAGTGTAGACTGATGGTCCTGTCTTTTCAAATGGGCTTCAACCTTGTTTGTGCGATCCTGGAGAGGACTTCCTGTCCGGGACCCACTGTCTGATACAATGGCTCCTAAATATTTGAAGCTATGCACTATGTTGAGGGATTGGCCTTAGACTTTGATATCTGTGTTGATGCCAATGGTGTTGTAGGTCATCATTTTGGTCCTCTGCACTTATTTCCATTCCATAGGCTCTGGAGGTGGTGTCAAGCCTCTGTATCAGCTGTTCAAGTTCTTGTTCCTCTCCAGTCAATACATCAATGTCATCCGCAAAATGGAGGTTGGAGATTGCTCTACCCCTCAGGCTGACTCTGCCTTTATGATCTGCAAGGGCATCTGACATGAAGCGCTCTATGAAGATATTGAAGGGTGTTGGAGAGAGTAGTCATCCTTGACGAACGCTGATTGTTGTTCTGAACCAGTTCCTGATGATGCTGTTGTGGAGAACTGCAATGGTAGCCTTGTTATACAGGCTTTTGATGACTTCAATATTGTTAGGGCTGATGTTGTACACTCTCATGGTTGCACACAGAGCTACATGTCAGACTCACTCAGACGTTTTCTTGAAGTCTACAAACACATGATATAGATGTTGTTGGTGCTGTAGGTATTTCTCACAGATTATTCTGAGATTGAAAATCTGTTCACTGATACTTCGCCCTGCCCTGAATCCTGCTTGTTCTTCAGCTATGATTTGTTCACCTTGGGGTTTCAACCTGTGGAGTATTATTTTTAGGAGGACCTTCCTGGGATGGCTGATGAGGCTGATGGTGCGGTAATTTTCACACTCCTGAAGGTAGCTTTTTTTTTTAAGAGTGATGACAAGCGACTGGGTCCATGGTATAGGCCACTCCCCACTCTGCCAGATCTTGTTACAGATAATGGTGATGGCGTCAATCATCGCTTCTCTTCCTGCTTGAAGCAATTCTGCGGGTATGTTGTCCACTCCCGCTGACTTCTTCTTCTTCAGCAATTGCACCGCTGCCTCAACTTCTTCGCGGAGAATTGGGAGGATTTCTTCTTCTTCTCTGTTCTTAAGAAATGCTAGAACTGATGGGTCTCAGTTTGGTGTGTGGTTGTAAAGGTCAGAGCAGTACTCTGTCATCTATCTAGGACTTCTTGTTCTTCTGTAAGGCATATTCCAGACTTGGGCTGTTTAACACTTGTCAGCTGCTTCACAGCCTGATAGGCCTTCTTGCTGTTGTTCAGACTGTTTCCTGGCATTGGTCTTCTATCCAGTTTTCCTTTGCTGTGCTCATGACTTTTCTGATGTCCCTGTTGATTTTTCGGTAGGTATCAGCTCCCTGTGAGGTGTTATTTTTCTTTTTCATCTCTCTTTGTTTGTCACACAGGTCCAAAAGCTCATGTGTGATCTATGGTTTATTCTTTGGGCAGTGGTGGCATCTGTCACAGCTGAGCTTAAGGTGGTGGTCATGGTGTTGACATCTACTTCACCAGCTCACAAAATGAGCAGTGGTGCACATTTCCCTCCAATTGTGGCTTGGTATATTTCTGCCACTCAGGGTCTTGCAGTTTGTCCAAGTCGAACTTCAGTCTGGTGCACTTTGCTGTGTTTACTCTCTTCAATTGGAGCCGGAAAGACATCATCACAAATCGTGGTCACTTCCGATGTCTGCTCCTGGAAAAGTGCATTTCCTGCCAATGTTGATGCTTTATCTGAAGCGTTTCTTGACCATGATATAGTCAATCTGGTTGTGATGCTACCCGCTGAGACTGTTTCATGTCCATAGTCTGGATTTTAGTGGAGACCAAGCATGTTTGCCAGTATCAGATTGTTGTATCTGGCAAACTCCAAGAGTCTCAGACCTCTGTCATTTGTCTCGTTGTTGCATGTGTCCCCCACTTGCACTATGACTATGTCTTCTTCAGCACATGGTCAAGGACAGCCTGCAGATATTCATAGAAATCCTTCACTTCACTGTCGTCATAGTCTGGATAATGGTGATGTTGAAAGGGGCTGCTCTCAGACGGATGGTAATGAGTCTCATGGTGATTGGGCGGCAACCCTGACAATGGTTCAAATGTCTTTGTGGACCAGGAATCCAAAGCAGTGTTCGTGCCTGTCATCTCTCTCGCTGAAATAAAGCTTGTGGCCATTGTCGGTCGTTGTTTCACCTAGGCCTTTCCAGCTCAGTTCGCTGATACCATACATGTTCCATCGATAGTGGTCCAGCTAGTGGGCCAATTCTTTTAATTTTCCCTCCACAGGTAGGGTTCTGACATTCCAGGTTCCTATTTTATATAGTGCAATGTATTACTATATTTCAATTGTGATTTGTGCTAAAGTGTATTAAGTTTCATGTGAGAAGAAATGCTAGTGCAAGATTATTGTGTGAGCGTATACAAATATTTCTTGCTAACATCTGCCTTTATGTATTAGATGTTTTTAACACATAGGTGCACAGTTTCACAACAATATGTTAAAGTAATAAAAATTAATTACCAAGCAAAGAGAAGTAACACTGCCAAGAAACTGGTCTGGACAAATAATGGTCCCTTTCACCATAGGTTCCATGTACTCTGTGATCACTTGTGGGTCTGGCATCTGCACAAGAAAAATCAGACCTTAGTAATTTTGCACTGAAATTGTAAGCATCGCTCTAGAGTGGAAATGTTTTGTGAATTAAAACAATTCATTTATTGTCATCTTTCACAATTGTTTTTTCAAGCACTGCAACTGATTCGGAAGAACCCATCCATTATATGGAAGTGATTCTGTCTGTGATTTGGGCATCGTCATCGAGGCTGAGCTCACACCATACAGGCTGCACTTAATTTGAGGTGATTTTGCACGCTGCCTGATTCCTAAAAATAGTCTGCTTTGACCTTGGATAGCCAGCACGCTAGGTCGTTGGTTCCATCTTGCTTCAATGGTATCTTGATAACAGAGAAGATAATGCGCATTTCCCAAATCATTTTTGCTTTGTTTAGCAGCATTTCTAAACTTTTCTTGACTCTGTTTGTGTGTTTAGTTGGCTAGATAATTAATCCCTATGTTGTGATTTTTTTGTGATTCTGAATGAATACTTAAAAAAAAAATTTATTATGTTGAACGAGACTGTTTGAGATTCTCCTCTTTTTTTTTTGTTGTATTGTGCATGTATCGGTTCCATTCCTTTTTTTTTTTTAATAACCTGTTTAGAAGGTTCTAGAATTCTGTGAGGCTTAATTCATATTAGTATCAAATCTTTGAAGTGTAAACGTGCTGTTTGGTAAGTAATGTTCGACTGAATCTTAACATTTTATTTTAATTTTTTTAAAACTTGGACTTCACTTTCTAACGCTATGTGCTGGGATGGTGTTGAAAGACGTCTGATAGCGTGGCCTACACTGCCTGGAATGCAAATAGCAGCCTGAAATAAAGGGGAACTGAGGGGCGTGGGAGTTGTTGGTGGGGGTGGTAGTGGTCAGGTAGTCTATTTTTATCTCCAGCCTAAACCACAGCCTCTGAGTTGTGGTGAGCTATCTTATGTCAGCGCACATCAATCCAGTTTTTCTCAACTGCTACAATCAACAGCATATACTCAGTAAACTTCACCCAGTGCTGCTGAAACAAGCTGCAGCCAACTCCATGGCATTGGCAACTGTCATTTCCAGGGTCGACTACTGCAACAGTACGTCATGAGGTCTCCCAGACACCCTTCTGGGTAAACTGCAGAAAGTCCAGGACACTGCCACCAGAATTGTGACCCATTCCAAACAATATGAACACTTTACACCCATTCTTTTGGTTGCGTTCTTATATGTTTCTTTCTTTCTTTTTTTTCTTTTTTTTTTTGTAAGGGAAGAGGGAGGATTGGGGGTGGGTGGTGAAAGTATCTGCAAAATGTTTTTTTTCTTTTCTAAAGAAACATTACAACACCAGCCTTCAGAAAAACATCTTATACTTACGTGACAAGGGTTCAAAATGGTCACTTCTGATCCTCCATACTGTTTCAATGACTTGGCACCCTTGACTTTCACTGCAAATTTTAAAAAAAGCAAAGCCATAATTATTATGCAGTCAAAAATCAATTTATAATATTTTCTATTTGTTACTACAGAATAACACGTCAGAATTCAATAGTTTGTTAGAACTTCATTGGTGTACTGAATAATGTTCAATAGTATAGGAATAAACGACGAAAGTAAAAAGTTTGTGCATATCAAGCAGCAAGTTGGCATGTCAGGCGGCGTGAGTTAGATCATATTCTCAGCCCGCACCTTGAGTAGCTCTTTGAGCTGAAAAAGCACTTCACAAGAACAATTCTACTATAAATTCTATTTCATTCAGACTTACACTCAGTGTAACTTACACTGTAAATAATTCAAATTTTTGCAACAAAACAATGATAAAGAGAACTTGACAAAATACATATACATTACCTTTAAAAGGAACGTTTGGGGATGTGACGATAAATGAGGCATTAAACTCCTGCTCCAGTCGCTGGCAAAACACATCCATATGCAGCAAGCCAAGAAAACCCATGCGGAACCCCTGTCCCAAGGCTGGGCTGCAAAAACAAGGCTAACCAATACCTATCCTATCCTATCCTATCCTGTCCCATAACCCGAAGGTCGTAGGGGCACCACAGATGATCGCTTAACCAGCATACTCCATCTTTCTCTGTCCTCAGCAGCCCTCATGGCTTCGCTCAGTGTCAAACCAGTCCATTCTCGAATGTTGTCCTCCCACCTCTTTTTCGGTCTCCCCCTTCTTCTACCTCCTTGCACTGTGCCTTGCAGAATGGTCTTTGCAAGGCCTGATGATCTGGTGACGTGGCCATACCATCGGAGTTTCCGTTTCTTCACCACTGTGAGCAGGTCATCGTGTTGTCCAATGGCTTGTGTGATGGTCTGTCGGACTTCAACGTTGGTGATGTGTTGGGTATAGGAAATGCACAGAAGTCTTCTGTAGCACCTCATCTCCATGCTTTGTATTCTTCGTTGGAGATCTGCTGTGAGGGTCCATGCTTCGCAAGCATATAGGAAGATGGAGATGACCAGAGAGCGCAGCAGTCTTACTTTGGAATGTAGACTGATGGTTCTGTCTTTCCAAATGGGCTTCAACCTTGTCAGGGCAGCAGTTGTTTGTGCGATCCTGGAGAGGACTTCCTGTCGAGACCCATTGTCTGACACAATGGCTCCTAAATATTTGAAGCTGTGCACTGTGTTGAGGGATTGGCCTTGTACTTTGATGTCCGTGTTGATGCCATTGGTGTTGTTGGTCATCATTTTGGTCTTCTCCGCACTTATTTCCATTCCATAAGCTCTGGAGGTGGTGTCAAGCCTCTGTACAAGCTGTTCAAGTTCTTGTTCCTCTCCAGCCAATCCATCAATATCATCCGCAAAACGAAGATTGGAGATTGCTCTGCCCCCTATACTGACTGTGCCTTCGTGATCTGCAAGAGCATCTGACATGATGCGCTCTAGGAAGATGTTGAAGAGTGTTGGAGAGAGTAGGCATCCTTGACGCACACCGATTGTTGTTCTGAACCAGTTCCCGATGACGCTGTTATGGAGGACTGCACTGGTAGCCTTGTCATACAGGCTTTTGACGACTTCTATAATTTTAGGGCTGATGTTGTACACTTTCATGGTTGCCCATAGAGCTGCATGCCAGACTCGGTCAAATGCCTTCTTGAAGTCTATGAACACATGATATAGATGTTGTTGGTGCTGTAGGTATTTCTCACAGATTATTCTGAGGTTGAAAATCTGTTCAGTGGTACTTCGCCCTGCCATGAATCCTGCTTGTTCTTCAGCTATGATTTGTTCAGCTTGTGGTTTCAACCTGTTGAGTATTATTTTCAGGAGGACCTTGCTGGGATGGCTGATGAGGCTGATGGTGCGGTAATTTTCACACTCCTGAAGGTTACCTTTTTTGGGAAGAGTGATGACAAGCGACTGGGTCCATGGTGTAGGCCATTCCCCACTCTGCCAGATCTTGTTGCAGATAATGGTGAGAGCATCAGTCATCGCTTCTCCTCCTGCTTGTAGCAGTTCCGCTGGTATGTTGTCCACTCCCGCTGACTTCCCTTTCTTCAGCGATTGCACTGCTGCCTCAACTTCTTCCCGGAGAATTGGGAGGATTTCTTCTTCTTCTCTGCTCTCGGGACATGCTAGAACTGATGGGTCTCCATTTGGTGTATGGTTGTAAAGGTCAGAGCAGTACTCTGTCCATCTGTCCAAGACTTCTTGTTCTTCTGTAAGGCAAATGCCAGACTTGCTTTGGATAGTGGAGACTTTGGGCTGTTTAACACTTGTCAGCCGCTTCACAGTCTGGTAGGCCTTCTTGCTGTTGTTCTTGTTCAGATTGTTCTCTATTTCCTGGCATTGATCTTCTATCCAGTTCTCCTTTGCTGTGCGCATGCCTTTTCGGATGTCATTGTTGATTTTTCGGTAGACATCAGCTCCCTGTGAGGTGTTCTTTTTCTTTTTTAACTCTCTTCGTTTATCACACAGATCCAAAAGTTCAGGTGTGATCCACGGCTTCTTCTTTGGTCGGTGCTTGCCAAGGATCTCAGTGGCGGCATCTGTTACAGCTGAGTTGAAGGTATTGGTCATGGTGTTGACATCTACTTCGCCTGCCCCCAAAATAAGCAGTGGTGCAAATTTCCCTCCAATTGTGGCCTGAAATATTTTTGCCACCTCCGGGTCTTGCAGTTTGTCCAGGTCGAACTTCAGCCTAGTGCACTTTGCTGTATTTACTCTCTTCAAATGGAGCCGGAAAGACATCATCACGAGATCGTGGTCACTTCCGATGTCTGCTCCTGGAAAAGTGCGTGTCCTGCCAATGTTGATGCTTGATCTGAAGCGTTTCTTGACCATGATGTAGTCGATCTGGTTGTGATGTTCCCCGCCGGGACTGTGCCATGTCCATCGTCTGGATTTTTTGTGGAGACCAAGCGTGTTTGCCAGTACCAGATTGTTGTATCTGGCAAACTCCAATAGCCTCAGACCCCTGTCATTTGTCTCGTTGTTGCAGTGGGGTCCGCATGTGTCTCCCCAGTTGTGGTGCGCATCTTGGCCAACCTTGGCATTCCAGTCGCCTTGCACTATGACTATGTCCTTCTTCGGCACTTGGTCAAGGACCGCCTGTATATTTTCATAAAAATCCTCCACTTCGCTGTCTTCATAGTCTGATGTTGGGGCATAGGCCTGGATGATGGTAATGTTGAAAGGGGTTGCTCTCAGACGGATGGTAATGAGTCTACTGGAGACTGGGCGGCAACCCATGACAGTGGCTAGAATGTTCTTGTGGACCAAGAATCCAACGCCGTGTTCGTGCCTGTCATCTCTACCGCTGAAATAGAGCTTGTGGCCTTTGTCAGTCGTTGTTTCACCTAGGCCTTTCCAGCGCAGTTCGCTGATACCTAGAACGTTCCATCGATAGTGGTCCAGCTCGTGGGCCAGTTCTTCTAATTTTCCTTCCGCAGTTAGGGTCCTGACATTCCAGGTTCCTATGACGATGTTGTTTCTCGTGCGGATCTTGCTAGTTTGTCCATCAGTAGCATACTTTTCACCTCCGTCCTGGTGGCCAACGGAAGGCGCGGTCCTTGTGTAGCCGGGCGACGACCGATCCGGCATGGAATTAGTGGATAGCCTCATCATGTGTTGTGTCTTGGGCAAAAAAGACCTGGCAGGGCCCAATCCTCTCCAGGCTGTTGGCCACAGCCGAAATCCACGAATACAGTGTGGCTCGCCTTGGCCCTGAGCACGTGGTCGTTGAACCTGTAGTAACGTGAGGTTCCTCCGCCCTGGCCGGTGACTTCTGTGTAGAAGACTTTCGCCCAGTGATGCCGTGCTAACATCACCCCTGTTAGTCGCCTCTTACGACACGCCGGGAAACGTTGGGTCTATTCTATTTGCCCGAACCCACAGAGCATAACCAATACAAAATTTAAATTATATTTGCTCTACAAAGGACAGTTCACAAGTTGATCTCTTAAACCCATAGGCTGTTAATGAATCAATTGGATCTGTGATTTGTATCTATTCATTATATTGTTCACATCCAGATATCTGACCTAACGCAACAATGGGGGTTGAATAATAGAACACATGCACAAAATGTCACAGAATTATTAAAACAGACTGAGTTTTACAACAGAAGAAGGCCTATAAATACACATAATAATCCGATTCAAATGTGAGGTTGTTTATTGGTTTTCCATTGTTTGCATTTGTAAAGTGCATGTTTATGCTTGAGGTTCTGGAAACAGTAACTACTATAAAAAGAGACAGGTCTTAATTTATTGATAAAAACCACTAAACTGTTGTTTCTTTCCTTTAAGTGCTGACTGCAACAGAAGAAATGACTAAAATTGGTTATTGTGTACCTGCTGTCTGAGTGAATAGACACACTGGAGTCATTGAGCGTGAGACGCTCTACTGCACTGCGCAAGCCCACAAACTCAGACTGGTCAGAAGGAAACAATCCTGCAAACACCTGACAACATAAATGAAACAATGAACGTGATAATAGAAAGGAAAACCAAATTGAACATCATGAAGCAATAAACTTGACAAAGACATTATCTCATGGCATGAGTAGTGAGAGATGGACACAGATGGTAATTGCACAATATGTTTGGAGATGGCACATTATGAACAATTACTTTAATTTTCATTTAGAAAAGTATTTAAACGTGCACGGGTGTTTGTGTGTGTGTGTGTGTGTGTGTGTGTGTGTGTGTGTGTGTGTGGGTGTGGGTGTGTGTGCTTATCAACTCATTTCCTCCAGGCAAACTGTTTTTCAACTTCGTACTTCTTACATAATTATATCATCATCTCATCATTATCAGCATCATTATCACTTCACTAATGTCATAATGCTGTCTAGAAATAATACAACTATTTCTCACCGTTATGTAATATTATGGTGATAAAAATCACAAATAATGTTATGTAGGTTGGGTTTGGGCATGCCACAGGCTGCGACTACGCCTTCCCCAAGGTAGGCGGCCCAGAATTTCCTGATAGAAAGGGATAATAAACTGCAACCCCCCACACACCAAAAAAAAAAATCCAATCCCTTGCACCTTGACTTTATGTCAACTTGACAAATTACATAATGCAGCTATTATCAACTCGATGATGATGATGATAATAATGATGACTGATTGGTTGATCATGAAGATGATGATGATGAGGGACCTGAAGATGAAAGCTCTTTGTGTCTTACCATAGCTTTGGCAGGCTTGAAACCAGGCAAAGGCTTGGCAGTACTTCTTTCATGACAAAGAGTGTCTCCAATCTGAGCCTCTTCAGTGTTGCGCATGTTGCTGACCACATAACCAACTTGTCCTGCATAGCTACAGTAAAAATACAAATACACAAATTATGAGCTTGTATACATTTGATAGAATGTAAGATGAAGTAAATTTGTTGAAACTAAGGCATATTACTTAACAATTTGACATGCCTCAGTCAATGATTCACTTAATAAGTTACAGCAGTGATTAGAAAGTATGTTGTCAACCCCAAGACACCATTAAGATATTTTTTATGATATTTCTATAAATCAATGTGCTGTTTTCTTCTTCTTTTTCTGGCGTCCTATTCTATTTTCCAGCATCAACTGTCTCTAAAAGGTAATTATTTTAACATCACTCCTTATGATCCTTTGCCAAACCAAACTGAAACAATCCAACCAAAACCAAACCTGTATCCTTTGCTGAAAAATGTGCCTCATTTATAATATTTCATGAAACATCCCACTTCCAAAGTCTAACATGTAATACTGGAAACTGAGTTCCTCTAAACTGAGTCCAATCACATTATGAAACAGGTACAATTAAAAATAAACTAACACTTACAGGGCTTCAGCGGGAACAGGGATAGGGTGCATGAATCCAATCTCTTGTACTTCATATACTTTTCGGCTACTCATTGTAGTTATCCTCTCTCCTGAAGCAAACAAATATGCACAGCACAATGCGGAGGAGGAATGGAGTTAATATAAATACATATGCTTTATTATCTCAACAGGGAAATTCCATTGTGGCGCTAACATACAGTACACACAATTACTTTAAATGTACAAAATACATATAGGAATTAGAAAGACTTGTATATATAGGAACAAAAATGATAGGTAACAAAATATACTACAGTGTGCTAATTATTCACAGTATATGAAAAACCAGCAAGTAAAACAGTAAATACATAATCCATTCATGGAAATACATGAAATACATGATTAATATGAAATACATGTATTGACAGTGTCCAGGCTTGGATGAATAGCAACAGGTTGATGCTTAACCCTGACAAGACCGAGGTTATACCTGTAGGCTCATCTTCCCGTCTTAAACTGGTCGGCAGCGATTCTGCAAACATCTGCGGCAGCACCATCCCATTTAGTAATATTGTTTGTTATTTGGGTGTCAAGCTAGATAGTTCTTTGCCCATGCATGACCACATCAGTACCATCTGTCGTGTGTCCTTTCTTGAGCTTCGGCGTATTGCGTCCTTGAGGCAGTTTCTTTCGAGGGATGCATGCACACAGTTGGTCAGCGCTTTTGTGACATCCAGACTTGATTATTGTAATTCAGTTCTAGCTGGTCTCCCCATTGATGAAGTTAGCCGACTGCAGCGTGTACAGAACTGTGCTGCTCGGCTTGTGCTTCAAAAACGGAAACGTGATCATGTCACGCCTCTCTTAATGCAGTTCCACTGGCTCCCTGTCAATTTCCGCATTGAATACAAAATTGCTGTCCTAGCTTTCCGTCACTTCGACCAGTCACTTCCACCATATCTGTCTGAGGTACTCACTACCTACACTACAACCCGTTCTTTGCGCTCATCAGATAAAAAACTGTTGAAAACGCCCAAGCGTCTGCTTAAGACAGTTGGCGACCGGTCTTTTAGTTTTCAAGCACCCAAGGTTTGGAATGCGCTGCCTGCCGGTTTAAGACATTGTACAGACCTTGTTTCCTTTAAGAGCTGCTTAAAAACGCACTTGTTCCGCAAGGCGTTTTCTGTGTAATAGTATGAACAGTAATAATACTTTCTCAATGATGCTGTACATGATGTAGTGCGAATGTTGTGATGATGCGTATGAATGATGTGTGTAAGCGCATTGAGTTATTATTCTAATGAAAAATGCGTTGTATAAATGCAATTCATTATTATTATTATTATTAAACAGATAACTGACAGGAGCAGTAGCTCAATAACATAGCTGGTGCATTACAAGTGGTAAACATGATCACGATTATCTGAAAGTTTGCAATTATGACCTCCAAATGATCATATCACCAGAATATTATATAACAGTGAGAAATAGCCGTATTATTTCTAGACAGCAATATAACATCAGTGAAGTGATAATGATGCTCATAATAATGTAATGATGACGAGGATGATATAATTATGTAAGACAAAGCATTGTTTATGCTAGTGCTACATGTTAAAAAGATGGATTTACCTTGCCTGATGACTCCATCAAAGACAGCAATGTTTGCAATGACTCCTCGATACTGGTCATACCAAGAATCAAACAGCAAAGCCCTCAAGGGCTGATTGTTGTCTGCCTTTGGACTGTCAAGAAAATAAACCACAGCCAATAAACATTCATTAAAATTAAACATACATAGTATACCTGGAAACAAAAAGGAGCAATATCCGACATTTGTGTTGATTTTTGTCAAAATAATTAAAAAAACATAAGAAGGGCACTTCTTCATGATGGGAATAAGGTTTAAAATCATACAATTTAACAATACTGTCTCCATAAAATCTAATACAACTTACACCTACAATCACTTACTGTGGAATTCTTTCTATCACGGCTGTTAAAACATCCTCCACTCCTATCCCCTTCTTTGCAGATATCTGAAACAGCAACAATTACTAGTAAGTTAGAAACAAACACTCATTTAATGAAGAAATATATTAAGAAAATCCCAGTCAATGTTAACTTGTACATAACACAACTGTATGCCACGAGAATAATGTCTTGGTGCAATATGCTGATTGTGCAGAAAGTGTAGAATGTAGCACAGCAAAGTCACACAAACTGAGCAAGAGAGAAGGAAGGTTCTGGAGTATAAGCGACTGGAGATAACAATAAAAAAAAGACAAAATTCTTGCTTAGACTAGAAACCATAAATATAAACATTTTCTTAATTACTTAGTCTAAATACATGAATATGAAAGGTGGAGAATAAAGACATATTGCATGAAAGAAAAATAATAAAGACAAACATCGGTCATTACCTTTAAGATCTCACTTGGGCTAATTCCAAAGAGGTTCTTCATCTGTTCAGCTACAACTTCAGGCTGAGCACCTTTCAGATCAATCTTGTTCAGCACAGGGACAATGACCAGGTCTGACTCCACTGCCAGGCTGAAGTTGGCCACTGTCTGTGCCTGAACACCCTACAACAATGAGGTACACAATAATTTGTAAATTTTAAATATAAATTACTTTTATTTCCAGTTGTTGTTTGAACCCAGAGGCAACTAGCGCATTAGTTTATACACTTGCATAAAAATATTAGCTCATCACTTAGTAAACAAAAGTCACTAACAAGAAATAATTATTTACTCTAAAAGAGTTTTAAGTGAAGTCGTAAGATATTGATTCTGTTGGGTCCAAGGGAGAAAATGCATACTGGAAATGAAATATGTGTACCTGGTTGGCATCCACCAAAAGCACCACTCCTTGACATGCTCCTAATGATCTTGATACTTCATAATGGAAATCTACATGACCCTGAAATCACAAGTATGTAACTTTAGTAAATAAAATGAGAGCTGTAAAGACTAAAGGAAACAAATCTGCTTTCGAAACATTTCATAAAAACAGAAGCATTCAACAACATTTCAGGTATTTAGGCAGTGTGGCCCTATTCTTTCCAATAGGTAAAACAATTCTGTTTGGATTTGATAGAGGAAGCAGTTGGTGACCAGCAGTATGAATTTCCTGAAAGCCAAGATCATTGGCCTCCCCGTCCCCCTCATCTCTGAGATAACAGACAAAGCCCTGCTCCGCAAGGCGCATGCGGTCTCTGCTGACAGCTCCCACCCATTGCACGCGGAGTTTGAACTGCTCCCCTCGGGCAGGCGGTATCGCTCCATCAAATGCAAGAAGGCAAAGTACTCTCGCAGCTTTGTTCCCATGGCGGTGGGTAGACTGAATGCTGCCTCTGGCTCCGGCTGGCGCATCGGATGTTAACACTGCCCTACTGCACGCTCTAGCTAGAGTCAACTATACAGTCAAGCAATTACAATAATTATGTCTACGCTAATTAAATTGTCAATGTAATGTGCTGCTAACTTGCATAATTATATGTATATGCATATTTGTACGTGTGTGTGTATGTGTGTGTATTTGGGTGGGTGTGCGTGTATGTGTGTATATATGTGTATGTATAGGTGTATGTGGGTGGGTATGTTTATATATGGGTGGGTGTGTGTGTGTGTGTGTGTGTGCGTGTATATGTGTGTATGTGTATGTGTATATATATATATATGTAGTATTAATACAATTTATTAACTTTGTCTCTTAGTTATGATAGCTGTAGAAATTGAATAGTGTTATTTTAATTTGTGCTAAACTGTATTAGTGTATTAGTACACATGTGATATGGTTTTGTGGTTGTAAGTTATGATAGGATGACGATGAGTATGTGGTGGGCATATGTGTTTTTATACAGTGCGTATCCTGGTGGCAAAACAAATTTTCCTCTTTGATGGAATAAAGAATATATTGACTTGACTTGATTTAATTCATACGAAGTACAGGCAGGTGACAATGCACGGCATTCAAACAGCATTAGATGGTGTGAGAGTTTATAGTGACCACTTCTAACACACAGGTATCCGTCCCAAAAAGCATATCATGAAAAAGTTCACATTTAAATCCATTTGAAATAGAAAGCATAGGAATAACGAAACATAAAACACAAACCCACTGGTGTATCAATGAGGTTCAGTAAATACTCTTCTCCATTGTGCATATGAATAAGGGATGCAGTCTGCGCTTTGACGGTGATCCCTCTTTCTCGCTCAACTTGCAGGCGATCCAAAACCTGTTGGTTCTGCTGATCCTTTGGAATGGTACCTGAATGAATGAATAAATGTCAACTTCTACAGAGCATACAGAATTCCATGTTTTTAAACTTCCATAAACAAAAGTGTGCTCGCAGCACTTGTCACCATGTATTATCCCCATACTAACATTGCATCATTACTAATATCACATACATAACAAATTTCAACGGGTTTTTTTAATGTTTTGTTTTGTTGCTTACAAATTACCATAGAGGAAGCAGAAAATGTTTGAATATGAATTTGCTATTATTTGTTTTGCTCATAATACCAAGTAAGAGTAGTACAATATTATATGATCTGCTAAGTGAGTAATTCATAATCAAATTGTTAAACCAGCCCCTGCAGCAGAATACAAACTATGTTATAATTGTAGATGTGGAGTGCAAGAGATTAAAAAAAGAGAAGCGATTCCCATTATATAGGTGGAGATAGATCTAGATACAAAATTCAAAGTAAAACAACATTCAATTATTTCATAACAATAGCACCATGTCTTTACCAGTGATTTCAAGCAGCCTGTCAGCCAAAGTGCTTTTGCCATGGTCAACATGAGCAATGATGCTGAAATTCCTTATCTTCTCCACAGGAAACCGTGACAGATCAACAGCATACTGAAATGAAAGTTGCAAACAATTAATACATTAATTTTAATAGCAATATATTAAAATAAAATTAAACACACACACACACATATCATACACACATGTACACACACAGATGAAAGTATATTATAAGCAAAAAGAAATTATGTATTATGTCTATTTAAAACAACGGTGTTTAAAAAATAAAAATTACAATAAAATTGCACCTTTTAAACAGCATCAGTGGAAGTCAACAGCTGCAACTTTTGAGTTCTGTCACTGCTGCGTGTAGCTATATATGGTCTCAATAAAGTAAAAGTGATCTATTCAAAGGCATGCCTGGTGTAAAACAATCGAGTTTATCTTGAGAAAAAAAACAAGGCATACCTTATCTGGGCGATTTCCAGCTGCATTCAGGTGCATATGTTTATGAAATCTGAGAACATAAAAGAAAGTATTTGTGGAATACAAAAATGCAAAACAAAAACAACAACAACAAACATGTTATGTAATTTGTATAAGTGAGTTCGCTACTGACTTTTTGAAACTGGTAATATAGACATAAGTTAAGAATGTACCCGCTAGAGATAAAAAATGTGAAAATAAATACATCAATAAAATGTCTCATTCATGCAAAGAAAAAGATTATTTTGCTTACATGTCCATACATATTTTGTGTCTGATAGTTTGCCAAATTTGAATCTAAATGTTGTTTCCAAGTGTTGTAAATCAATGTATGTTATAAGCAATATATGAGAGAGATTTTGCCAAAAGATCCGGCTTAAGAGTTTACAGCCTGTAAAAAAATTTTTTGTATCTGTATAAGCAAGCTTTTTTCTATAGTCATCCACCTCTCACCCTCTTTCAAGCTATTGGGATAATATATATTCTTGATGCTACCAGGCCAAAACATGCCAGCACCAAGTGGTGAGGTCAGAGAGCATTCAGATACCTGAGACTGAGACTTTAACTGTCTATGAAATTTACATAGAAATTTGCCTTTCTGCTGCACAAACATAATAAGTGTAAATTGTAGAATATCTTTAAAAGAATGACATACAACAAACCAAAAAATAAATAGTGCAACAAATAAAATATAATATCCCACACCCCAAACCTATTTGCGCCATACACTACCGCATACACTCTCAGACACCATCACAAACCAATGCCATCATGCACAAACACCAACCACAGGCGTACGAACACATGCAATCCATGCACAGACATTATCATCACATGCTACATGAAATCACAAACAGGACTGTTTACAAAATTACCACACGCACACACACTCCACCCACCCACCCCACATACGCACACCTCTCCAGACACATAAAGACCCACAATGCACAGTTTTCACAACAACAAAATACTGTATTAGGCACTGTATATATATTGTATGCTGGTTCATACACACAAACAAGCAGTACAAACACACCGGCACACCATTTCACACTCACAAAAATCATGCACAAAAACACTCTCTCACTCACAAGCGCATGTTGGCAGGCAATAATTCTGGCTGACTAGCTAAATTTATCAGACATTCTGGCTGACTAGCTAAATTTATCAGACTTACTGACTGACTAACTAAATGATCAGATTTCATAAACCTACCTCAACCCTACTGAACCACCTCCACGAAAGCTTCAAGAAGATGTAAACATATCCTATCCTCCTATCCTGTCGGCACCCACTGTCTGATACAAAGGCTCCGAAATCTTTGAAGCTATGCACTGTGTTGAAAGATTGTCTTTGGACTTTGATGTCATTGTTGATGCCATTGGTGTTGTTGGTCATCCTTTTGGTCTTCTCTGCACTTATTTTCATTCCATAGGCTCTTGAGGTGGTGTCAAGCCTCTGTACCACCTGTTCAAGTTCTTGTTCCTCTCCAGCCAATCCATCAATGTCAACCGCAAAACAGAGGTTGGAGATTGCTCTGCCTCATATGCTGACTGTGCCTTTGTGATCTGCAAGGGCATATGACATGATGCGCTCTAGGAAGATGTTGAAGAGTGTTGGACAGAGTAAGCATCCTTGACGCACACCGATAGCTGTTCTGAACCAGTTCCCGATGGCGCTGTTGTGGAGAACTGCACTGGTAGCATTGTCATACAGGCTTCTGATGACATCAATAATTTTAGGGCTGATGTTGTACACTCTCATGGTTGGCCACAGAGCTGCATGCCAGACTCAGTCAAACCTTTCTTGAAATCTACAAAAACATGATATAGATGTTTTTGGTGCTGTAGGTATTTCTCGCAGATTATTCTGAGGTTGAAAATCTGTTCAGTGGTACTTTGCCATGCCATGAATCCTTCTTGTTCTTCAGCTATGATTTGTTCAGCTTGGGGTTTCAACCTGTTGAGTATTATTTTCAGGAGAACTTTGCTGGAATGGCTGATGGTGCTGTAATTTTCACACTCCGGAAGGTTACCCTTTTTGGGAAGAGTGATGACAAGCGACTGGGTCCATGGTACAGGCCAATCTATACTCTGCCAGAGCTTGCTGTTTTTCCTGCTCAGATTATTCTCTATTTCCTGGCATTGATCTTCTATCCCTTCTCCTTTGCTGTGTGCAGCCTTTTTTTGATGTCACTGTTGATTTTTCGGTAGGCATCAGCTCCCTGTGAAGTGTTCTTTATCGTTTTCATCTCTCTTTGTTTGTCACACAGGTCCAAAAGTTCAGGTGTGATCCACGGTTTCTTCTTTGGGTGGTGCTTGCCAAGGATCTCAGTGGCAGCATCTGTCACAGCTGAGTTGAAGGTGGTGGTCATGGTGTTGGCATCTACTTCAACAGCTCACAAAATGAGCTGTGGTGCACACTTCCCTCCAATTGTGACTTGGAATATTTCTGCCACCTCCGGGTCTTGCAGTTTGTCCAGGTTGAACTTCAGTCTGGTGCCTTTTGCTGTGTTTATTCTCTTCAAGTGGAGAAGGAAAGAAATCATCACGAGATTGTGGTCACTTCCCATGTCTGCTCCTGGAAAAGTGCATGTCCTGCCAATGTTGATGCTTGATCTGAAGCGCTTCTTGACCATGATGTAGCCAATCTGGTTGTGATGCTCCACTCTGGGACTGTGCCAGGTCCATCGTCTGGATTTTGTGTGGAGACCAAGCGTGTTTGCCATCAGATTGTTGTTATCTGGCAAACACCAAGAGTCTCAAACCTCTGTCATTTGTATCGTCGTTGAAGTGGGGTCCACATGTGTCTTTCTAGTTGTGGTACGCATCTTGGCCAACCTTGGCCTTTCTATGACTAAGTCCTTCCTTGGCACTTGGTCAAGAACAGCCTGCAGATATGTTCATAGAAATCGTTGACTTTGCTGTCGTCATAGTCTGATGTTGAGGCCTAGGCCTGGATGATGCTGATGTTGAAAGAGGTTGCTCTCAGACTCATGGTAATGAGTCTACTGGAGATTGGGTGGCAACCCATGACAGTGGCTAGAATGTCTTTGTGGACCAAGAATCCGAAGCCGTGTTTGTGCCTGTCATCTCTACCGCTGAAATAGAGCTTGTGGCCTTTGTCGGTCGTTGTTTCGCCTAGGCCTTTCCAGCGCAGTTCGCTGATATCTAAAGCGTTCCATTAATAATGATCCAGCTAGAGGGCCAGTTCTTCTAATTTTCCCTCCGCAGTTAGGGTCCTGACATTCCATGATCCTATGATGATGTTGTCTCTTGTGCGGATCTTAGTAAGTTGTCCATCAGTAACAAACTTATCACCTCCATCCTGGTGGCCAACAGAAGGCGCTGTCCTTGGTGACCCAGGCGACGACCGGTCTGGTATGGAGTGAGTGGTTATTTTTATCATACAGTGTGACTTGGGTAAGAAAACCTGGCGGGGCTCAATCCTCTCCAGGCTGTTGGCCACAGCTGAAATCCACGAGCACAGTGTGGCTCACCTTGGCCCCGAGCATGTGGTCGATGAACCTATAGTAAGTTGAGGTTCCTACGTCATGGTTGGTGACTTCCATAGTAATACTGGATACAGTATTGGCATACTCAAAGTGAAGCCTAACCATTCACTTGTACAGTTAACAGAAAAATGTCTTAATCTAAGAAACTGAAAGAGTGAAAGTCCTTTTAAATTTCTCCTATCATTTGGTTGGCTTTATTGACACAATTGTGTATATGTGGATCAAATGAGAAGGTTTGTCAAATGTCACACCCAAATCTTTCTCTTCATCACATGTCATAAGTGGTCCATTATCACTATTAACTTTCATTGTATATTTATTCTGAGGATTATATTTTCCAACATGCAACAATTTACAATTTTCCACATTAAAATATAGATTCTATAAGTTTGACCACTCTTGTAAGCAATCAAGATCCTGCTGTAATTTAATACCATTACTACATAGTGCAGCGTTCAGCATACAGGCTAAAAATCCTTTGGCCCTCATAATCGATCTTGATTATGGTCCCAAAACCCAAACTCCTGGCCTCAGTGTCTACCAATTTATAATTTTTTAAGACTCCAATTTGGTGGAGTAGATGCACTTGTCCAGACTGTTCTTGAACACATTGAGTGATTTAGCATCCACAGCCTTGGCAGTCAGGTTATTCCAGGGAGTTACCACTCTATTAGTAACAAATACTTATTTTAAAAAAAAATTAAATATATATTTTTTTGTCGTTCGCAAATATTTTACAATAATGACGTATGTGCAAACATCAAGGAGCTGGCATAGACACCACCATGGAAATATGCAGCAGTGTAACTAATGGTGCCTGGCAGCAGCCAGTGCCAATTCAATGTTAACATGACTGAACTACAAAGTGTAACCGTAGCCTTTTGTCAATCGATAATTAATAATGGAAATGTTCAACTCACCTTCTAAAATTCACTGTTGCACTGACTGAGGATCCCACTCCCAGTCTCACTCTCAGCCATGCGGCTGCTAATCTACTTCTTTTCAGCTCATTCTTGTTATTATTAAGCACACTTCTGGGAGAACTGAACGTGTGCAACTGTTTACAAAGGTTGCAGACACGCCCAGCAAAATTACTGAAAATAACCTGAAGAGGCATTGACATCTAAACTTCTTTGGCCATTGTTTGTGTTATCAACTGTGTGCCTACTTTCATTTCAGAAGAGCACCTTGTGTCGGAAGGGAAGTTATTTATTATTTACCTCCCATTAAATAGACATAATATAATCTCAATAAAAAACATTTTGTAATTATTTTTATTTAGTGCATGATATTAAGAAGTCAGCAATATAAACTATGCATAAAATATAAAATATAGTCAAATGGCCAACCGTAAATGCAAGTTTTTTCAGAAACGGAATTTTCTGAATGCTTCCGATTTCAGTTTTGGTTAGCCAAGACTCCCCCTGTTTTGTGCGTGTAAATGTTTGAGTTTACCTCGACTCCCCCAACTGAGGGCACTTCCTTGTCAAAAGAGTCTGATCAGAAGTACTCTGACTGCCCCAGTACTTGTCGGCTGTTTGCCGGTTTATTTAGTCCAGTCATGATCGTTATCTCTTTCTAGGCTGGTCTTCTGTTATATACTGTGTCGAGATGTTTAAGAAAGAGAATCTACGCAAGAATTTCTTGCGTGTGAAGCAGATCGCTGATCAAAACTTAGGAAGGTGGGTCTGCATTTACTAACCTCTTGAACCAACTTGTTTGCATAAAAACACCATTGTCACAGCTGGGTGGGGAGTCTGACTTTTGAGGGATTTTGCATGTATTTGCGCGTTCTTGATGTTGCACGAATCTGTGCAGTACCATACATTTTTTGCTAATATGATTATGGTCTGTTATCTCCATCATCCACAAAGCATGACTCACGCATGATTGCATTCTTGCAGAATACAGCGTGCACTCGGGCAATTTCACCACACAAAACTACGCCAACAGAACTTTTTCAAACGTGTTATGAATTTTGCTAATGCATGGCTTTGAATATTATCTGTTTTCATGGTATGACTATGTAATTGCTTTTATTAATATGAAACTTTTTCTTTAGCCAGTTTAGGTGACTTTTATCATTTATGTTTAACTCTTCTTTTTTTTTTTGGTTGGTTTGTACAAACTGTTGTTTATAATCACCAGCGTGTAACAGTCTTTCAGTTAGTGTTGTGTTGCTTTGTAACAAAATTATAAATACTGTGATCTGTTGTTCATTATCTGGTACTAAGTAAAATTATACCATTTATTGGTGAGACGAGCATAAGTTTCCAAACAACTCTGTCACATATTAATTTCCTGTCATATTTTTGTATCTTTTTAAAATCTCAGATTAAAATAAAATGTAAAAAATATAGGAAATACATTCCTATACTATCCTAATTCCTATCCTGTCCCGTAACTCGGAGGTCATAGGGGCACAACAGATGATCGTTTAACCGTGTGGAACTCCCTTCCCCTGAGCTTGAAGCAAGCTCCATCCCTGCCAAGCTTCAGGAAAGGACTAAAAACTTACCTGTTTTAATATGGGTGAATCACCGTCTTAGTGCGCATAGAGCATGAACACTATGTACATGGATTTTTGGCGTCTTACATATAGTTACAAGATCACATCATCATCATCATCATCACCAGCATACTCAGTCTTTCTCTGTCCTCAGCAGCCTTGATGGCTTCGCTCAGTGTCAAACCAGTCCATTCTCGAATGTTGTCCTCCCACCTCTTTTCGGTCTCCCTCTTCTTCTACCTCCTTGCACTGTGCCTTGCAGAATGGTCTTTGCAAGGCCTGATGATTTGGTGACGTGGCCATACCATTAGAGTTTCCGTTTCTTCACCACTGTGAGCGGGTCATCGTGTTGTCCAATGGCTTGTGTGATGGTCTGTCAGACTTCGTCGTTGGTGATGTGTTGGGTATAGGAAATGCCCAGAAGTCTTCTGTAGCACCTCATCTCCATGCTTTGTATTTTTCGTTTTAGATCTGCTGTAAGGGTCCATGCTTCGCAAGCATTTAGGAAGATGGAGATGACAAGGGAGCGCAGCAGTCTTACTTTGGAATGTAGACTAAGACTGATGGTCATGTCTTTCCAAATGGGCTTCAACCTTTTCTGGGCAGCAGTTGTTTGTGCGATCCTGCAGAGGCCTTCCTGTCGGAACCCATTGTCTGATGCAATGGCTCCTAAATATTTGAAGCTATGCACTGTGTTGAGGGATTGGCTTTGGACTTTGATGTCCGTGTTGATGCCATTGGTGTTGTTGGTCATTATTTTGGTCTTCTCTGCACTTATTTCCATTCCATAAGCTCTGGAGGTGGTGTCAAGCCTCTGTACCAGCTGTTCAAGTTCTTGTTCCTCTCCAGCCAATCCATCAATGTCATCCGCAAAACGAAGATTGGAGATTGCTCTACCCCCTATGCTGACTGTGCCTTTGTGATCTGCAAGGGCATCTGACATGATGCGCTCTAGGAAGATGTTGAAGAGTGTTGGAGAGAGTAGACATCCTTGATGCACACCGATTGTTGTTCTGAACCAGTTCCCGATGGCGCTGTTATGGAGGACTGCACTGGTAGCCTTGTCATACAGGCTTTTGATGACTTCAATAATTTTAGGGCTGATGTTGTACACTTTCATTGTTGCCCATAGAGCTGCATGCCAGACTCTGTCATACGCCTTCTTGAAGTCTATGAACACATGATATAGATGTTGTTGGTGCTGTAGGTATTTCTCACAGATTATTATGAGGTTGAAAATCTGTTCAGTGGTACTTCGCCCTGCCCTGAATCCTGCTTGTTCTTCAGCTATGATTTGTTCAGCTTGCGGTTTCAAACTGTTGAGTATTATTTTCAGGAGGACCTTGGAAGGTCTCCCCAGTTGTGGTGCGCATCTTGGCCAACCTTGGCATTCCAGTCGCCTTGCACTATGACTATGTCCTTCTTCGGCACTTGATCAAGGACCGCCTGTAGATTTTCATAAAAATCCTCCTCTTCGCTGTCGGCATAGTCTGATGTTGGGGCATAGGCCTGGATGATGCTGATGTTGAAAGGGGCTGGTCTCAGACAGACGGTAATGAGTCTACTGGAGACTGGGCGGCAACCCATGACAGTAGCTAGAATGTTCTTGTGGGCCAAGAATCCAACGCCATGTTTGTGCTTGTTATCTCTACCGCTGAAATAGAGCTTGTGGCCTTTGTCGGTCGTTGTTTCACCTAGGCCTTTCCAGCGCAGTTCGCTGATACCTAAAACGTTCCATCGATAGTGGTCCAGCTCGTGGGCCAGTTCTTCTAATTTTCTTTCCGCAGTTAGGGTCCTGACATTCCAGGTTCCTATGACGATGTTATTTCTCGTGCGGATCTTGCTAAATTGTCCATCAGTAGCATACTTATCACCTCCGTCCTGGTGGCCAACGGAAGGTGCGGTCCTTGTTGAACCGGGCGATGACCGATCCGGTATGGAATTAGTGGATAGTTTCATCATATAGTGTGTCTTGGGCAAAAAAAGACCTGGCGGTGCCCAATCCTCTCCAGGCTGTTGACCACAGCCGAAATCCACGAATTCAGTGTGGCTCGCCTTGGCCCTGAACACGTGGTCGTTGAACCTGTAGTAACGTGAGGTTCCTCCGCCCTGGCCGGTGACTTCTGTGTAGAAGACTTTCGCCCAGTGATGCCGTTCTGACATCACCCCTGTTAGTCGCCTCTTACGACACGCCAGGAAACGTTGGGTCTATTCTATTTAGTGCCCGAACCCACAGGGCCAAATACATTACTGTATTATATTGATCAAAATCAGCTTGTGAAGTTATGACAAGTTTGACAGTGAAACAAGAATTGGAGGAGGGGAGTGTTAGTGTTGCAATGGTGCTGCATTAGATTAATTATATGCAATATTATATTGTTGTGTTACATTATTTTTCCTTCCTTTTTTTGTGTGCCCCTTCACTTCCTCCCCTCCCTCTTTTCCCTCCCTCTTCCCCCTGCTCCCTATACCCCTTTTTTCCTCAACATTCACACTCACCCTTTGATTTTTATAAAAAGCAAACAAAATTCTATTGACTGAGTATTGTAATCTGTCATTACAAAAAATCGAAGTGAAGTAAAACAAACTAGTAAGGTTTCAGATTGATGGATGTATGGGGAGAGAGACAGTACTAATTGTGAAGACACCCACAGAATATTGAATTGTGAAAATGGTGACACATTATTGCATTAACAAAAATTAATATTAAAACTATGACATAGCCTCCTGGTTATATTAATATTGTAAAACTGCTTAAGGTGAAGGTTTTAAAGATTCACAAATAATTTTTATTTTGAATTTAAAAAAAAAACAAAAACACCTTTCACATACATATTTCCTATATCTTGTTGTCCCATTATCATGAAAGAGTTTAGATATATTTAATGTCATTAATTTTTGTCCCATTATCATTAGTGACATTAGTTAGTTAGTCATTGTTTAGAAGGTCCAGCGGACTGCAAAGAGCTCACCCCTGATCCATATAAAAGATCTGCTGAAACAACCCTAGTGGTAAGACTGAGGGCACTCCACTAGCTGGCCACTTTACAATAAAGGCATTCCATGCAGGGGACGCTGAGGTTATATTCTAATTTATTGAATCCTGGTTTGCAAAAACAAAATAGAATATAAACATAAAATTTTATAAAATATTAACAAAACACACACAATATAAAATGCCTACATTGCTAAATAATAATACCACAGAGAGCCCTAGTGACCATTTGACAGAAAGTGTCCAATATCCCCAAGCTGATCCAACAAACCCCATACACAAATGAGGAGTTTTGGGAAAGTTTTCAAGAAAAAAGATAGGTGACTGTTCTAGCGGAGACGATAGTTGATAGATACAACAGATTAGGAACGAGAAAAAACAAATGAGAATGACAGAAACAGAGGCAATTTAATTAAAGCACTACATTTCCACAAAGTGGGGATGCTATTTATACAGAACCCTCAGCACCGCAACTGGGGAGGTGGGGGGAAAGTGGGAGGAGGCCGTTATCGTAAAAGAATAACTATAAAGTTGTCTAATATTATTATATAACAAAATAATAGTATATAATTTAAGATAAAATTAATTAATATAACCCTATGTTATAGTTCTAGATTTTGTTTATGTATACTGCCGGTACATAGATTCTAAATTGAATCAGATTAATTTCCTTGTAACTTTGGACTTTGACAATTTTGTTTGATTCCTTTTTCTCTACGTCACCATTTTAGGAAATGATGTGTTCCTCAACCATTGTTCTAATTTGTTGTTTAGTTAACCTAACTTCCTGTATTCTGTTCACGCTTGTGGAGTGCCAGGGCAATCTGTATAGATAGTATTCCCACTTTCTGGAAATTTAGTGCTTTAAATTCCCACTGTCGCTGTCTTTCTAATTTGTTCTTTCTCATCTCTACTCTGACTGTTTTATCAATCTATTATACTATCTTCTTCTTCACTAGATCAGTCACCTACCTTTTTTCTTGAAAACTTTCCCAAAATTCCTCGTCTGTGTATAGGGTCTGTTGAGTCAGCTTGGATATATATATTGAACGCTTTCTGCCAAGTGGTCACTAGGGCTTTCTATGGTATTATTATTTAGCAATGTAGGCATTTTATATGTATGTGTATATATTTTATAATGATGTTTATATTCTATTTTGTTTTTGTAAACGGGGGTTCGATAACTTAGATTATAAGCCTCAGCGTCCTCCGCTTGGGATGCCTTTATTGTAAAGTGACTGGCTGGTGGAGTGCCTTCAGTGTTACCACTAGGGTTGTTTCAGCAGATCTTTTATACGGATCAGGGGTGTGTCCTCTTTGAACCAAGTTATGGTCCTGATTTTGTGGTCCTGATTCGGCTCTTTGCAGTCGGCTGGACCCTATAAACAATGAATAACTAACTCCTTTATTCTATATTATTGTTAATAGTTCACACTCAGCTCAAGTTCATGAATACAATATGAATATATATCATATACATATGAATACACTACAGAAATAAATAAGCTCTAGTTTCACTCCTAATTAAATTTTATTGGCAGAGAATCATTAATTAGTTTCTATATGCTAAGAGAGACCTTTTAAGAGTTTACATCATTGATTAAAAAAAAAACTTTTCAAAGTGAAAGCTTTCTAAACCATTATTTTTTTTAAAAATGAACATTATTAGTTGTGTCACTAAGTGTTGTGATGGAAGCAAACTTTTATATTATGTATTTTGTTGGATTTTGTATTGGGCTGAGACTGAAAACTTTATTCGTCTTTGAAATTTACATAGAAGTGTGCCTTTTGGCTGCACAAACATAGATAATGTAAAATGTACAAAATCTTTAAAAGAATGTCGTGTACAAACGAAAAAAATAAACACATAAAATTTAATAAACAACTGTCCCACACCCCAAACATACTTCTGCTGTACACTCCCGCATACACCCCTATACACCATCATAAACAAACGCCATCATGCACAAACACAAACCACAGGCATACAACACAGGCAACCCATACACAGACATGATCATCACATGCTACGCCAAATCAGAAAACAGGACTGTTTACAAAATTAACATGCACGCACTTGGGCACTACACACACACGCACTCATTTTGACAATTATTCGATTTTTCGAAAGAGCATTTTTATACAAAGCATCGTCTTCTGATTGAGATATAACATTGAAACCAACAGGCGCATGAACGAAGAAAATGAACTCACAACCACGCACCCAAAACACACACACAACATTCACACTGGCATAATGGACATACAACATGATACAGTAAACTTTTTTTTCACACTCACCCCACATCTCAAAATACATAAAGACCCACAATGCACAGTCCCCTCCTCCCCCCACCCCCCTAAAAAAAGCACTCACACACACACACATACACGCATGCAGGCAGGCAGACATTCTGGCTGATTAGCTAAATTTATCAGACTGACTGACTGACTGACTATTAAGTTATAAAGTCAGGGAATAGCGTTTGTGAGTAGATCAGTACAGACTCCACCATTGCCCCGTAGAAAAGCTCCAACCCCCCACCCACCTCCCCTCCCTGGAGCTCTCATTGAAGGCATTCAGCCTCCTCATAAAGTAGAGGTGTTGGTTGGCCTTTTTGAGGAGCAGCAGTGCATTGGAGAACCAGTCCAGCTTGTTTTCGATGATGGACCCCAAGTACTTGTACTGATGAACCACCTAAAACCAACTCGCCCTCAATGACCAGTTGGTTGAGTGTTGGAGCCTGTAGTCAACAACCATCTCCTTTGTCTTAGAGAAGTTGAGGAGAAGATGGTTGTCGTGGTACGAGCTCTCACTCAATGTGATAAGGGATTTGTTGTCAGGCCGTGTAGAGGGTGAAAAGTGCCCTGAGGAGCCCCTGTGTTGGTATGAAGCAGGGGTGGGAATTGTCCGCCATTTGGCGGATTTCCGCCATAAAAAAAATCCCATCCGCCAAAAACAATAATGCTTCCGCCAAAAATTGTAAAAAAAAAAAAAAAATTTACACTATTGCGGTGTTTAGACACAGCGCAACAGAAGTCTCACCGGAAGTGAGAGGTCGAGGTCGTTGTACTTAATCACCGCCATCATGTCTTTAAAGGCTATGATTGTACAGCGTGGTGAAACTTTTCAAGAAGGTTTTGGCGTCAAAAACAAATGGAGGTGGGATTGGTTGGAGTACGAAGTCAATAATGATCGATCGGCTCAGCCTAAATTTTGTGTGTGTGTGTACAGCTCTCTCTCTCTCTCTCTCTCTCTCTCTCTCTCTCTCTCTCTCTCTCTCTCTCTCTCTCTCTCTCTCACATAATCACTGTACATGTATACAGTTATATACGAATTTATGTTATTTGCTTTATGCAACGTGTCTGTTAGTTGTACATTGTTTATCAGCACTACATCACAGCATTATATTCTTTGGTCATTCAAACAAAAAGCACAAGAAAAAAAGACAAAAAAGAATGTTTTTCATACTTCAAAACTACTTACATTTTGCAATCAGAATACGCCAGATTGCACAGATTTTGTTCTTGATTTTGAAAATTTTCCGGGGGGGCATGCCCCCGGACCCCCCTAGTTTCCTTTATTTTTCACTTCAGCAATTCCCACCCCTGATGAAGGTGTCTCGATGCTTTCGTGGAGATGGACGACCTATTCACCATGCGTTGTGGTCTGTCTGTGATAAAGCTTCAGAGCCATCTAATGATTAAGGGATTGATGTAAATTTTCATCAGTTTCCGCATCATCAGGTTAGACTGGGTGGTGTTGAAAGCTGAAGAAAATCCAGGAAAAGAATTCTGGCATAGGAATTCAATCTCTCTAGGTACCTCAACACAGAGTGGAAAATGGTGATAATGGCTTCTTCAGTGTTTCTGTTGGGCGTGTTGACGAACTGCATGGGTTCCTGGAGTGGGCATGTTTCCCCAAGCAGTGGCTGAAGGACAATGTGCTCAAGGCATATTTGAAGTCATATTTGTGTCTTGATTTGATTGTGTGTTGATTTGATTGTGTGACTGTGTATGCATATCACAGATATAGTTATGTAAATGGAAAATTGAATAGGTGTGATATGCATTATAGTATTTCCTCTGAATTCCTTTAGTGCTGCCATAAAATTGATTTTGAAACTGAAGTACGACGATGGATCAATACATAAGCATGATAAGACAGTTACATTATGCCATTGCAGTTGAGTATTTTTATGTCTGTTCTCTGTTCATACATAAATAATATTGGACACAATTATTTATCATTATAAATAATAATAATATGATATTGACGTAATATCATTGAAGATCCAACTGAACAGATGACTGAAATAGCTACTTCAAGTGGATTGGTTCAAATCCTTCAGCTTCTGGATTTTGAATTACTATCTATTTATATTTAAATGTCATAATATTAGTTGCTCTGTGGGTTCGGGCAAATAGAATAGACCCAACGTTTCCCGGCGTGTCGTAAGAGGCGACTAACAGGGGTGATGTTAGCACGGCATCACTGGGCGAAAGTCTTCTACACAGAAGTCACCGGCCAGGGCGGAGGAAC
Organism: Oncomelania hupensis; assembly: GCA_036898135.1. Taxonomy (NCBI): domain Eukaryota; kingdom Metazoa; phylum Mollusca; class Gastropoda; order Littorinimorpha; family Pomatiopsidae; genus Oncomelania; species Oncomelania hupensis. The sequence goes on from CM072512.1 coordinate 93,231,715, forward strand.
CTCACGTTACTACAGGTTCAACGACCACGTGCTCAGGGCCAAGGCGAGCCACACTGTATTCGTGGATTTCGGCTGTGGCCAACAGCCTGGAGAGGATTGGGCCCTGCCAGGTCTTTTTTGCCCAAGACACAACACATGATGAGGCTATCCACTAATTCCATGCCGGATCGGTCGTCGCCCGGAACAAGGACCGCGCCTTCCGTTGGCCACCAGGACGGAGGTGAAAAGTATGCTACTGATGGACAAATTAGCAAGATCCGCACGAGAAACAACATCGTCATAGGAACCTGGAATGTCAGGACCCTAACTGCGGAAGGAAAATTAGAAGAACTGGCCCACGAGCTGGACCACTATCGATGGAACGTTCTAGGTATCAGCGAACTGCGCTGGAAAGGCCTAGGTGAAACAACGACTGACAAAGGCCACAAGCTCTATTTCAGCGGTAGAGATGACAGGCACGAACACGGCGTTGGATTCTTGGTCCACAAGAACATTCTAGCCACTGTCATGGGTTGCCGCCCAGTCTCCAGTAGACTCATTACCATCCGTCTGAGAGCAACCCCTTTCAACATTACCATCATCCAGGCCTATGCCCCAACATCAGACTATGAAGACAGCGAAGTGGAGGATTTTTATGAAAATATACAGGCGGTCCTTGACCAAGTGCCGAAGAAGGACATAGTCATAGTGCAAGGCGACTGGAATGCCAAGGTCGGCCAAGATGCGCACCACAACTGGGGAGACACATGCGGACCCCACTGCAACAACGAGACAAATGACAGGGGTCTGAGGCTATTGGAGTTTGCCAGATACAACAATCTGGTACTGGCAAACACGCTTGGTCTCCACAAAAAATCCAGACGATGGACATGGCACAGTCCCGGCGGGGAACATCACAACCAGATCGACTACATCATGGTCAAGAAACGCTTCAGATCAAGCATCAACATTGGCAGGACACGCACTTTTCCAGGAGCAGACATTGGAAGTGACCACGATCTCGTGATGATGTCTTTCCGGCTCCATTTGAAGAGAGTAAATACAGCAAAGTGCACTAGGCTGAAGTTCGACCTGGACAAACTGCAAGACCCGGAGGTGGCAAAAATATTTCAGGCCACAATTGGAGGGAAATTTGCACCACTTCTTATTTTGGGGGCAGGCGAAGTAGATGTCAACACCATGACCAATACCTTCAACTCAGCTGTAACAGATGCCGCCACTGAGATCCTTGGCAAGCACCGACCAAAGAAGAAGCCGTGGATCACACCTGAACTTTTGGATCTGTGTGATAAACGAAGAGAGTTAAAAAAGAAAAAGAACACCTCACAGGGAGCTGATGTCTACCGAAAAATCAACAATGACATCCGAAAAGGCATGCGCACAGCAAAGGAGAACTGGATAGAAGATCAATGCCAGGAAATAGAGAACAATCTGAACAAGAACAACAGCAAGAAGGCCTACCAGACTGTGAAGCGGCTGACAAGTGTTAAACAGCCCAAAGTCTCCACTATCCAAAGCAAGTCTGGCATTTGCCTTACAGAAGAACAAGAAGTCTTGGACAGATGGACAGAGTACTGCTCTGACCTTTACAACCATACACCAAATGGAGACCCATCAGTTCTAGCATGTCCCGAGAGCAGAGAAGAAGAAGAAATCCTCCCAATTCTCCGGGAAGAAGTTGAGGCAGCAGTGCAATCGCTGAAGAAAGGGAAGTCAGCGGGAGTGGACAACATACCAGCGGAACTGCTACAAGCAGGAGGAGAAGCAATGACTGATGCTCTCACCATTATCTGTAACAAGATCTGGCAGAATGGGGAATGGCCTACACCATGGACCCAGTCGCTTGTCATCACTCTTCCCAAAAAAGGTAACCTTCAGGAGTGTGAAAATTACCGCACCATCAGCCTCATCAGCCATCCCAGCAAGGTCCTCCTGAAAATAATACTCAACACGTTGAAACCACAAGCTGAACAAATCATAGCTGAAGAACAAGCAGGATTCATGGCAGGGCGAAGTACCACTGAACAGATTTTCAACCTCAGAATAATCTGTGAGAAATACCTACAGCACCAACAACATCTATATCATGTGTTCATAGACTTCAAGAAGGCATTTGACCGAGTCTGGCATGCAGCTCTATGGGCAACCATGAAAGTGTACAACATCAGCCCTAAAATTATAGAAGTCATCAAAAGCCTGTATGACAAGGCTACCAGTGCAGTCCTCCATAACAGCGTCATCGGGAACTGGTTCAGAACAACAATCGGTGTGCGTCAAGGATGCCTACTCTCTCCAACACTCTTCAACATCTTCCTAGAGCGCATCATGTCAGATGCTCTTGCAGATCATGAAGGCACAGTCAGCATAGGGGGCAGAGCAATCTCCAATCTTCGTTTTGCGGATGATATTGATGGATTGGCTGGAGAGGAACAAGAACTTGAACAGCTTGTACAGAGGCTTGACACCACCTCCAGAGCTTATGGAATGGAAATAAGTGCAGAGAAGACCAAAATGATGACCAACAACACCAATGGCATCAACACGGACATCAAAGTACAAGGCCAATCCCTCAACACAGTGCACAGCTTCAAATATTTAGGAGCCATTGTGTCAGACAATGGGTCTCGACAGGAAGTCCTCTCCAGGATCGCACAAACAACTGCTGCCCTGACAAGGTTGAAGCCCATTTGGAAAGACAGAACCATCAGTCTACATTCCAAAGTAAGACTGCTGCGCTCTCTGGTCATCTCCATCTTCCTATATGCTTGCGAAGCATGGACCCTCACAGCAGATCTCCAACAAAGAATACAAAGCATGGAGATGAGGTGCTACAGAAGACTTCTGTGCATTTCCTATACCCAACGCATCACCAACGACGAAGTCCGACAGACCATCACACAAGCCAGTGGTGAAGAAACGGAAACTCCGATGGTATGGCCACGTCACCAGATCATCAGGCCTCGCAAAGACCATTCTGCAAGGCACAGTGCAAGGAGGTAGAAGAAGGGGGAGACCGAAAAAGAGGTGGGAGGACAACATTCGAGAATGGACTGGTTTGACACTGAGCGAAGCCATGAGGGCTGCTGAGGACAGAGAAGGATGGAGTATGCTGGTTAAACTATCATCTGTGGTGCCCCTACGACCTTCGGGTTATGGGACAGGATAGGATAGGATAGGAATATTAGTTTAATTTTAAGTGTAGTGCTTAGAACTAATACTACACCACAGAAATTGTGTGGTCAGATTCCAAAACACAACAGTTGAAAGTTAAAGCTTGCCTTTAAACATGTTAAATGGCCACTTAAAAGTTAAATTTAAAGCTTGTTGTTACTGAGTGTTTTGGGCAACTGTCACAAGTACTGATAAGAATATTATAAAGTTGATCATAAAGCTGTGACATGTCAGATTACAGTCAAACTGAAAGGATTTGAACTTATTGACCCACCATCATACCTCAGTAGCAGAGCTTTCGCCTGGCACCCTGATGACCCAGGTTCGATTCCATTGTGGGCAAAATAAAAATGGCAATGTTTTAATTAATGCCTATCTTAGTATGATTGCTCTGGTGGTTTAGTGTTGATTTAGGTTCTTACCCTCTATCCTCCCCATCTGCCTTATTGCCAACAGTGGGTGTGGACATTATACTTCGATGTTCATTCAGAATTAATTTGGAGCTTTAACTTTTGTCATGGGAAGAATGTTTAGATTAGTTTCTTTAGTCTTCTATATATTAATCGAGCAGCCTTTTCAGATCACGAGGGGCCGTTTTAGCCAACCAGCGGCTTTGTTGTGAAGTTAATTTTGAGCTTCAGTTGGCTCCAAGTTTTACAGATTACAGCTGAACTGTCCATATAATTGCTTCCACGCGAGTTTTGCCATTCGGCGCTCGATCACCCGCTGCCGATACAACGAAACTTAACATTCTTTTCGATCGCGAAACGGCTTTAGTTTGCATTTTACTGCCTCCAAAAACACTGTAAAAACACATGTGTGAGACGGTATTTTTAGAACCAATCATTTTTGTCCTTAGCCCTGCCATCATTTCCGCATACCATTTCTACCAAGGATTTCGTATTTTATTCCAAATCGCTTTTAATCAATCGGCGTTCGCTATATTGTTGTTTAATCCAGTTTATAACACTAATAAAATCGAGGGGTTCAACATGTTTTATGATATGGGACCTAAAATCAGTTTAGACAATTATAGCATCCCGTGGTTCAATGGATAAGGCGTTTGACTGTCAATAAGGAGACCCGGGTTCAAATCTCGCTTGGTCCTTTTTTTTTTCTTTTTTTTTTTTTTTAATAAATAAAATTTAATAATACAGAGCGAGAGAGATATAAGAGAGATATAGATAATAAAGAAAAAGAGCGGAACAGAGGCAACTAAAAAACAAAACGAGGTGCAAGTAAAATGCTAAAAAAAAAAATATATATATATAAATAAAAATAAAATCATAGCACAGGTATTAATAACTGCTTCATATTCTTTTTTTTTTCATTTATCCATGATGCTTTTACTTCTTAGAACACTTAACATCTTATGCTTTTTAAAAAAAAATTAGGTATAGGTAGGTCTGTTTAAAAAAAAAACATTTAGAAAATAACATTATAGTTTTATTGTAAATTTCATAGCATAATTAATTGTCATTCGATTCATCAGAAAAAAATATTAAATTAAGAGCAAACTTTACATTAAAAATAAATATTTAGAATCTAAATTAAAACTGAATTGTTCCCAAATAAATATCTGTAGGGACTAAAGGTCCATATTTACATTTACATGGCTTGGTGCTTTTTTTTAATGATTGCCTCAATTTGGTATTTCATTGGTATGTATTATAAGGAAAAAAGTTCTGTGCATGCAGTGATAGCATTGCCTTATTGTTTTAATCACATGCATGTGCAATAAATCAGTAATGCTGTTCTCCTCAAATAAATGATTATTGTGTTTTATTACAATTATAAGTTTATTTTTAATCTATGTCTCTTTTTAGTGATTCACCACTGACAGTGTACTTCAGCCTTCCACTTCCAGAATCATAAACACAACAAAGATTATTATATCAAAGATACTTTTATACAATGTGAATTAATTTTCGAGCTAATGTTAATTAAAAGTATCTTTGATATACTGTATATCTTAGTTGTGTTTATGATTCTGGAAGTGGAAGGCTGAAGTGCACTGTCAGTGGTGAATCACTAAAAAGAGACATAGATTAAAGATAAACATATAATTGTATTTTACTTTCAAAATACTTAGCAGTTCCTGTTGTGTTAACAATTTCTTCCACTTTCAGGCAATTGATATTTCCTACATGTAGTTATTGTACCAACACCACAACATAAACTATACACTATGTAGGCTACAATGGAACATTATAGTCTCAAATAAATTTGACTTCACTCAGTGGCTGACTGCTTGGACACCCAAAGATAACCTATAACGGGCATAAAATCAGCAACACAACAACAAAATATAATAGATACTTTTAATTATACAACAATACAAGACAAATGAATTTTCGTGCTTTGCTCTTCTTCAGATTAAAAACAAACATAAAATGACAAAATGCTGCAGAATGCACAAAAAAAAGTCACTTCCAGGAAAATTTTTGAAACGGGCATATAACATCAGGCCCAGCAATTGGGTCATCAAAAATTTATTTGGACGGGTAATAACTGCTAGTGAGTATAAAAAAAAGAAAAGGAGAAGCTTGCATGAGTCTCTCTGTGTGTGTATGTGTGTGTGACTGTGTGTTTTAGTCATGAATGTTTTTTTGCATGAACAATAGATTATGTGACTGTGTGTTTTGGTCATGAATGTTTTTTTGCATGAACATTGGTTTTGCTGGTGATGCAGGATGAATGGTTTTGTATGAATGCTATGGCAGTGTTTACTGCACAGTTTAGTCTTATCACTTCAGCTATGAGGGGCAGATGTTTTGTGTTTAATTTATTTGGAAACAGTCCTCATGTACTGCCTCTTCAGCAGAATGTAATGCATGTACTAGAGTACCATAGTCTATTTGAGTGTTGGCTTTAGCAATTTGGTCATGATCTATGTACCTTGAGTGTCTGTCTAATTAGTGCAAAAGTAGTAGCACACTTGATTTCTGGTTGTATAGAAGGAAAGAGAATAGAGAAGCTGATACAGAGATCATATAGAAATCTTCATTCTTCCTCTGACACCCTCATGCTACAGATACCCCACTACAAACTCTACTCTGTGCTTAGTTCTTCAACTTGTCCAGAACTCTTTTCCTCTCTCTCCCTTTGCAGCTCTCCGAACATTGCCACTTTCAAGTCCAACTTGAAAACTCATCTCTTCCTCAAAAATGTCTGATCTTGCCTCCCATCATTATCATCATTCCTTCTTTTCTGATTCAGACCACTGACCTTATACCAGCACCTCACTCCTTCGCTGCTCTACTCCTTCCCCTCCCTCCCTCATCTTTTATATTTTACTTCTAAATATTCTTGTTCATGTTTGTATTATGTCTTTGCATAATTTATTAGTGTCTCGTTTTTGTTTCACTTCTTTTCGTATGTATTTCGATGTTAACGTAAAGTATAAATGTATAAGAACTGTGCTTGGAACTGATGTCATTATGAAAAAGCACTATATAAATAACCTTATTATTATTATTATTATTATTATTATTCTTATTATTATTATTATTATTCTTATTATTATTATTATTATATTACATTTCAGTTTCAGTGACTTACAGTGTAATGAACAATTATTTTATGGTTCTTACTCTTAACTGGCTTTATTTGATGACTTCATAATGCATATAGGGTTGTATTAACATAAGTAATTTTTACATGCTCTGGTTTTAGTTTTCCCACCTCTGTGGGCCACTTTCTAAATTAAGGCACATTAATGTTGTATAATTAAAATTAGAGGCAGTTGCTCAGCAGGTGGATTCTGTGGTTGATCTGTTTGCCCAGCTAGGCAGGTCAGAAAAGAAGTTAACACTGCTCCATTGACTAATGATACACCCCAGGATGATCAGCTGCTAGTAAGTAGCACCAGGAATTTGCTGTAGGCATTGAAGGTAGCTCAGTCAGTTAACACCTGTGGCTGTGAGTGGACTAGACAGATATTGGCTGACAGGACATCTGTTCCCACAGCTTTCAGAGCTATCCTCCACCACTATTCTCCATCACATTCACTGCTAGCAACCAGCCTCTCAGTTTATACTGTCTTCCTTCCTCATTTATACTTTGTAAACAGCAGCCTAGATTTTCCCAATTTTTAATTTCAATTTTATTTATTGTCATTTTTTTACATTGACTGTGATATACATTTTTTATTAGTTCATCATTGTTAATTTAATAATTAATTATCTTAAAGTTAAACTGTTTAAAACTGTTATTTGATTTTATGCAGTTTCACCACAGTTTTATTGAACCTGCATTTGTTTTTGCTTTTTTAACGCTAGTCATTTTAGGCCTACCTGAATAAAATCTCTTAACGTCTCATTCTAGTTATTGTTTTTAATTAGTGTCATAAATGAAATTGTTTTATCAAAATTGTTGTAATGATCCTAACTTATATATTCAACTGTTATAATTCTTTTTTAGTCATGCCTTAATTTGGTTGCATATTATTTATATCACTGTACATATTTTATTGTATTAATAATTTCAAGTCTAAGGATGTTTATGGGAATTAAAGGGGATGTTCTATCTGATGTGTTTTTTTTAATTGACTATGATATTGCCCTATGTTTCGTGCTTATGCCCACATTTCACATTTCCTTGTGTAAATATGTGCCGAATAAATCAGCTTGTATCTTGTATCATAGTCCTATTCCAAACAGCTAATATTGTTGTGTGAACTGCATTGTTGGTACGTCATGAAACCTATTTCAAAGAAGATAAAACCAGATTAAATATTATTCCTTAGACATGATACTGTTACACTGGTCTAATCTGAACTGATATTAATATTTTTTCCCATTTCAAGAACTCTCCACTTATTATGTACTTGTACTTTTTTTTTTTTTTTTTAAACTAGGAGCTATATACAGGCTACTGTGCTGTTGATAATGTGCACTGGAAAATTGCCTCTGCCTCTTCAGTCTGGTTTTCAGTACAGATGCCTACTTGATTGATGATAAATAATTGGGCCAGTTAACTTAACTGATTGTGATGCACAGTTTAGCATGTTATTGCTGTCAAGAGTTTATTGAAGTCACAGAATACCCGAAGGGTAAATTTCCTTATACTGTTGCAGCTGAGTTCACTTTTCCCCATCTTAAGCAATGTATTTCATTTGTCTATGTAAAATGGTTGAGTTTAGAATTTTTATTTAAATAAAGTCAAGAACACGGTAATTATTATGATTATGAATCAGACTTTTTATTGCTTTTGCTTGTCAGTGAAAGTGAGACATTTTTTCCCGCCCATACAGTGTTTGTTCATCAAATAATTTATATAATTTATATTTTAACCTAAAAACTATTATTTTCCTTGTTCATTGGAATGGGCTATATATATATTATGTTACTTGTCTGAGGTATTTAATTGTAATTTGTTAGCATGATATGCTGCTGTGTATTCAGTTTTCATTGCACAATGCTATTGTGTGTTACGACTACATGGCAGAGAAATCCGAGGTTTTATCAGAAGCCCAGCAGGGCAGCTAGGAACGAGTGGAAGTTGTCCGACAAATAATGTATATTTTAACCTAAAAACTACTATTTTCCTTGATCAATAGGATGGGCTACATATATTATATAACTTGTCTGAGGTATATAATTGAAATTTGTTAGCATCATATATTGCTGTGTATTCAGTTTTCATTGCACAATACTTTTGTGTGTTATGACTACAGGGCAGAGAAATCCGAGGTTTTATCAGAAGACCAGCAAGGCAGCGAGAAACGAGTGGAAATTGTCCGACAGGTCACCAACAACCTCATCAAAAGAGTCACGGCTCTCCTCGAAGCACCACCTGGCACTGACATTGAAAAACGTCTGGTGAGCTACCACAACAATGTGTTAGAAACCAATGCTTGAATTTGTGATGCATACATTTACAAAACCAGTGCTTGAATCTGTGATGCATACAATATTACATTGATTGATTGCTTATGGTTGATGGATTGTTGTTTTTATAGTCTGACAATCTAGCCATACTATTTTAGCAAGCTCATTATGATATCTGTGCAACCAGTAGATTGCAGAAAGAAAACAGTGATCGTGGCTAAATTACTCTTCATGGGAATATTTGAGTAAGTAGTTGTTATACCACAGCGCAAATGAAATTTGAGTGTGTTTAGTGCATGTTTGTGATTATTCTGTTGCAGAAAAAGTTGCCAGAGACTAGCCTGAGCCACACATTGATAGAATCAGCTACATTATTGGGTTCTGACACATTACTAGGGTAAGATTAGAGATAACTTGAATGAATGCTTTACTTGGAAAAGAGTTGATGCAAAATCAATAAGCAGATAGTTTCATTCAACCTATTGTCACACTAGTTCAGTGTTGTACTTATATTTGTGTGGCATTTTATCTCTAAAACTTTTTTTTCCCCAGATGTACAGAGATGTACTTTTTGCAGAGTGCAGCCAAGTAATATTGTGTTGTCTTTTATGTTGTAATTTGTGATAGTATTGTTTTTTATAAATGTTTGTAGTTTGGCATGACCGTGTGTGAATGCAGGTATGCCTACCCGTACGGAATTTCCGTATTTTTTCAAAAAATTTGAAAAACTCGGCAAGCGCTACGGAAAATATGGATACTTGTTTCACAGTCCGAAAATAAATACAAACAACAATAGAAAAAAAAAATCAAACTCGTTGGCCTGTGTTAAAGCACCACGTGACATTTTTCCAAGACAGCCGAACCCAGTTTAATGCCGCAATGCGCAGTCTCAGTGCAGTAGGGATCCGTGGCATCGAAGTTTCTGGTAGAGGCACCGAAGTTTGCTGAACCAGTTTTTGCACAGTCGCAGTGAAGATCGGTGCTCGTGAGACAGAAGTCAAAACATGGCATCCAAATGAATGGCTAAGCAAAATGATTGTGAATCTGAATTTTCAAAGAAATGGCGCAAGGGGCAGGCATATATTGCCTGGTATTTGGAAAACTGTCCTTTCGTTATTCGCGGCAGCACTGACTCTAAAGTACGATTTGTGCCAACCAGTTTGGCATCTCCGCCGGTGGTATGAACAACATCAAGCGGCACTTGGAAAGCCCACAGCATATACAGAATTACTAAGCTTTGGAGAAGAAAAAGAAGATTGTGGCAGCAAATCAATCTATCACTGGATTTTTCGCATAATATCAAAAAGGATGAGTGAAAAAAACAATAGGTAGTAAAAGTAAATATGTAAATCATAATAGTAATACTGAAATTTGAAAAAGCTAATACTGAAACTTCCAATTGAGGGTAGGCATGCCTGTGAATGAGCTTTTTGAGCTTGGTTACATGGAATTGATCTTTTTAAAAATTCTTTATTATTATTATTATTATTATTATTATTAGTGTGTGAGCATAGAAATTTTTTTTTAAAGTGATTGTTGGTTATTTTGTCTACTTTTTATTTCCAGGGTGATATGCCAGCAGTGTGGAGAATGCGAAAGTGCAATTGCCAGAGAGGAGCTGCAGTGCGAGCTAGACATAGAAAAAGATGTTCTCACACATCTTCAGTACCTGGCTGAGGTATATTGTAACGAACGGATATTTAGTGCGTGTGCATGAAAATATATATATGACTCCTAAAACGAAAAAAATGCGTGCGTGTTGGACTCTCTGTTAACTACCACACCCACAAACGTACGGACTCTTCTCAACACCAACACCAACACCAGATATCCGTTCCACGTTCTCAAAATTTATATAAATAATCAACAATAATTCTTATCAATCTTTCACACAAATTCTTTCATACAGATAATCTAACACAGCTGGGCTTATCCCAATGTCTCACACATATGTGACGTCGATGAGTCTGAACACTCGGGACGGATAATTGAGACCGGCAATTTCTTGTCCTGGCCAAAACAACAAATACACAAGTTTCACAGTACCTTATTATCTCCGAGGATCACAGTTGCACACTATCTGGCACACGATGCCAGAGATACGACGAACAAGAGACGAGTGTCGACGAGAGACGAGTGTCGACGAGAGACGAGTGTCGACGAGCGATGAGTGTCAACGAGAGACGAGTGTCGACGAGCGATGAGTGTCGACAAGAGTCGAGTGTCGACGAGCGATGAGTGTCGACGAGAGTCGAGTATCGACGAGCGATGAGTGTCGACGAGCGGAGTATCAACAAGCGATGAGTGTCGACGAGCGGAGTATCGACGAGCGATGAGTGTCGACGAACGGAGTATCGACGAGCAATGAGTGTCGACGAGCGGAGGGACTAACCTCCTGCCCCAGTCCGCTCGGAGAAACGTTGTCTTGGTCAAGTGTGGAAATAGAGTCGATCCCCCTCCGATGCCTCGGAAATCACCTTGTCCTCGTCTCAGACAGAACGAAGCCAATTCTGCTCCCAGTAGGCCAGTAGCCCCCAACGGGCTCGCTATTATGACATACATATACAGACGTCAATTCTCTGACTTGGACAATTTATTTATTCTTCTTTAGTTTCACCCTTTCTCACCTCCCTTTGTTCCTCGTTTGTCCCATTCTGTTTCGTATGCGATCACCACTTTCCTTCCTCCACCACTATCATTCATATCCAGGTAATCACTTCATGAATGAAAATTACTGTTAACCAAGCTCACGCATTTCATTCATATTTCATTATTTACTACTCTACAACTATCGCCCCACGTAATTAATAATATTATTACATCAATGAAAATTCAATATTCCATCTCAGTGGACAACAGCTCACTGTTACAACAAATGCAATACAAAAATATACTTATCCGCCATTTTAAAATCATAAAAAACATTATAAATACCTGTAATCTTTACAGCACAAAATAATCATCCACTTCCAGAGAGAAATGACCACAAACCAATACACCTTGATTAGTTTCAATGCTTTCTTCCTCTGTAACTTTCTTTTCTTTTCTTTATTTTTTTAACTTCTTTTCCGGGCCTACTACACACACGTCCACACCGTCTGACACCCACAATTCGACTCAGCAATTTTTGCCTCTGATTCAAACCATCTCTCACTGTCATCCCCCAGAAACTCTTCGACAAGCTCTGCTCCTTCGATCTTCCTCTCTCCACCTGTCACTGGCTCTTGAACTTTCTTCTCTACCGCCCTCAGACTGTCAAGATTGGCTCCAACCTTTCCAAAACCCTAATTCTCAACACAGGCACGCCGCAAGGCTGTGTCCTTTCACCTCTCCTCTACTGCCTCTTCACCAATGACTGTGTGTCCCGTGCTGACAGTGTTCAGCTCGTGAAGTTCGCTGACGACACCACGGTCGAGGGCATCATCTCCAACGGCGACGAAACAACATACCGCCAGGAAGTCGACCACTTGGTGTCGTGGTGCGAAGACAACAACCTCGAACTGAACACCTCCAAAACAGTCGAGATGATTGTGGACTACCGCAGGAACCAGGACCCCAAAGATCCACTGCTCATCAATGGACAAGCCATCGAGACAGTAGACTCGTTCAAGTTCCTGGGTTCCCTCATCTCCGACGACCTCAGCTGGGGTGCCAACATTAACACCATCGTGAAGCGGGCCCATCAACGACTGTACTTCCTCAGACAGCTGAGGAAGTTTGGCCTTTCCAAAGACATTCTCCTCCAGTTCTACCGGGCCGTGGTGGAGAGCGTCCTAACATTTTCCATCACGGTCTGGTTCGGAACAGCAACGCAGCTCGACAAAGACCGGCTGGAGCGGGTTGTGCGCACGGCAGGCAGGATTGTCGGCTGTGAGCTCCCCTCTCTGGCCTCCATCTACTCGACCCGCTCTCTCAACAGAGCCGACAAGATCCTCTCTGACCCTTCCCACCCTGCCCACCCCCTGTTCGAACTTCTCCCCTCTGGCCGCCGCTTTCGATCCTTCAGATCCCACACTTCCCGCTTTAAAGATTCCTTTTACCCTCAAACTGTAAGATCTCTAAACGCCGCATCCTCCTCCAACCGCTGATCCCCCTGCCGTGCGCACGCCCTGCTTCTCCCTACATGCTCGTACATCTATATCTATATACTACAGTGACTACTATAATTTAGAATGTTTTTGTGATCACTTTAGACTAGTCATTTGTGTTTTACTATATCTTTCTGTTTATCTGTTATTGTTGGGTATGCTGTGCGAGTGCGTGTGGTTGTGCATACATGTGTGTATTTGTGTATGTAGGTATGTGTGCGTGTGTGTAAGAGAGAGAGAGAAAGAGTAAGAGAGAGAAAGAGAGAGAGATGTTAAATCTAAAACATTCTGCCATTGTCCAACACCAAATAATATTCCGATTGTTGTATCTATTACATGTCAATTGGCGAAATAAATTCCTGTTATCCTGTTATCCTGTTATCCATCTCTTCATTCATTGTCTCAAGGCTTTTAGCCAATCAAAAATCATTAATTAATTTTAATTAAAAAATACCGGGAAAATCCCGTTCTCTACATATATGAAGAAACCATTTGTTGGTTGTTTATGTGAAAATGTAATGACAGAAATTCTACTTCATCAAAAATGTCGAGCAAGAATTTCTTTTCAACTGTTATACCTATTTTTTAATCCTGTTCCTGGGTCTTTTCCCCCTTTGATCCCACACCCCCACTCCCCCAACTCTTTCTCTCCCTCACCTCACACACCTCCCTCCTTGGAAACATAAGTTAACTGAAAGCTATTCTTGAGAGAAAAAAAAATACAATGAGATTAGTATGCTGCTAAAATTAAATAATGGTTTGGTTTTTTTGCTTGTCTTGTTCGACAGATCGAGATCCCTAGTGTATTGAAGCTACGAAAACAACTTACCAAATCAACTCTAGACATGGACTCTGCAAAAACCCGGTACTTATGAGACTAGAAATATATGGAATATTCATGTCCTGCCTTTGGAAACTTGCTGTACTTGATGCCCTCTAAACCACACAGTTTTGTTTTGATGCTTAAACTTTCATTTATCAGATTAATAATAGTTTGTAATCATTTTGGGCTTCACGTTTGTATACATTATGTTTGTCGATTGGGATACAGCACTAACCTTTCTTATATTATACTTCTAGGACTCGGACCTTCTTAATTATGTATTTCTATATTCTTTTTTTTTTTAAGATTCAACACAGCTGTAAGGCAATCTCATGTGCCTGGAGCAAACATGGCTACTGCGGCTGCCAAGGCTGACCAGGTTAGAGACGAGTACGACGAAGCGTGTAATAAAGTGGAATCAATAAAAGTGAGTATGGACTGAATTTTAAAAGTTGGCTGATCTCTTTGATAGTGTAGTGTAAGGTGTGATATTTCTCAGTAACAATAGACATATAAAACCTGAATAAGAAAATGTGTATGTATTTATATGAGATATGAAATGTTGCTTGTTTGTTTGTGAGTGCAAGCATGTTTGTATGCGTGTGAGTATGTTTGTGTTTTTGTGATGTGCGTAGATGTTAAATAAAGTAGAGTTGGTAGTAGTGAGTGTGGATGCTGCTTTAAAAGAGGACTGCTCTTAGATGTCAGGCGAATTATGAGATTTTATTTGATTTTGACTGAACAATCAACGTGTGTACTGACCACTATTTGAGAAGTTGGATATCTTCCTTTTTATTTGATAACGCTTCATGGTAGCGCTTTATTGTCCTTTTTTATTGGGAAATTATTGGATTTGAAGACTTGGTTACTAGTCTGGAGAATCCGAGTTTAATACCAAATGGCGGTTGCTTAGTTTCTCAATTTTTTTCCTATTAAAAACTAAATAAATATACCATTTATTGTTTTGTTTGATTTTTTTTCCTCCAGGACAACCTCAGCATTGAACTTTGCAACTTCATGGCCAAAGAAAGTGATCACAGCTCAAGATTAGTTGCTGTAAGGACATTGTCTTTTTAGTGTGTCTTATTTTCTGTTTTTTTTTTTAATGCTGTATACAGAAGCAAAGAATAACTTTTAGAGTTAATTTCTTCCACTCATATATCATGTTGTTGTCAGCATGTAAACATAAGGTTTGATTTGGTTAACATGTGTGTTTGAGACAACATATGAGTCTGTATAAATGAAGTAAAAAACGTGCTTACCCACGTCGAGTGTTTCTGTACAGTGATCATGATACCAAGATCTCTATATAAGCGGCAAGTAGATTTAAAATCATTGTAACGAGATATGTGTTCATTCGTTGTACATTGTTTTTGCAGTTGTTAGAAGCTCAAGCTACCTACCACAAGAAAGCTTTGAAGTACATAGAAGAGTACTTACCAAAAATGAAGCAGACAATAGGTAAGCTTTTTCTCTTTAACTTGTTCTGTAGGAATGCTCCAAATAAATTACGCTTTTGTAGCTACGTAGCTTCTGCTTTAGTTGTCGTATTTGTGATGACATGATTTAAAAAATATTTAGAGAATCTTTTTATTACAACACATTCTACTCCTGTGTCGCATACATTCCATCATAACGGACTTTAAAGATCCTGACGCTCATGTCCTAGACGGGTGAGTGCCGGTGACAAGAACACACCCAGCATGCACCTAGGTCCTTCTCCCCCATCCCTGGCTGCCCAGGATTGTGCTCAGTTGTCCGGGCGTCAGACCATGCGCCCAAAGGCTGCGGGTGGGCGTCTCGGGCGGCTTGAGTTAGATCCTGTATCGACCAGCGCCTTGAGCAGCTCTTGAGCTGGAAAAGCGCTATATAAGAACGATTAAATAAATAAATAAATAAACATAGTTTAAGTTGAAGAAGGTTTGGGAGTTCTGCTTCTTAGTTTTAATTGTGAACACTTCAACAGTTGAAGAGATACTAGGGATTTGTGCTTATTTAGTGCCTGATAATCACATATTTGCCGAGGCAAAGTTCAAAGTTGTATTTGTTACTATAGGTCTTTTAACATAATTTTCTTTGGTTGCTATCTGGCTATAGAGTTTTTATATTATGAAGAAGAAGAGACTGCTAGTGCTTAATGATAAATATCCATAATTAATTGCTTGCACAAGCATTAGACTAGTGTGTTATTTATTGGTCTGGTGTGTTTTGTTTGTAGAAGAGTCAGCGAACAAACCTGTATTTGGCATGCGGCTAGAAGAGCATTTGAAAAAGATGGGGCGGGATATCTCCTTGGTGCTAGAAGCCTGCATCCTCACTCTCCTGGAAACAGGCATGGAGGAAGAGGTGAGATGCCAATGCTTTGTTGTTTTTGCAACTTTTTTTTTTCTTCTGGGTTGTATCAGACAATATGTACTATCTATTTTCAGTTTAAATTACTTTGCAATGTCCAAAATACAATCTTTATTAGCAATTCAACGATTGGTGAAAGTTGGAGTTTGAATTTTTGTTATCATAAAATATTAAATCTGCTGCTTTCTATCCTTACTACTTCCGTTTGAAAACTGGAAAGTTAATAGTATTCAGAATAAAGCAAAAAGTGTATTCAGAGTTTTAATATTGTTGATTTATTGCAATGCATTGACTGCATAGATTGTAGAAACTGAATTAAGTTCCATAATCCATCGAAGATTTTAACATTTCACTACATGTAAATAATTTACTGGAATGTGATGAGAATTTTCAGTGACTGTCTTAGGCTGTAGTGTGGTGGCACTGCTGTAGTGTATAAAAGCTAAAGTATCTTGCATGACATTAGTGGCTGATTTTAGCCTTACTACTAATACTAATGAAAAAGTTATTTGTTTGGGTCTTTTTATTGACAGATTTAATGTTTTATTTTCAGGGCTTGTTCAGAATAGCAGGATCTGCTATCAAACTGAAAAAGTTGAGGGTAAGTGCCAGTCAGTCTAATTCACGTTGTAACATGTGGGTTTTGAATGGTCTCAATGAGACAGTTTGAAAGAAGATGCAAACACCAGGGAGGAGACAGGATTTTATTTTTAATGGAAGGAGCAATCTGGCATTGATCTTTCATGTATTTGTGATTTTTGTTGTCTACATTATTTTCATTCAAAAGTTTGATGTGTTGAATTATTGTGCAAGACTATTTTTCCCCTGCCATACATATGCTGAGTAGTTTCCTAAACATTATGAGTGTGATCTACTTTCAGGCCTGTTTTGACGCACAAGTTGTGGACATGGAAGAGTTCAGCACTGACCCTCACACAGTAGCAGGAGTTTTGAAACAGTATCTGCGAGAGCTTCCAGAACCAATGCTCACCTTTGACCTCCACCCAGAGTTCATGCGAGCCACTCAGCTGTGAGTAAAGTACTGAGAACTAAAAATTAGGCCCAAGAGACAGAGGTGCCAACTCTAACGATTTTTCCTTATTTATTTACGATATAATGAATAAAGTAAGGAATTATGGGATTTCGAAAATCACTCAGTTTTTCTTCAATTTTTTATTGACAATTTTTTTTTAATTTTTAAAATTAGTTCACACGTGGGATTGCAACAATAATGCCCAACTAGCCTGAGAAACGGACTTTGGGAACTGCTCCGAACTGGCATTGGTCAAGGTCATCCGTGTGACTTGCTTAGCCAATCATAAATTTTGTTACCAGTATTCTCGCTTCCATTTGACTTTGGGCCAATTGCTAACTTTATTACACCACGAAAGGAGCTTAATGATGTTGTAATCCACAGATTCAAATTCGCTAAAGTCAATCTTTGTTTTGCTTCCACGATATGAAAATGGGAGTGAAGTAGTGGACACATTTGGCTTTGGTTTTACAGCTTATGCATTGGGTTATGAGACATTTCCATGGCCAGAATTTTGATCGGTGGCCACACCTTATGAGTTTAGTGGCCACACTTGGCTTACATTTTACGGCTTATGCATTGGGTTGGAGTTAGTGGCGCCATGTTTATCACGGCCCGGTATATATGTGTGTAGCTGTAATTTCACTACAACAAGTCACTTTTTCCTATCTTATTCTATCCTGTCCCGTAACCCGGAGGTCGTAGGGGCACCACAGATGATCGTTTAACCAGCATACTCCATCTTTCTCTGTCCTCAGCAGCCCTGATGGCTTCGCTCAGTGTCAAACCAGTCCATTCTCGAATGTTGTCCTCCCACCTCTTTTTCGGTCTCCCTCTTCTTCTACCTCCTTGCACTGTGCCTTGCAGAATGGTCTTTGCAAGGCCTGATGATCTGGTGACGTGGCCATACCATCGGAGTTTCCGTTTCTTCACCACTGTGAGCAGGTCATCGTGTTGTCCAATGGCTTGCGTGATGGTCTGTCGGACTTCGTCGTTGGTGATGTGTTAGGTATAGGAAATGCCCAGAAGTCTTCTGTAGCACCTCATCTCCATGCTTTGTATTCTTCGTTGGAGATCTGCTGTGAATGTCCATTCTTCGCAAGCATATAGGAAGATGGATATGACAAGGGAGCGCAGCAGTCTTACTTTGGAATGTAGACTGATGGTCCTGTCTTTCCAAATGGGCTTCAACCTTGTCAGGGCAGCAGTTGTTTGCGCAATCCTGGAGAGGACTTCCTGTCGGGACCCATTGTCTGACACAATGGCTCCCAAATATTTGAAGCTATGCACTGTGTTGAGGGATTGGCCTTGGACTTTGATGTCCGTGTTGATGCCATTGGTGTTGTTGGTCATCATTTTGGTCTTCTCTGCACTTATTTCCATTCCATAAGCTGTGGAGGTGGTGTCAAGCCTCTGTAGCAGCTGTTCAAGTTCTTGTTCCTCTCCAGCCAATCCATCAATATCATCCGCAAAACGAAGATTGGAGATTGCTCTACCCCCTATGCTGACTGTGCCTTCGTGATCTGCAAGAGCATCTGACATGATGCGTTCTAGGAAGATGTTGAAGAGTGTTGGAGAGAGAAGGCATCCTTGACACACACCGATTGTTGTTCTGAACCAGTTCCCGATGACGCTGTTATGGAGGACTGCACTGGTAGCCTTGTCATACAGGCTTTTGATGACTTCAGTAATTTTAGGGCTGATGTTGTACACTTTCATTGTTGCCCATAGAGCTGCATGCCAGACTCGGTCAAACACCTTCTTGAAGTCTATGAACACATGATATAGATGTTGTCACTTTTTCATGATGACATAATGTACTCTTTCATGATTTGACTATAATATGAAACGACTTTATTAAAATGGACGTGCAACAAGTGAATTCAATTGCCTTTAGCTTTCCCAGGCTTGTGTAACAAACAACTTGTTTTGCGTGTAATCATGCGTGTGGGAGGAGATTAGGTTGACCTCTAAACTCGTGACGTCACACTCTCACTTCTGATTGGTCCTTCCTTGTAAGCTTGGCTTATGTACTTTTGCAGAAGAAATCAAACATGTTCTATGTTTGTGAAATTTGACATAAGCCAGTACCGAGAAAACGAAAAGAGAATGGAGATTCTGTTGCTATTTCTGCTGCAAAATTCTGCACAGAAGGGGACGAATCATTACCAACAGTTCATAGATCGAACATAGATTATAGTGTCAAATATTTGGTAATTGAATTCACTGGGTATATAACTAATAAACTTATAGTGTCTTGACTTGGTATCCATGAAATCCTTTTTTTTTTTTAAATTGATCATTGAATATAAAAAAAGTGAACAAAAAACTATCACTGCATTAGCTGTGATTTATTGAATGAACAGGCCATGGTTCCAATCCAATCCAATATCCACTTGTATGGCGCACAACTACATGTTGCAGAGATATGCTCCTCAAAGTTTTTTTCAAATTATTAGTACTGAAAAGTCATTTTAGGGGTTGGTACCTCTGGAGAGAGACTGGGGATCTTTGTAGTCTCTGACGTGTAGTTATGTTTCAGTTGATTGAATTTTAAACTATTTCCTGTTTTCATTGAGATTTTCTTCAATTGCTGGTTTCCGGAACTGTTAATACTTATGCATAATTTTGAGTGAATTGATATTTGAAGTTGTTTTAAATTTCCATGTTTTCAAAAGCTTAGTTGATTAATTGTATTCAGCTGATCTTTGTTGTGTTTTATGGGGAATTTCAAGTAAATTCTTGGTTCTTCTTTTGCTTGGGATTGGGGATACATTTTACATTGCTGTTTGTGTATACCTAATTTGTTTGGAAGTCATTGCTGTCCATATCTACTCTTATTGTTGTGTTTCAGGCCTCCTGAACAGAGGTTACAAGCACTAAAAGCTGCAGTGAACAAACTCCCACCTAGTAACTACAACAATATTAGGTAAGAAACTAGCAATAATGTGGGTTGCTGATGTAGAAATGATTCATGTTGACTAGTCAGTATTATTTTTGTCCTTGTCACAAAAGAGCAATCTGGTACCAGCCTTTTCTGTATGTGGTAGTTTTTTTGTTTTTTTAAAAATTTACTCCTGTTATTATGATTTGTTCACAGTTATATATTTTTCCAGGGTACATTTTCCACATAGTGACCTACTTTTAAAAAAATTGTAATTTTTCACAAGATTTGTAAATGTTGGTGGTAAAAATAACAAATTGCAGAAGAGCCCAAACCCGCATCCTATTTCATTGTTGCTGGGATTTGGTTTAGCACTTTTTATTCTCACTCAGTAAACTAATATAGTAATAAATAGTTGTTGTTTTTTTGGTCTATAGCATGTATGATGAGTAGATTATAATGAAGAAATTTCAACCCCCTCATATTGTTTTCATGCTGATGTGAACTATGAGCAAACGGTAAGTGAATTGGACTTTAAAAATGTTTATGATATTTTCAGGTACCTTATAAAATTCCTTGCTCTCCTGGCAGAGAAGAGTCATTTAAACAAAATGACGCCAAGTAACATTGCCATTGTTATGGGACCGAACCTTCTGTGGGCAAAAGGAGAATCAACGTATGCATTTCCATTTGTTTAATTTTTTAATATTTTTGTAATTAATTGAAATATTTTTCAATACTTTTTATCTTGCACAACCGTAGTCTAAATTTATTCCATCCCTTTGTTTTAAATTGAACACGATTTAATGAATTGAAAATGTATTTGTGTGTGTTTTTTTTTTTTGCTATGCTAGTGATTTTGTTATTGTTATTGCAAATTTGTTTCCAGGCCCAACATGTTGACAGCTGGTACAGTGAGTGCTATTGTGGAAGTGCTCATTGTTAATTGTGATGACTTCTTTCCTGGTGGTAAGCTTGTCTTCTTTTATTTCAAGTTTGATGGGTGCACTAATCAGCAGATGTATGATTGTTTACAAATCTAAAATATGTCTTGCTGTAAATTTTGTTCCAATAAACAGTTCATATTTTGGTGTGTTGTTGTGTCATTTAATGCTTACACGTTTTAAGGTCACGGCTGATGGGTGTATGCTTCAGTACAGTTTCATCGTCATGTATTTGATCAGTTGCTTTGTCCAGTAATGATGAGTTTGCTTATTTGGTAGTATTTTTCCCCCAGAAAAAAACTGTACATTATTTTTGGCAGTAGTCTAGATTATTATTGTGATTTATTGTGAAATTTGCTTTCTGATTGTGTTTGCTAGCCAGTTCTGTTTGGCAGCCTCTCATTTATATGTTCTTTTGCTTTGGATGAACCAGAGCTAGATTTTCATTTGACCGGTCATGGCTGCGCCCCACCAAGCCCCTCCATGCTCACCTATTCTGCCAGCAAAGCTCATCCTATGCTCAACGTCTCTGACGCGGAAGATGACTCAAAAACGGAGGAGAAAGGCGGAAGCGTGAAAGCCAAAGAGGGAGAGAACACCCTGGTACAGATAGCAACAGGAGAGGCAAAGGAAGCTAGTGGCATCGCACATGAACATTCTGTCGTTGGCCTCGACCCGGTGCCACAAATGAGCGTGGAGTCCTTGGATGCATCGGAAGAGGGCCCTGACGATGTGTGGGTGCGCAGAGGAGCTCCAGGTGAACCATGCGCCAGTGGTGACGGTGTCTTGCCTATGCAGACTGCTCCTACTAACTGTAGTGTGTCTGGTAGTGTCCAGAGACCCTCCATGCCTGCCCCTTTCCCACCCAATGTCAATATGAGCCGCTCACTGTCTTCTTCACCCTCACCCACCCCAGCCTCTTTCTCAGCCTCCACCTCTCTCTCATCCCCCGTCTCTCCAGACAAGAGTGTGCACAATGACATGTACAGCACAGTCTTTGCCCTGCACTCTCTGGGAGAAGGAGGGGGAGCAGGCTGGTCCGACTACCTTACTCGCGTCAGAGCTCTGTGGGATGAGCAGTTCCAGACCTCTAGCTCTTCCTCCTCCTTCCTCTCTTCATCCAGAGAGACTGGTGGTGGGGGGAGGCCAATCCAGAGTCTCTCATCCCAACCAGGGCCAAAGAAACTCTTTGTGCCTCCTACCTTCCCGCAGCATTCTTCCAAAAGCTCGTCTCAGCCAGAACTATGTGTGGCCTCTGGTAGAGGACAGGCAGTAGCCTTGGATGATGACGCTCGGAAGACATGTCAGGGTTCGAGTCCTGGTCCCAAGGGCAGTCAAGGTCAGATTCTGAAGCAAACCATTTTGGCTTTGTAGGCACCATCATTTCCAGCAAGTTTTTTCCCATTCACTTTTCACTTTGCTGGTTTGGACGCTGGTTTTTTTCCTTAGTTCAGGCCTTGGATGCCCATTTAATATTTTAGTTTCAATTTTGGAGAAGGATGCTGTTTTGTTTCAACTAATGCCGTTGGCTTTTATTGTTGTGTTTATGCGTGTGAAAGACACACAAAAAACTAACCTTGCTTCTGAACACAAAATCAACTCAAGGTTGCACAATTTGACTTTTGACTGCCCTTTGCCCTTTTTATGTTACCTCCTGTAGATCTGGCTGATGATTTGGTGAGCACATAGTGTTGTTTCCGTAGTGATGTTTTCCTAATGTTTGACATCGCATTTGGGATGTTTTTGCTTTGGTTCCAGACAGCCCGCAGCTGCCGTATTTGGTTACGCTTGATTTTTAGTTCTTATTTTTATTGTTTGGTCACTCGTATCTTCAGATGTTTATTTATTTATCTATTTGTGTATTTATTATCTCAGATGCAGGTAGTTGTAATAAAGAAAGACTGCCATTTAAGAATTCACTTCAACTTCTGTTCACACTATTTGAAATATAATTAAGATGTAGCGGTAGAAACTTCACACAGTAGTATGTAGTATCTACCTGAATAAAATGTTGCTGTGACAACAGTTTTCCTCTTTCAGAACTGTTGTTTTGTTTTGTTTATTTTTTTCTTGAATTTATTGCATTACACTTTGTATTGCTGTAATTTGTTGGAATATGCGCTACACATTTTACAAGTGGGTGTGAAGAATCAGGTTGATGAACATTGGGTTTTGTTATTTTAACTGTACATAGTTAATGTTTATAATCAGTATTTATTTGCTGGCCAGTATCATGTAATGGACCATTTGAAAGCAATTTAGAATTTTTGCGTTTTTGACTTGCTCTATCGAGTATCGTGTACAAACCACAACCTAGGTGTACATGTAAGAGTTGAACCTGATTGTTCAAGTATTAATTAATTAATATTTGTGTGATTCTCCCAGCACAATGTGTAACCCAGAAAGACTTCACATTAGCCTGAGAATTGTAGCAAGCTTAGTGTGACTGACGTATTCCACAAAGGGGTTGATAGGCATCATGGCCCAGTCAAACAATAAGAATGTCCATGTAAAATTATAGTATAGATGCATACTGCAACGTATCGATCTTAAACTAAAACTGCTGCTTTGGTTTAGAACTGTTTCCTGCCTCTATATGAATGCACGTCATAGTAGCAATAGTAGTAGTAGTAGTAGTAGTAGTAGTAGTAGTAAAAAGCACAAAGAAATTAGTGTTGTCACCCCTATGCTTTAGTTTTTGCATAGTATAACTTTTTGTGCTTTGTGCATCTTGTGTGCTTGTGATACTTGTTACTTTGATTTGTGCTGCTGTTGATTTACAGATTGAAAGCCAATTCAGTTAGTGCAGCTTGAAATACTGTTTTATACATTTTTGTTTCATGTTTCCCTGCTGGAAGATTTTGGTTTAGTTGCTGTTATGTCCTAATTTGTGAAAAGTTACTTGATGTTTTCTTCCGTGATTTTTTTTTTACCCCTAATGATGTTTGTTTTGTTTGGATGTTTTACATTAATCTGTAGAAGCTTTCTTTGCTAATGCGACTTGAATTTTTTTTTTCCCTTTGTAAAAAAATGTGACCTTTATAAATCTATGTTGTTTTTTTTAAATGTAATTACTATAAATTATTTTTATTATTAATAATGATACGGTGTACCTAAAATGCATTTTTTTGGTACTTTTGAAGAGCTGAATCATTGTATGATTTCAACAAATAACCTCCTTTGTATAACTTCGTTGTTGATCCTATAGCTTACAGCTTCTTAATCAGTTTAAACTGGGCTTGTACTTTTATTTCCTGCTGTAGAATTATTAAACAATTTTGTTGTAACATTTAATCTATATATATTTTGTGTTTGTGGATATTACTTTCTTTTTAAATTCAGACAATATGGTCCAGTTGATAGGAGCCTATAATTCAAGTCTAGGTTGATGTCTTGCCATTTGTTAAAAGGAAATAACCCAGTAGTTAATTTGTTTCAATGTAAGTAGTAAGAGTTAGTAACCATAATTTGCTATGTCTGCCATGTGTTTCCTTTTGTTTTATTGCTATGCTTGGTAAGCTTGGTTGCATTCAAATTTCAATTAAAAATTTTTGTTTTCAATCCCCAGCCTAGTGATGGTGTCACTTTTTTCGTTATTCAAGCCCTAATTTCTATCAATTTGAAAATTTATTGCTAAAAATTGCAAGGACATAATGGTGCAAGCTTTTTGTGAGTATATCTTCATGATTTGGATTCAAAGTAAATGGTATTGGTGTTTAGGACTTTTCAGTACCTGAGTGATAGTGATCATAATTGTTATTATTTTGAGTTTTTCTCTTCACCAGTTTACACCTGATGTGATGTTTTTATTACAGAGATTGACTTCTCAGTGAGTAGCAGCTACCTACCTGACAGCCCTGCCCAGGATCTAGGCCAGGAGTCTCTGGTGATGTCAGCCTCCTCACCCGCAGTTATCACATATTCATCTAACGCTGCGTCTTCACCCAACACCAGCTTCAGCAGTGCTGGTAGTCCAGTGCCCAACAACGCAGCTCCCACTGCTAAAGCTGAAAGTCTGTACCCTTCTCTCCCTGGTGATGATAGGTTTGTACTTGACTGACTTTTGGCTTGGGCGGCGCAGTAGTGTAGTGGTTTGGGCACACTCTAGCAGTGTTTCATGTTAAGGGTTCGTACTTGGATGGGTGATCATGCTTGGAAGGCTACTATCAAATGACACAAACAAGATTTTAAACAAGCGCACAACACATTCTAGTCCACCCAGCTGTGAATGGGTACCTGGATCTGTTTAAACCCAGGGAAGGTAAAGCTGCGAGGAAGAGGATATCCGCACACACACACACACACACCTCCCCCCCGCATTAAGTTGGCCTAGAGAAATGGGGGGTCCCAACCACTTTCCTCGCCAACGACCGAAAGGTTACAAGGGACACCTTGAACTTTTTACCTGCGGTTTTCTTACAGTAGTATGTTTTGTTTATCAGTCATTCATTGTATATGCTAAATGTGTTTAACGGAAAGGTCTCTGATTTGTTGACTATGATACATTTGACTGTTTAGATTTGTTTAGTGATTTTTAATCACCGTTAAACAGAATTTATGTCTTCTGTCAGACCAACTTGCATCCTGATATAATATTATATGGTTCGTATGTTACTGTTAAAATATATTTTAATGCAGCGTTTCTCACACCATTGCACTGAATGCCGAAACAGTAACTGAAGTTTTATATACGAACAGTTAAGCCTCTACTCTTTTATGCTATGTTTGTAATATTGTCACCTGTCTGCGGTATATTGTGTATGGTACAATTGTGTGGTTACAGCCCTGAAAGCAGCAGTGGCTCTGTCAGTCCCAAATTCCAGCGCAGAGTGACGAAAAAGCCAGCGCCACCTCCACCTCCAGAACGATCGTACAATGTGGCAGTGACTGCCAGCATTGCCAAGACTAGTTCAGGTAATAGCGGGTATTCCACCGTGCCTCGCCTGTCATCACATCACCATCATGCGCACCACCAGCCACCCACACACCCTGATCCATCTGCAGAAGCAGCAGCATGGCAAGCAGGAGCCGGTGACAGGCCTTCACCTCCAGAACGCAGAACATCTGGTCATGACCGACCTCATGGGCCTCCACCTGAGAGACCTCAGGTTCCTGAGAGACCCCACGCACCTCCGCCAGAGCGTCCCAGAGTCCAACCGTCGCCTCAGCAAGCTGCCCCTCAGGTTCCCGGTACTCCGGGCCACCAGCGATCAGCATCAACAGGGGCTATGTACATTTCAACCACTACCGCTGCTCCAACAGCCCCCAACCCAGGTAGTTCTTCTCATGAAAGTTTACAGGCTTCGGGCTCAGGTAGCTCACTAACCGCGGGGCAGGGCAACAATTATTATCCAAGCGGTTCGCTTACTCTGGGCCGTCATAGCAGCATGCGGCCCAGGCCCACACCCCCTCCCCCTCCTCCACCCATCAACATGGAAACAGAACACACACATCTGTGATTTCGGACCTCCTTTTTTTTTTTTAGAGTTGGGGGCGGGGGGGGGGGGGGGGGGGTTAAAGCCAAGTCATTACGAGATTTTTGATGAAGCCACATGGCTCCTATTTCTATATTACTAGTTGCAAAGCTGTTATTTGCCTTGAATGTTTTCAGTAATAGTTTTCTTCCCCCATCCCCACCACATCACCCCAATAACAGCAATGCTAGTCTGCTGTTTTTCTTTTTTATGGTACACAAGTTAAATTGTCTACCTACTTGTAGTTTCACATTTCAAAGAACAGCAAAGTTTGTTTAAGATTAGTGTTCCATAAATTGCAATGATAAAGGGATATGGTTGCTTTGGAGGTTACATGCAAGGCCCAGATGTTGTGACCTGATACACCAGTTGCTTATATGATGTAAATAATATATCAGCATATTATTAAGCTTCTGAGGTTTTGTTTTGAGCTTCCAGTTGGTAGTAGATTTATATTTACTTTTAAGCTTCCCAATTATTTTATATTTTTAAAAATCATCATTTTTAAAATGTATTTTTGTTTGTTTTGCAAAAAACATAACAATTTGCTTTTATTGATTGTTAGATTTCAGTTTTCTTGTTTTTAATTTTCCAATTTATACTATTTGTTTTGTACGCATTTTGCTGTGAGCTACAACACAGGAACGCTTATGGTGGTTGTGAGAATGTTGCGCGTATATTGTCATCAGAACAACTTTATTTTCACATTGGAACCCATTTCTTATCTTTCTGATGCAATTCTTCTTTCTTTGAAATGGAGGTTTTCCAAAATTTCGTGTTGCTCACTTTCTCAGCCAGTTTCCATACAAAAGATTTGTGGGAAATATTGCATGTTGGTAAATTGATACAGTATTTCTGTATCTTGAATCACTGTACATATTTATATTTTGTACATGTAATTTGTACAAATCCAAACATTTTACATATTGAAGTGTGTGTGTGTGTGTCTATATGTATTGGTATGCATATAATTATGTTCTTTTATTCACTGTGAAAGTATACTGTTATTGTGTAGGTTCACTGTTTCATTTATTATTATACATGTGAAACTTCTTTTTTTTTTTTCATTTATTTTTTTAGTGGTAAATGTGCAGTTTAGCCCCCAGTTTTCTGGCAATCTCCACCGTCACGTTATTTGTTTACATGACATTAGTGGCGGTTTTAACAATTAATTTTCCCACTCCTGTGAAACCTTTTTCACGTCACTCTTGGACATTTTTGTCTTATCTTTTTATTTTGACTATGTCTAACTCTTTTGTTCCGTCTCTCTAATGGAGAGAGAGAGAGAGAGACAGAGAGACAGAGAGAGACAGAGAGATTTAAAGAGAGGGAGAGATAGAATTTAAAACATGGCTGTGATGTCATTGCTTCATTGTGACATCAGATTAAGTCATCTCCCATGCTTACATTCAGAGGGAGTTGACAGGGACAGTCACTTTCCAAACAATTTTGGAAAATATCCGTCTAAACTGCACATTTACATTTTTTTTTTTTTTTGTAATGGAAAACAAGACAAACCAACTGTGATGAATTGTGCACCAAGTGTACATTTTGTTTTGTTTCTGATTATGCTTGCTTTGGCTGTTTATAAGAATATGGCTTTAGTTAAGATTTTGGATGTATGACATAGGTTTATTTGTATTGTTTAAATGCCTAACTATTTGTCACTGTACAGGTTGTCACATTTTTGTTTTTGGTTTTCTTCTCCAATCTGTTAGAATTTATGTGCAATGTAATCAGCAAAGATGCAGCTACCTGTATAATTTAAAATTCTGAAGATCTGGTTATTTGAATCTCTCCGCCTTCCCTGCTTAGCCATATTTGCACTGTTTTGCTTTTGGGAGGTCGGAGATTGATCATGCAATAAGTTTCATGGCTACACTTGTTAGTATGATTATGTACACTCCATAGTAAGCACTTGTAAATTTGATTTTTTTAATAAAAAAGAATAAAAGTATAAGGGTTTAAAATCAAGGAGATACACTTTTTGTGCCAGTTTAATTTCCACTCAACACTCCACGTCTTTTTGCAGAACAAATGAAACAATTCAGCCAGTAAATAGTTTGACAATAAAAACGTTACACAGCAGCAG
Organism: Oncomelania hupensis; assembly: GCA_036898135.1. NCBI lineage: Eukaryota > Metazoa > Mollusca > Gastropoda > Littorinimorpha > Pomatiopsidae > Oncomelania > Oncomelania hupensis. The sequence continues at coordinate 93,260,407 of CM072512.1, forward strand.
TAGTATCTGATAGCAGTACTACAGATTTTGTAATAATATGCACTTGATGAATCATTAAAGACTGTCAATTGTCTAAGCACTTATTATATGATATATGTAATCAATCTTATATAGCGCTTTTCCAACTCAAGAACTGCTCAAGTCGCTGGTCAACACAGGATCTAACTTAAGCCACCTGAGTATCCAACTTTGGCATAGTCTGACGACCCGACGACAGAGCACAATCCAGGGTGACCTGGAATGGGGAGAAGGGACCTAGTGTGCTGAGTGTATTTGTGTAGCTACATGATTATTGCTTTAGGTCCAGCGGACTCCTCCAAGCCAACATCAGGACCGGACAACCCCTGATTCGCATAAAAGATCTGCTGAAATAACCCTAGTGGTAAAACTGAAAGCTCTCCACCAGCCAGTCACTTTACAATAAAGACATCCCACGCAGGGGACGCTGAGGCTGTACTCTAATTTATCGACCCCCCATTTACAAAAACAAAATAGAATACAAACATCATTATAAATTATCAACAAAACACATACATATAAAATGCCTACATTGCTAAATAATAACATCTTAGGAAGCCCTAGTGACCACCTGGCAGAAAGCGTCCAATATTCCCAAGCTGATCCAACAGACCTCATACACAAATAAGGAGTCTTGTCCCGGAAGAGTTTTCAAGCAAAAAGGTAGGTGACTGGTCCAGCGAAGAAGAAGATAGTATAGCAGATTGATAGAACAGAGCAGGAATGAGAAAGAGTAAATGAGAAAGACAGCGACAGTTGGAATTTAAAGCACTAAATTTCCAGAAAGTGGGGATACTATTTATACTGAAACCCCCGGCAACCCAACGGGGGTATTTGTGGAGCTGGCACTCATCCGTCTAGGACATGAGTGTCAGGATCTTTAAAGTCCATGCGATGGAATGTGTTGGTGCGTTTATATTCTCATCCGATTTACCTTGATGAATATGAAACTGGATGGAAATAATGTTATTAAGCATCTGAAAAACATCTTTGGCTTCCTAATATGTGCATAATATTAATACCATTTGTTTTTTAAATCTTATGGACTGTACAGTTCTGTTTTAGATACAATGGTAAAAATTGCCATCATTTGTTCTTGTTTTTTAGATAAACTAGTAAAGTATCTCTAGGAATTTGTTCCACTGTTTTGGAGTTTTCAAAACTGAATGCATATACCTTATGTTTCTCTATATCAATCTCTTGATTTTGCAAAGCTGAATTATTGTAAAATATTGATGCCAACATGTAAAAGAACAAATTTGCCAAAAGTCACATTTTGTATTATTATTGTATTTTAGAAACTCAACTGTGTTTTTTTTTTAAAGTGTTTCGCTACTTTTTATGGCAACCTTAGCAAAACAAAAGTAGTCTATAATGGTTAAATCAGTTTGTGTTCGTGTGCTGTTTCAAGTCAAGTTGAAATTAAATACAACCTTTGCATGTTGGCATCAAAATGTTTTTGAACATCTGTTCTTTCTATAGTTATCATTGCCTTTGGCTATCGTGTGTCATGCACTCTTCTTCTAGGCACTGGTGTAAAAATGCTTTTTGCGGTTTACTGGCCAACATACATGTTCTCTCTTTTTACATGATTATCTCTATCCCTGATCCCCTCTCTCTTTCTTTCTCCGAGTCAAAAGTGCCTCACTGTGTAGTTTTACATCTTCTTGCTAGTTAGCTGCTATTGTTCATCTAATATGAAATGCTACTAGTAGCTTCTGCCTTTTTCTCTTCTTTTTAAATTTTTTTTCCCCATGTTCTTTCTGTGATATTTATTTCAGATGCTTTTGTGCCTCTGTCTGCGAAATGTCACATTTTCTATAATGTGCACACTGGTGTGCCTGTCTATGACATTTTGCATTGCTACAATATGGTGGGCAATGGTAATGCCTTTGATAACAATTTTGATTGAAACTGTGTCATTCGTTGATGTTTCTTTACATTTTATTATGTGAAAAAGTGTTACAAAACAAACAAAAAAGTAAGTTAACTGAACTCGCCCCCTTGCTCATCACTTGAATTAATGTGTGAACTACACTTACACAAGCTGAAGAAATTATTGTTTTGCTAAACTAACTGCAAAAATCTGAGGTTGTGATTACTAATTCTAGGGCTTAATCTTGTAGTTTGTTAACTATTGTTAACTGGATATTGTTAACTTGTAGCATGAGGATATGTGCAAAGTTGTTAAGACCAAATGTAGCTTGGTGACTTTGTTTTGTAAGCCAAAGAATGGAGTTGATGTTGGCCATAGTTGCAAGACGATAATAATGCTTTATGATTGTTAAACCAACTTGATGATGATGTTTTCTGTTCCAAACCAGATAGAGGATAACTGAAAACGATACCATGGTAAAGTACCTACACCACTACAGCCTTGCTTACTTTTCAGTTGATGACTTTAACCCATGCACTGTACAATACCTCTCTTTGCGTGGCCCACCCTCTTGCTCTGCCCAACAATACCCCATTTTCTCCACCATTCTATCTCTGCATATTTCCAAGCGTTGCCCAGCAGAGTTGAGAGTGTTGTGTATAATTATAGTTTGGCTACCCAACTCTCTTTTAGTTTCTCCTTTGTGCAAGGTGCATTGGCTGCACAACACAACCAGCATCCACAACTTTTATCATGTGCTTCGTTTAGTGTTTGTTCCTATGTATCCTGGATTATTCAGCTGTGCGGCATTGGTTTTAGTTTCTGTCCTCAAAGAGCACGTCTCTGCTGATTTTGCATTATGTTACCTAGAAGTGCATGGATGCTGTGTAAGAGGATGAGGTGTTTTTAGTTTGTGGACGGCATAGAGTTGTAGAGAATTTTAAGGATGCAGATTGGTTTGGGACGTTTCATCTCTGCAGTGTAAAACAGTACTATACCCAATTTGCCAGTTTGTAGTGGTTAGGTGGGCTGAATAAGCATGAAATTTACAGCTTCCATTTGGTTGAGAGCAGAAAATTTGATTTCTAAAGAAGCATGACTTTATTTGTATCTATGGATTCAGTGGAGTGCTTTGAGGTGCTGGCAGAAAGCGTGGCTGTTTCCATCTCAGGATTTCATCGGAAGTCTTCGTGCACAGAGGCTGAGAACTGCATGGCTTAGAAGAATATAATGAGACTGACAGTCTTGAGACAAAAATGGAGGATCCCAAAGACTGGTAATTTGCATGGGTATGGAGAGATGAATATTTATTTCTGCAGAAAAAAAAGTTTATTTTGCAGGCTACTGGATAGAGATTTAATGATTAGAATCATGCATATGAAGAAATCGTTAGATCTACTACACACAATACACATTATTGTTATGCTAAATCTAAGTACAGTAATCGGTAAAGACATGTTTTGGGGTATCATACAAGGAATGGGCACTGAGCATTACGAGAAGATCACGGCCAGATCACCTAACTCTCTATGGCTTTTTACTACTTGGGTGCACTGACACATAATATAAGTAGTGGAGATAACAAGATTTAACAATCTCTTTTCTGAAACCATGTAGATTTGGAGGAGACAATTTTTGTCATATATACCGATTAGATTTTCCATTAACATTTTTTCAGGAACATGACAGGTCAACTAAGATATAATATTTGAATTATTTCGCTTTGTTTCCAATAGTATTCAGTGTAGAGGAAAAAAATATATTCAGCTATCTGCATCTTTCTGCATGTTATGTAAACAGGCCTGACAAATAATTTAATCTTTGTGCTTTTAGAACAAGGAAATTGTACTATTTATTATTCATTATTGTGTTTTTTAATCTTTGGTTTGGTGATTTATATATATATATATATATATATATTTATGTTTATATTACGTCTTCACAAATAAAAGTTATTGGTGTGTTTTGCTGAGCTAGTAATTGCACTTTGTCTTGGTAACGCCATCTTGTTTCACAACATCTGTAATGGGTCGCTCTGTTTTCATGTCCTATGTACAATGATTTTATATGAATAATGATTTAAATGTGTAGTCTGTCTTCATAATCTATTAGATGCAAAACTAACTTTTGATGAAAAAAAACAAAAAAAAAACTTTCTTAAATCTTAACGCAAACGCACACAAATTAACAATTAATAATTTATGAAATTGTCTAATAATAATTTAAGAAAGTATCTTTGAAAATACTTTGTGGAGGGGGGGGGGGGAAAAAAATCTATTTAAAAAAAAAGATCCTATTGATTTAAAAAAAAAAAAGGAAATGAAAATATATATATTACATTAATTATTGTCATATAACTGTAGAGTAAGTACTTGTCTGATTTGCATTGGCTATGATACAAAACAGATGTCTTCCAGTGATGAATTCTAGATGCAGCTTAAAATTACTTATGACTCGATACTCATGCCTCATAGTTGTGAAAATGTGTTCAGCTTTATTTGTGTTATTTGTTTATCACTTGGAATAACTGCTTTTTGTAGTTTTATTTTGAGTGTTGATAAATTTAATTTTCTACTTACTAACGACTTAAATTTCAGAATTGTTTTGCTTGATGTTAGTGGTGAACGTAAACTAAATTTTAATTGAACATTTGGAAAGTTATAACATCAGTTCCTACAATTGCATTTTAATGGGTGTTCTACTTATCTCTTCAACGGTGTTTATGTTAATTCTTCTCCTGGTGAAAACTACCGATTATTTATTAATTCCCCATTTCAATCGGTGTTTCAACCATATGTTGTTCATGCTTTATTCTTTTATATTGCATGGACCAACTATTTATTTATTGTGAAATGTTAGTCTGCGTATGTTCAGTATTTATTCAAATGTTATTTATGTATTCAAGAAAATGGCTAAAACATTCAGATCATTCAAAGCATCTTAGATAAGTTTTCCAAAGGTGCATATTGTCACTATAACTAATGTATTTGTTTGAAAAGGTTTAGAGATTTGGACTGAAAATATTGCATGATAGGCTTATTTCTGTTCAGTAACAATCAGAAAAACTTCCAAAATTAATTGTAACAGCAATGGAGACATATCTACTAGATCTAAGTTAGTTGTGAATGTACAATAATATTTATGAACACAGGTTTATTAGATATCAGATCATAAATGTCTTTGTTCTTTAAACAAATGTTCATTATATGTTTCTTTAATATGTCGACAGTGAATAAGCAGACATTTCAACTTCAGTGAATATGTTTATGCTGGCTACTTTTTGATTCACATGCATACATGTACACAGTATGTGATAATGTGGTGTGCTTTTTTCGCTTTCAGTCACAAAGAAAGTGTACACAGCATATGTGTGAGTGAGCATAAACAGGTACCCTTCAGGACCAATGGGACAGAATTCCTGATTACAGAAATGGTGCATCAGCTCCGATGCTTTGCTGTCAACATGACCTTTCGACTTTTGATCTTTTGACAGTTCATGAGCTGGATCAATTGATGTTCGTTCTGAAGCTTGCCTGCAGTTGTCTTTATGTTCAGTCCATTTTTTTCTGTTGCCAAGTGGTGCAATAGTGTCATAAATTGCAGCATTTGTGATACTTTCTTTAAAAAAAAATTAAAAAATCTGTGTTGTTTTGATGCCGTTTCATCATAGTGTTGTTTAATACTAAGAGTACTCCATTTTTGCCATCATCATATTCCTCTTATGATTATGCGTTACAGTTGTAAATAGGTTTGTTTTTGTTTACAATGTGTTGGTAAGTAATGTGCTTTCTGCATACAAAAATGCATTGTTCGTGTTATTTTTTGTTTTCAACAGGATTAAAAAAAACATTTTCCAGAGGGTGCGGTATGCCAAGTGTGCTGCGTTTGGGGGCAGATTTTGAGCTTTTGTTTCATTACTGTGTATGGATGTGTCAGTTGATGAACTGTGATTAATGTGCTTTTTAAATTTTATTTTTACAAACTTTCCACATTATTTTATTTAAAACTTTTCACATGTCTTTATTATTGTTATAGTCTAGGTTTAAAACATAGCTGATAATGTTCTTGCTCTGTGTAATTTTCTCCATGCACTCATTTGGGGAAAAGTCATTGGTTGGGGCTTTGATTGGGAGAGAAGAGTGCAGAGGTTGAATTAAAGGACAACCCCAAATAAAGAGAAACTGGTTGACCTGCTTATTTCTGAATGATGATGTGAATTGATTGCCAAGTATATACTATATATTTTGTATATCTGATGAGAGAAACAAAATCTGTAATCAGAATTTGAGCTCAATCTGATCTGGGATTAATTTGAGAATGAGCTTGCATCTGTGATTTGAGTGATTGAAGACAATCTAATGTGTTTACAGTTATATTGCTTAGTAGTTTAGAATATTTGTTCCTTATCATTTGCCTTCACTTTGATTTCCTTCACCATGCCAAAATGCTTAAAGTTCAATCATTATTGTATGTTCACTCCTTCACTGCACATTTATAACTTTATGCAGCCTATCACTCATAATCGATATGAAACAGTTGGTTTTTGTTCAAGTTGTGATAAATGAGTTCTTGCCAGTATGTTCACTAAAATAAAATCTATCTGCTCATTGAATTCACTCAATCTTCTGTGTGTTCAGTCTGCTTTACTGCTTGCCTGAAGTCAGAACCTTCCTACTGGCTATTATTCCATCATCCTTTTTATTCAGCATCATTAAATCATTCGTTCCCCTTCTTGTTAGCACTAGCAGTACAAATTCTGCTGCCTAAATCTGTCTACATCATCATTTTACACCAAGGTACTATAGTCATATTTCCCCTAGAAACAGCCATTTTTACTAGTAAGACATAGTTCTCAGTTTCCCTAACTTCAAGAGTTGATTTTTAATTCTTATCTTTCTCGTGTATTCAATACATCTGAAATGACTGGACAGAAATATATTGATGAATGTGCCCAACTCATAAAATCATTGTGCGAATCATTTACATGAATCTGTATGAGTAATACTTAAATTATGCTTACATGCAAATCATGATAATATGTACTTTCATAATAAACACAGATCTAACAAATACTGGTATAGTAATTTAATGTAGTTTGTTTTTCTTAGGTCAGTTTGTAAATAACTGGAAACTGTGATGATGTGGGAATGGGATTATTTTCATGTAAAAATAGTCATTTGTGTTATCTTCCAGAGTTCTCATGTTTGTGAAACAAGTATGGTATATATTTTGTCCATAACATAGTAAATAACTCTATAACATGTTATATAAATGTTGCAAAGGAAGAAAAATATTGGATAGATGCAGTTTAATTTTTTCATTGAACTAAAACCTTTTTGTCACTTTCCATATAATTAGTACTCATAAACTAAATAGATGTAACACATATGTACCTATAGTGTTTATTTCACAGGTATTGTTTTACAGCTATTCTGAAAAAAAATTAAATAATGTGAACAACATGATTTGAACAAAATTACTTGAACAATAATAATACAATGTTATGTTTTCTTAAGAAAAATACTTTTGTCAAGGATTTGTGCTCGTTTATTTTTGTTCTGCCAATTTCAGTTCTGTATAAAATGTGATTATGATGGCATTTTGAGTGCATGAAATAAAATGCTAACAACAAAAATATGAATGAAATCTACTTTTATTTTCTTCATAAACTGTAACTCGTTGTTTGTTGCATTTTACAAAGTCTGTGTAATAGATCGCACACAAAAATCATCCCATTACTTATCTCTCTTTCTCTCAGTACAAGTTACAATACTTTCGTGATGCACAAGGATGTGTTGTGTTTCTCTTTATGTGTGGTGGTGTAAGTGTTGGCAGTCAAAAAGCAATAAAATGCTCTTTCCTAATGCATGGCAAAACATGCACACACAAACCAAGCATTACATAACTACATTCTCAAATTGTATGCTTGTGATCATTACCTGAAAAACATGACACAATCTAAAAATGAAAACACTTTCCTTCAGTTTACTTAAGTTAATTATTCCTATTGCAAGCACAATTTTCAATAAACATAAATTGTGTAGCGATTCATCAAACAAAACAATGAATAATTATGACGATAACACAAAATACTAGTTATTTTTACCCTGTTCCTATTCACCTAGCAAATGTCATGAAAAAATTGCAAAAAATAAATATTCAAGAAACTCTTTGGACTATGGATTAACGCTTTAAAAAAAAAACGACTGTTAAAACTAAGATTAAAAACAAATCATCAAACTATAAAACTACTGTATAATATTAATAAACATGTCATTTTGAACTAATTCAAAATCCAAGATCCAAATGAAGTGTTACCTTTAGTTTAGATATTTTGTTACCACCAACAGATTAGATTTATTAATTTATGCTACTGGCAAATAGAGGTAGTCAGTGCAGACAGTCCAAAAGCGATGCCGATCCGGATGCGCCTAAACACATCCTATGCTTGATACATGTCTGATTCTGAGCTTGTGCCAAGTTCGCCAGTTTAGTGAAAACTGGCCTATTACAAGCTCTACAAGTGGTATTGGCAGGAAGAGATACGACTCACAGTTACACAAACTGTGCTAATTGCTATGCTCTTGCAGTCAACTAAAGCAATTGTTTCTGTAGTACATTTGCATCACACTAAAAATGGGTTCTTTCAAATCAAAATGTTTCAAGCAGATTTGGACAACTTTCTGATAATAGACTCCCTGTAAAATTTGAAAACTTCGTGGCTAGCTTCACGGCACAGGGCTAAACACTTTTCGTACTGGTCATGTGTGAACATGCCAGAGCTGATTACATCCATTATCTTGAAGTCCGTTTCACTGAACACAAATGTCAAAGATGACATGACTTCTGTGTCTGAGAAGACATTCTCTTGGGGTGAGAGGCACAAGCTGCTGTTGCTGTGTATGTCAGCGGTGACAGCAGCCACCATGAACTTCATGTTCACACCAGCATCCAATAATGCCAGGCAAGCAGCATTGATGCTAGCTGCTAAGTAGCCTCCTCTGTCTTCCTGCTCCTGCAGAACAATAGTTATTGAAGATCGTGGATGAAGCTTCACAAGCAATGCTGCCTGAAAAAGATCTCGGAGATGCCTTTCCCTGAACTTGTCAGCACAGTTTGGAAGTCCAGTCTTTGGTTTGAAGACAACTTCTACTGTTGCTCTGTCTGCAAGTTCCTTAGACATCTTGACTTCAAATGGCCCATATACCGCTGACAAGACAGATGTGTCAGCATGATTCAACAAAGCACTGCCATCAGCTTGGGATATGCTTCCCAACACACATGACATGGGTGCAAGGCTTGCAGGACACTCTTCTTTAGCCATCTCTGAAAAAGAAATTACACAACAAATGTTCTTTTGCATGTATTATTCTTTACTCGCTCGATATATTTTACCAACATAATTCACAGCAGTGCCAGTATTGGTCGATCTCCACAAAGTGGATGGAGCAATATGCTCACTAGATACACGAGTCTATCACACTGATTAGGCAATTACAGAGTAAGAATACTAAGATACATGAGTTTATCACATTGACTAGGCAGTTACAGAGTGTGAGTGCATGTGTAATGATTTGCCAGTGAACCAATTTATTGTCATCATCATGATATGCAAGGATAGTTTTCTTGTGTTAAAACTCTTCTTATTCATATTATATTTTTAGCAAGAAACTTGTGCGCGCTTGTATGCTCCTATTTGTATGTGTGTATGCATGTTTCTGTACCATAGGGTATGTATATTTGGATGAGCACATCTGTGTTCTCGTGTGTTATACATGGTCTTGTATGGAGTCAATCACTGATTTTTTTTTAAAAAATAAAAGGAGATCTAAGTCTACCCGGCGGAAACGACTTTGGAGGGTTCAAGTGTATACCCACACTATAGCCTAAACACGTACCTCTATACTTTAGAACCGCACTCGGGTCAGTGTACACCCCAAGCAAAGTTTGTGTTTGCAGAGATTACCGAGTGCGACTGAAAATGCAACGGTACAAACAGAATTTCCACTCTTATGTCATAAACCCTGGAAATCATTCAGGGTCTTGATATAAATTACTCTACTGCCTCTGTAATTGCTGTCAGTGCATGCTAATACCATGTATTATGAATGGATGACATTCCACACCAAGAGACAGCACACACTTGACCCATCTTGATTTCCTTCTCTATGTCACAAATGGGGAAGCCCATTTTGCCATTTGACTTCAATTTAGCATTTCGCCCCAAGCGCTTACAGTCATGATTGCTAACAGCATTGTAGTGACCGTTCTTGGCCATCAAGGCATCATGACCGTAAAAATACTTTCACTGACAGTTACCACAAACGTTACTATGGTAACTTAAATTTGCTTCAAAAATATAGGTGAGATCCAATTTATATATTAATAATAATACTGGATTCTATATGCGCCTTTCCCCGAATCAATCAGGCTCAAAGTGCGGTGATCTGTACCAACATACATGCTCACCTGTCTCATCCACCCTCACACACAACAAATACACATCCATCACTCGAACAGGTGGTGTAAAGGCATGGAAATTGCTATTGGAAGACGGAAAGAAAATCGAATTTTAATTTTTTGAAATTTTTATATTGACTGCGTCCAGTACCATTATTGAAGGGAGGGAGGAAACCAAAGTGCCTGGAGAAAACCCTCGGTGATCTCAATAGTCTCGTACCTAAGTCACTTGCGGGAATCGAACCCGCGACCTTTGGCATAGGAAACCGGCGACTAATCCACTGCGCCACGAGGCCAACCCGTATATAAGAACGATTAAATAAATAAAGAGATAAAAATAAATAAACTTTAACTTGTATAAACTAATTATTAATTATTGGTACTTGTATCTTATTTAGTTATTAACATGTGACTTTTTCAAATGTTTTACTGATAAAAAATGACAGCAATTTGTTTGCCTATATTATTTGTTCGATTAATTATATCATTATTCTGATTATTGTATTGCTTATATTAAGTGTTAGACTCATGTTTGATTACTTTGATAATTTATTAGCATAAGAAATAAAGTGAATTACAACACCAGTGTGGATTAATACGCCCTGAAGCTGAATCACGAAAAAATGTGACGTACGTGGGAGTCGCCGATTTCGACGCATATCTCCAAAAAATATGAACAGATTTTAAAATGTAAAATTGTTTTGTACCCTTTATACATTTTTACTTTCGGAAATTAAATTTGTATTGATGTTATATGAAGCAGTTTTATGTTGGTCGGCAAATACCGAACATACTGTTTACAATGTAACAAAAAGTGTAATGGAAACCGCCGAACGTTACGTCATTCATCGTCAATTTTCTATTCTTTGACGTGGTTTATCGATCCGTCCTTGACGTCAAAATGAAGAATTCAATATCTTTTCTCTGCCAGATTCACATTTTATTTTGTTTCAAATGATGATATGCAGCGAGTCAGCTTCCTCGCAAAGTAACCGTACCGGTGAAAATTGAGTCCAACACCATTTCAGAACCTTACCCATGTACTATAACGAATTGCTGAAGTGAGTCAGTTGAGACATCTCAGGTTGTATTCTTATATGTTTTATGTGTTCATTGAACCTCAGATGTAGCCTGTTCATAGTTTCTCACTTTACTATTTATATTTAATTTATATGTGGCACACAAAATACATGTGTGCCCTCCCCTCTGAACATAAATGTTAATTACAATTTACACCAGTATTAAGAAATTGTGTTCTATACATATATAAAATTAAATTAAAATAATAACTAAATAAGACTAAGAGCTTTGCTTTGCCTTTGGACTGTTGTGACATATAGTACTGGAGAAGTAAACTACTGAATGGTGCTTTAAATGTAATTACAGCGTCAAAATAAGGGGTTGGGAAACATATGCACCGTAATTAAGAGTTAATACATTCTAGTAATATTTAGATGTGCTACAGAAATAAGCAAGTTGCAATGTTGGTATTCAACTTCCGATCGGAAGTGCTTAAACTTGAAGCAAAAAATATAAAAATATTAAATAATAATAGGTATACAGGCACTGACTAACATTTATAATAATAATAACAATAACTAGCATTTATAAAGCGCCTACCCTAAGGATCTAAGCGCTATACACGCACACTTTCTTACGCAAACATATATACACTATACATATACTTTAATTATAAGACAAGTTACTCTTTCACGCGTACATACTACTGCTGTGTAAATCAATATGACAAAAACATACTAAATTACTACTTAACCCCCCACCCCTCCAAACCCCTTTTACAACTACAGATACTGCTGAAAGACTTTTGAGAAAAGATACGTTTTAAGGTTGGATTTGAACGATTCACAGGAGGTAGAATGTGTAACATGAAAGGGGAGAGAATTCCATAGGTGAGGGCCGTGGACAGCAAAAGAGCGGAAACCATGAGATTTTCTTTTGTAACGGCCCTGACGGAGAAGACGACAGTCAGTGGATGAGCGAAGGGAACGAGATGGAGTGTAAAGGGAGACAAGGTCAGATAGATAAGAAGGAGCAGAACCGATGACAATATTGTAGCAGATACAGGTGAGATCCAATGTAGAGAGAATTCCATAGGTGAGGGCCGTGGACAGCAAAAGAGCGGAAACCATGAGATTTTCTTTTGTAACGGCCCTGACGGAGAAGACGACAGTCAGTGGATGAGCGAAGGGAACGAGATGGAGTGTAAAGGGAGACAAGGTCAGATAGATAAGAAGGAGCAGAACCGATGACAATATTGTAGCAGATACAGGCAGTTTTATACTTAACACGTTCCGCGACAGGAAGCCAGTGTAGCTTAACAAGGAGAGGTGTGGAGGGTTGGCGATGATTTACTTTAAAGATAAGACGGGCAGCAGAGTTCTGAACTTTTTCAAGAAGAGAGAGGATAGAATCTGGACAGCCAATGAGAAGGGAATTGCAATAATCTAATCTAGATAGAATACAGGAAGTAACCAAGGTCTTTGTGGCGTCTTCTGATAGAAATTTCCTAATTGAACTAATTCTCTTCAACTCAAACTAGCAAACCCGACAGACTCTAGTGATATGCTGTCTCATAGAGAGAGTAGAATCCATTTAAGTATAGAAATATATTCTACGCGAATCCCAATGACTAAATCTGAGTTGTGATCTAAATCCAAATACTAATATATAGTTTCCGAATACTGTCTACCTCTCATTTAGAAGCGTACACTCCGGTGTGCATGCACGTGTGCAACTTTCCGGATGTAAACGACAAATAAAACTGTTTCCGGCATATGGTCTTTTTCCGGCAACCTTCGACATAAGAAATATTCCCCAAATATTTTAAGGATTAAAATCTATTATTAGAATTACTCTAATTTATCATAATTGAAAAAATGTAATTAGATATCCTCGTATTTGCCTTGAAGTAACTATTAAATACAAAACTCAGAATCTCACTTTTTGATCATTTTTTGGGGAGGTGTCTTTTCAGTCAACGCACGCATTTTATAATGCTTATCCGCCATTTGCTGAAGGCTGTGCAGAGACTTGCAGTATCAAGTGTACCCAGACAGTATTCTATTCAACAGGACAAGCATTTTCTCCTCAGTTTTGCCACCATGTCACACAGAGATAGACACCGTGACAGGGATCGTAAGAGGTAAGTACTTCAATTCGTTTCAAGGGTGAAATTCTAGGTCTGATGACCTCCACACAGCACTGCACTTCTTCTCTTGACTCTTATACTAGTTACTGACACATTTTTGCCGGCTGACCAAAGAACAGTCACAACCATAATATAGAGTCCATGGTCACAACATCACACCACCTGCTGACTGTCCTTCACTCATATCATAAGAAGTATATGTTCTTTATGTTTCAGTTTCTCACTTAATTTTTTTTTTTATTGAGTATCTATGTTGGTATTGGTCTTCAGACTAGGTCGGTCGTTATAAACTGCACTAATAATAGTAATACGAAGAGTCGGAAGACATGCTGTTTTGTTGCTTGGCTAAACAGGAAGTGGATCTACTTTGCTCGTTTTAATTACAGCGATTCGAAGTCAACCAAAGTTCCAAGTCATAGCAAGGACGAGTGAGTAGTTAGAATAACGAAGGAAGAAAGTTCACTTTCCTACGATAGTAAAGTAGCGACCTGTTGTTGTAGTACAAGTGGGGGGGGGGGGGGGGGGGTGACGAGTGGCTAAATAAGTCTTTTACTGTGCTTGCCGAGGAGAAAGAACTAACATTCAACGCTTGCCAAACGCCCAGGATTACAAGCAAATAATGCACATAACAAATGATGGATAATTCATTGGAAGTCATATTTATTAACGTTGGCATAATACAGAGACAGTCACGCAATACGAATTCCATTTAGACGACTCAACTGTTTACGTTTTCTCAATATTAAAGGACTAGGTTAGGACTTCATCATCATACGTGGGTGGGTATGTATGTGGTAAAAGACTAGGACAAAAAGGACAGAGAACAAGAACCATTATAAACAATATGCAAATTCATAATAGAACAGTACAACACAATGATCCAAAAAGCCCACAGTAGGTTGTCTCCCATGAACCGCACAGAAAACATAGAAACTGACAAATATATTTACCAGCTACAACGAAACCTTATGCAGAAAATGCGAACTTAGGCGCATAGTCTCCTAATGCAAAACAATTATAAATAATCAGACAACACACGCTGAAAGCTCAATCGCGAATTTCAGTGTAGCGCGCGAGACAAAACAAGTCGCGTTTGTTATCTTTAGACAATACTGAAAAATTTTCCTCAAAATTCAGCATAACCCAATAACTCCAACTGAGTTAGTTGTCTTACATTACAAAATCGCGAGATATATTTATAAACGATGCTCCTTTTCAACACAATTATGAAAGTATAAGCCCACTTTAACTTGGTTGCAACTACTATAACATGAAAAGCATAGGCTAAACCATTCATAAAACCCAATAATAGCTCATGCTACATCAGCCAAATCCTCCCACAAAATGCTCACGACGAAAAGTATAATGCAAAAACTATCATCAAAAACTGAAAAATTTGAACAACAAATGTAAGAAAAACATGGCGAATGTATCGTACCTTATGATCTAAGCGGATAACAAAAGTATGTAGACAAAGTTCTTCAACCAATGACAAGGCACTTGATCCACGAACACCGTACTAAAGAAGACCGGTTCAACTTTTCTTTTATAAAATTACTTTTCGTTCACCTAGACAGGGCTGAGATTTAGCAAGCCAGGCTAAGGAGCCAGCCGGGCTCCTAACCTGGGAAGTTGAAGTTGCCAAAATATTTCTCAGGTTGCCAGACCCCTTGATTGAAAGCACGGTCATTTTTTAAAACTGTATAACTATTGCAGCTAATAAACAAGATAAATTTCAACAACATTGTTTCATTTTTTAAAACAAGCACTGTATATTTTATTCATCATCGACATCCTCCTCCTCAATGTTCCAAAACTTGAAGGAGCTTGGGTGTGCCTTCTTCAGCTGTTTTTTTTCATCTTCGGACTTTATTTTTTTTGCTGGAGGCTCCGAGACACCGCTTAAAAAGCGCCACATCGTTCGAGATTGACAAAAGACTGAGAATGGGGAATATCGAAAGTACGGCAAGTCTCGCGTGACTCATCAAGGAAGTCAGAGACTCGTTCCGATACACGCAAGGAAGCAAGAAGGCTAGGATCTCGCAGGGCAGTAGCGTTTCGCGGCGAGGGAAAGAAGAAAGTCTCGCGAGAAAAGGCTATTTTTACTTCGCAAATCCCTCGCTTTGCTAGCGTTACCTAACTTCCTAGCATGCATCGGAACGGGTCTCCGGTGCTGACTGCAGAAGTGGTTGGCGCGTGTTTTGTTTTACATTGCAAGTCAAAAGTCCGTGTACAGGTACAGAATCTCTACCACTGGCGGTATTTTCAAGTCGCCAGCCGGGCGAATGGTACCCCAAATCGAGCTCGCCACACACTATTTTTAGGGGCCATTGGCGAGTTGGCGAACGTTAAAGCTCAGCCCTGCCTAGACACAAAACGACTTGATCCTCCTTTCTCTAGCCTACAGGCCAACACTAACCAGAAATGTGAACAGCGAGCCAGTTATATAGGCTTAGGGGTTAAAACAATGAACATTATTTACGAAATAGCCGAAACTGAAGCGTGCATGACGTAGTACTAGTACTTACCCCAAAACTACCCCTAATAACATTAATCTTCTAAGGCTACTAAAAATGAATCAAAAGAGTAAATACATTACAATATAACCTTTTCCAACAATCGGCAAAGAATAAGAAGGAGAAAACTAGAAAACAAACTGACATTGAGACACACACAAGGGGAACGACATAAACACATCCAAATAAGCAAGTCAAGTCAGAGTCAAAGTCAAATGAGGGCAAGGGTCAATGAAAGAAGATGATCGTCAAGTTAGTTACATACATTGTAAAACGTAAACAAAATACACAACAAACAAGAATACACATATCATTAAACACAGGACGGGGAAACAAAACATGGATCCACAGAAACAGGGGACAGAACAGTTTCTCCAAAATATTCTTTTGCATTTTACATAAACATGGTCAATCAGCATGCCTGGATGGCAGGTACAATACTTATACGTTGTTTTCTACATGTATATTTTTTGTTATAGCACCTGGCGGTGGTCTACAACCCCTGTTTTTTTATTCAGATTAGGTCCCCCCCCCCTCTCCTCCCCCCCAAAAACAAAAAAGAATCAAAAGTCTTATTTGTTAACGGTAACGTAGGGACAAAAATAGGGTCAGTAGGTCGGCTTCTCCTCTTTTTTTTTTCTTTTTTTTTTTTTAATACTTTTCTTCCTTGGGTGCATTTTATTTTTATTTTTATTTTTTTCCCCAGACCATCCCACGAAAAAGTTTAAGGTCGGTCCCAAAAATTAGGGTCGGTCGGGATACCATGCATAACAGCTGGGGATTTTTTTGTTGTTTTTTTGTCTTTGTGACCAAACCATAAGTGGGTTATTGTCTAAATATATTATATGCTGGATTTTGTGTTGGTTTTCTTCAGGACCATTATTGTAGGAGTTTTGTTTATGCACCTGGCAAAAATTATCATTGAATAAAGTTGTTGATAGTTTGGGCAAACTACATTTGAGGGTCAAAGGTAAGGTCTATCAAGTATCATTACTGGTTCCATATAGGATCGATAAAGAAAAAAAACTAGGCACCAAACTAGCCCATAGTGTCATTAGGAAAATGAACTTATAATTATTGCATCGTTGCATAAAGTTCTATTATAATTATAAGGGTTTAGTAGAAAATCTATGTGGTGGCGCCTATTGTATAGTGGCGTGGTGTTCTGAGAGGGTGTCTTTGGTTCTGTTTTTTAGAAGGTAGATCAACCGAGGATCAAGTGAAGTGACTGATCATGCCATGCTGCACAGGCATGCCTACCCGTAGGGATTTTCCGTATTTTTTCTAGAAATTTGAAAAACTCGGCAAGCGCTACGGAAAATACGGATACTTGTTTCACGGTCTGGAAATACGTTAAAAAAACATTTGAAAAAAAATATCGAACTCCTTGGCCTGTGGTAATGCACCGCGTGAACTTTTTCCGAAGACGCCTGAACCCGATTTAATGCCGCAGTCGCAGTAGAGACACGTGGCATAGCAGTTTGCCTTTCGTTATTCGCGGCAGCACTGACTCAAAAGTACGATTTGTGCCAACCAGTTAGGCATCTTCTCCAGTGATATGAATGACATCAAGCTGCACGCGGAAGGCCCACAGCATATCAAGAATTACGAGGCTTTAGAGAAGAAAAATAAAATTGTGGCAGCAAATCAATCTTTCACTGGACTCTTCGCATAATATCTAAAAGGATGAGTGCAAAAACAATAAATAGTAAAAGTAAATACGGAAATTGTAATAGTAATACTGAAATTTGAAAAAGCTAATACGGAAACTTCAAATTGAGGGTAGGCATACCTGCATGCATATATGCCTGCTGTTCTGATCCGATCCTGCAAGGATTCATTTAGCAACTGGCACTTCAAGGAAGTCTCTGTCTGTAGGCAGTCTGGAGATGGGTCAGCAGCAAAGCAACCATGGTACCAGTTCAACAGTTGGTCTATCTGCAGCTGAAAAGAGATTTACTGGGATGAGTTGGTCTCGCTTTCAGATCAGAGCTTCTCTACTTAAATTCAATTAGGTTTACATCAGATGAAGGAGCAATTTTTTTTTTTTGGGGGGGTGGGGGGGGGTGGGGGGACTTCAGTTCTAAATTTACCAATTGGACTGGTTTGAGTCCATTTGCAAATTTTGGGAGTCCCCAGTTTGGTGAGCAGCGTTATGATTACATAGAAGAAATATACAATGTGCGCGCGTGTTATTTATAAGGATGAGAACTCGCTACAAAATTTGAATCGTCTGCTATGGAAATCTTCATTGGTGGCTCGCCATGAATTAGTTGACCACTCATTATCATACTTTGGATTAAAGCGGTGTGGAAAAAATGTGTACGACTGCCATACGCACACTTGCAAACTTTTCTGTGTCATTTTTTAATATTGTGCGTAATTGATGCACAACTGGAACACTGATAACATTATGCTGTACAACTCTTTTAATATTTTTGTATTTGCTTTTCAGGGATCGATCACGAAGTAGGAGCCCTCGAAGGGACAGCCATAGGGATAGAGATAATGGCCGTGACAGAGGGGGATTTCAAGGTTTCCGTGGAGGAGGTGGTGGTGGAAGAGGTCAGCCAGGTCAGAATCTACGAAAACCTCGATGGGATGTGAGCAAGCTCATCCGATTTGAGAAGAATTTTTACGTTCAGCATCCTGCAGTGGTCAGTCGATCTCAGGTAAGTTCTCTTTCAACTTTTTCAGCTAAATTTGAACTAGTTGGTAGAAGTTTTAGGATAAATGTGTGTGTTATTATCTCTGACCTGCTGAACAATACTTTGTCAGATGGTATGACTTTGACAGACTTTTTTTAAGATACAGTAAAACCACAAGACTACTTTCCTCCCATTCAGCTTGAATATATTCGTTTTTGTAGGATTCCGTATTAATGTTTCTGTTGCATGACAATTTCTCATGCTTTGTTTTCTGTCGATGACTAATGGCAAGGAACAAATATTTTAAAATTACCTAGGATGTTTATAAATGAAAACATTACAGTTATTGTACGATAAACATTTACAATTATTAATTCATTTTATTGTTACATGGGTGTACTTCGTGTGCAAAAGTGTTGAAATATCGAGCATGATTAAATTCTTGATGTATAAGAGAGAATTTTGTATTGATCAAACTCATCTTTTTTTTCAGGACGAAATTGATAGGTTTTATGCTGCGAAGGAAATTACTTTACAGGGAAGAGATATTCCCAAGCCTGTTTTTTCCTTTGAAGAAGCTTGTTTTCCAGGTAAGATGTTAATTCTTGTGGAACTTCATATTTCAATTATTGTTTGTGAAATTTAACCATAGCCAGTGAGCTAGCCTTTGGACTACACAGAAACGCCGATATGGGTCGTTTTTGTACACACTGTATAACATAGATTGACCATACTATGTTCTCCACCAAAAGCTAATAGATATCGTCAATGACCATGGCTTCGAGCAGATGATGTTCCCTACCAGGCTCGCCAACATGCTCGACTTGTTAACCAACACCCTAGAACAGATCCCACTTAAAAAGCCAGTACCTTGACTTTCAGACCACACCATCATGTACACGAAGTTCAACATCCATGTGCAGAAGAAAAAGTCACTGTCCAGGTCAGTCCTATACAACAGCTGATTGGGAAGGTCTCAGAGTAGCAGTCCCCTCTCATACTGGCGACCTTAGTGCCCAGAGTAAGTCCTCAGTTTGTGTGCTGTGGGACTACTTACGAACCAAGCTTTTTAAAGCTGTCCAGGTCTACATCCCGCACAAACATACTTCTTCCTGTCATCCCTGGATAACATCTACAATCCACCAAATAATTAACAGATGTGAGAGGTCGTACAGGCTGTGGAGGAAGACTGGCTCCCCTGAACATCCTGATAAATTGAAGAAATGCAGTAGAGAAACCCAAGGCCATATCCACCAAGCCTACTGGGATATGTGAACAGCACCTTGATCTCGGAAGACCCCTAGGTATAAGTACTTCTTGTCCTTTACCAAGAACAAGAGATCCTCAGCCACCGGAGTGGCCCCTCTGAAGGGCAACTGTATCCTGCGTTCAGACCCCAAAGGGAAAGCTGAGGCGATAAACGGACAGTTTCAGTCGTTTTTTGTGGATGGCAGGACGTACACGGAGGAGTTCAATGGCAAGTGTAAGATGCAGTCCTTTGCTTGACAGAATCACCACTACTGAAGAATGGCGTCAAGAAGATCCTCCTGAAGCTCTGGCCCAGATGGGATTAGTGCTCACATCCAGAAGAAGCTAGCGTTCTGTTCTGAATGGCTACCACAACTCCTGTATGTGAGCTCCATGAATGGATGGATGTTTAGGATTTCTGACTCTCAAAAGCCGACGAAAGAAAGCAAGACTCGGCATGCTGAAGAAGATCAGAAATGGCCAAGCCCAGGTGCGACACGGCAAGCTGCAGCCCATGCCTGCCTGTGGCCACTGAGGTCACGACCTGCAGTACCAGCTGACCCAGTGCAGGACAGATTAAAGGAAGTTCTCTTTCATCCCCCTCGCCGTCAGGTACTGGAATGCTCCATTGAGGAAGTCGTCACCTTTGACCCATCTGACAGCATTATGCTTTCAGTTGGTGCTTAACAAACGCTACTCCTCTGACCGTCCATCCCTTCCACCCCGCCATCCTTATCCAACCCCAACTGTTACTAGTGCTAACTTATTACCATTTTAAAATATTTATATTCTTATTGATTTATTTTCCTTATTAAATGTGATGGTGCAGTGATTTGTAGACCTGGTACAGCATTAGGCTGTGCTGGGGCTGGTACTCAGGCCTCCGCTTGCTGTGGCTGGAATGCATTTGCTAAATCCACCAGCGCCATATATAGTTGTGCCTATGGCAAGTAGGCCTAGATTATCCTGCACACAATATAATTGTTTAAAGCCACCGCAGAAACAGCCAATAGATGCAAAAGAATGAAAGTACTGATTGTGGCTGCTCAATCTAAGAAGAAGAACAGTCAACGGAAACATGTCAGAAGAATCTCTGAAATGTATGGGTCCTAAGCATACCACATCATCCTGACAGGAATATTCGCTTTTTTTTCTCTGTAAAATGTATAGGTCTTAAATGACCTACATAGTTGTTTGTGTGTAGTTGAAAATCAGGCTTTAATCAGTACTAAAATTTGACAAAATGTACTCTTATAGGAGTTTGACGAATACTTAAGTTTGACAGAAATATTCCCAATAATTCAGGAGATATTTACATTGTCCTAAATGACCCACGTAGCCCGGTGAAGGTTAAACTCTCTGTTTTGGAGATAATTATTATTTCAAGTTAAAGTTGATAAAAACATCCTTCAATGTTCAAAAACAAATTATGACAAATAATATTTATAACTAGTTTGCTAAAATGTTACCATGGCTATGTCATGGAATAATGGTGCCATGTTCATCAGTTTTTGCTTTGCTAAGACTAGTGCAGTGTATTTCAACTTCTAGAAGTTCTACATTTATGCCTTTTGAATTAACCTATTTAACATTCAACTCGTTGTTTTTTTAAATGCCACACTTCATGATTTGATATATTTTCTTGCATTTCTAGACTTCTATAATTTACACAGTACTTTCATGCAACTAATGTAGGGTTTTTGTTCCTGCTCTTACTCATTTTGCAGATTATGTGATGCATCAAGTTCGCAAGAACAGCTGGATTTCTCCTACTTCTATTCAGTCCCAGGGTTGGCCCATCGCATTGTCTGGAAGAGACTGTGTGGGCATTGCTCAGACAGGCTCTGGAAAGACATTGAGTGTCAGTATTTGATGTTTGGTACTCTAAAGTAATAACAGATCTTGCATATAAAAGAAGCAAGTTCTTGTATATAAGCTAATGTGATTTAATATCTTGAGGTAATAATCTTCGAGCATCCAAAGTCTGGGCAAATATTTGGTACTTTGCTGTATTTTACAACAGTAGTTTGGAATTTAAACAATTATTAAAGACACAGTACACTCGCATGGATACAATATTTAAAAGGAATTTTTTTATGATGTATATTTCTTGTCTTGTAATCTCCATCTTCCTATACGCTTGCGAAACATGGACCCTCACAGCAGATCTACAACGAAGAATACGAAGCATGGAGATGAGGTGCTACAGAAGACTTCTGGGCATTTCCTATACCCAGCACATCACCAACAACGAAGTCCGACAGACCATCACACAAGCCATTGGACAACACGATGACATGCTCACAGTGGTGAACAAAGGGAAACTCCGATGGTATGGCCACATCACCAGAGCATCGGGCCTTTCAAAGACCATCCTGCAAGGCACGGTGCAAGGAGGCAGAAGAAGAGATGGGAGAAACACATTCGAGAATGGACTGGCTTGACACCGAGTGAAGCCATGAGAGTTGCTGAGGACAGAATAAGATGGCGTACGCTGGTTAAACGATCATCTGGGGTACCCCTACGACCTTTGAGTTATAGTATTGGATATTTCTTGATGTTTTATAAGAATGGATGAATCTCGTTGATGTTATAAATGTTTGCTTTTGCAGTTTATTTTGCCAGCCATTGTCCACATCAACCACCAGCCAGCGCTGGAACGTGGAGATGGTCCTATTGTAAGTATAGTTTGTCGTATTCATACACAATTTTACCTTGGAGTATGGTTGTCTGGTCAGCTCGCTAAAAATACGGTCAAGATTTTATTTATTTATTTTTTATTCGTATTTACTATTAAAAGACGTGCAATGTAGTTACTTCACTTACCAAGGTGGCACATGCGCACATATCTTAAGTTCGTCGCACCTGTGTTCCGGTTTTCTCCATTCTGCTCAGTGCTGTGTACTAGCGTGAAAAATGAAGCGAAGTCGTGATGCCTGCTGTTTTCCCACTCCGAATAAAAATGAACCAAAGCTAAACAGTAAGCCAGAAAGGAAACTTTTTTGAAAGTCTAAAACGAAAAGAGGCCTTGCCTGACTATATCTCTAAAAAGGCCAGTTTTGAAGTTGCACTTTGTACAAAATTGACTTTGCAGTTGCACGACATGTATATGATGGCTAACAGACGATCTTCGGCAAGCACTTCTGGTAAAAATCAACATGAATGTACATCATTATTATTATTTTTATTATTATTATTATTATCCCCCTCGGTGTGTTGCAGTTTCATTCAGAAACGTTTTCCTTTAACTTAGCATATTTTTCCCCCCTAGCATATTTGTCAATGTTTCTGTTTTGAAGGCTTTGGTTCTGGTGCCAACGCGAGAATTGGCTCAGCAAGTACAGGTCGTAGCAGCCGAGTTCGGTACAACTTCAGAAATCCGGAACGCCTGTGTCTATGGTGGTGCTCCTAAAGGACCTCAGATTCGTGACTTGGAAAGAGGTAGGAATCATTTGTGTTTCTTAAAATGTTTTCTGACCACATAAGTGGGCGAAGAAGAAGATTTGGATTTGTTTTTGTTGTTTAGATATTATGTTGAGAGAAAGGACAGTTTGTATATATTAGTATTACTTTAATAGCATTCATTTGGAATCACTATCCTAAAGCCTTATTATATAATTTCAGTGCTTGTGGTTTTAGTTTTCAATATTTATTTATTTATTATAGGCAATTTGATATAGCGCATATATCCAACAGCTCTATGCGCTTTACAATGATACTACACTCAACAGACTCACAAAGCAGTTTATAAGTAGATGGGGGCAGCCACATTTATTACTTTTTGTGTGTGGACATGAAACAACAAACAACATGTAATTTGAGAAAATATATAAAAAACTGAACACAACACAAAAAAATTTTTCAATTTATCTTTATTGGTTGCTGAGAAATTGACAAAACAAAAAAACGTCTTTTCAGCATGATCGGGCTTAATTTTGCCACTTTTAAGATATCCTCAAAACCAAGGGATTGTAAAAACAAAACTATACATGGCAGACATATCACAATTACCACATCATTACATCTTATTACTTTGTACAAGCTTATTTTTTTCCAAACCCATGCAAGCAACAGATAAAAAAATACAAGATCTTGTAAATGGCTTTCCGTGTAATTTACGCGATGGCAAAATGACTCGCGTCACTCATAATGACCTTCAAAATGGTTATATCTCAGCCATTTCTTGACCAATTTCAAAAATTTAAAATGCCCCATTATCAGGATTCAAATGCCTACAATATGCAGCACAACACAATGCAAAGAATTCAAATGTACTTTTACACCTCACACATGTTCCTCCCCTTTCCCATGGCAAATCGGCCGAAACATAGTTTATTTAAGGCCTAATTTCAAAAATTTAAATATGTTACTCAAGCAATCAGTGTATTTAAACTGTTTTATCATATTCCCCAGTTAAAAGCATACACATTATCATTTATATCATCCCCCACCCCACATCCTTAAAACGAAGAATTCAAACACTTTGCATGGAAAGTCTTTTCATCAGTTTGAGTTTCTGCAGCCGGGCCCGGTTGCGGCCCACCTTTTTCTTCTCTTACCGAGCACTCAAAGCCAAAGGCTGACAAAAAAGTTTGTTTTTCTTTTCCTTCATCTTGTTTTAATTTTTTTGAGCAATTACTTTTGTCTGCTTTATTTTTCCTTTTCTTCGGCTTCCCCTCAGATCGCTGCTTGTCGGCCATGTTTAATGTTGGGTTGTTGTCAGTCTTATATAGCCAATCTGGAACAGTGAAAATAAACAAGAGTTCAGTAATTATAATGCTTTCCATCGATTTTGATGATGAAATATTTATATAAAAAATACACATATATAATTACATGCATACTTTGGAGGATGGAGTGCTTTTTAATTCATTTGAAAAATAAGCTTTAATTATCAAATCAATGTGCCTTTATGAAAAACAACAACTAAGCCTATACACTGTCAACGCATTAGCATTATTTTATATAAACAAGGCTTTATTTCTTTCAATGTTTACATAGACATGGACTTCAAACTAGGCCTACGCTAACTTCGAACACGTTCGCGCACTACTTTCGGTTTGTTCACAAGTACGACTCGTCGTTTTAAAGTTCGTTTTTATCATGTTTATCGTCAGAAAACACAACTAAAAAAAATGAGCATGTTCGGAAGACATTATATTAACACCTTTGAGCTCTGAACATATCAAAATTTGACCGATGTGCTTGGAATCAAACTCGACTTGAGTCGAAGGGTAAAACTTGCACTAGTTCATAAAAGTGTGCTTGCCACGTTATGAAAATGCTAAGTTACTAGCTCTAAATCACAAAACAAACTATCACAATTGGCAAAATAATGCAAACAATACAACAAAGAATCATTTTCAATGAAAGAAAAGTGCATTCCTTACCTAGATCGTTTTTGATGCGGCTCAGCATTGTCGTGTAATCCACAGTCGCCATACTGGCTTCACACCACAAAGAGCAGTTGAATCAGCCAATGGGTGGCCTCGGTTGAATTGAAAGCTCAAATTCCCTATTAGAGTTATCGACGTTCTGATTGGCTAGAATGAAAGATGAGACGTCGGGCTTTCAGAAAAGTATAGGGTTTGGGGGGTTATTTTTACAATTTATCGGAGAAATTTGCGATTCTTTTCTTTGAATTGTATTTTTGAAACGTTAAATTTAAAAAGTGCATGACTGCTGCATATCAAAATGAAGGTTAATCTTTCGTCAGCAAAACTGTGCTATTTTTAGACGTGTAGTGTGTATAGGGAAATTGAGCTAGGCGATAAAAAAGAGAGTGCGCGTTCGGAGTTTGCCGAAGTTTGAACCAACACCGCGCGTACTGCAGCGCGAGGGCATCTTTTATAAATTCATAAAAAATTAAAGATCGATCCTATAGCATTAAAATTGACACAGCTGAAAAGAGTAATGATTGCTTTTATTCACCATGTGTTTCTTTAGTTGTAAATTTATAGTTTTATAGGTTTTTTCCCACGTTGATTGGGTGCCATTTTTGGCTCTGCGGCAGCTCGGCTGACTAGTGCAAGTCCAAACTGCCCGCATCTATTATAAGACATATTTTTTTATCAAACCAAACGCGCACGCACATACGCACACAAATGTGTGCCTTTCACTGCTGGTATTGAGACCAAATGAGATTGGGATTTTATTACTGGTTTTATCACCTCCAGTTGACCACATCACAAATCAGAAGATGAAAATGTGTTACTTGTATTGTGTGATATATTTACAGGTTGCCAGATCTGCATTGCTACTCCAGGTAGACTTATTGACTTCTTGGAATCTGGACGCACAAACCTGCGTCGCACAACATACTTGGTCATGGACGAAGCTGATCGCATGCTTGATATGGGATTTGAGCCACAAATCAGAACCATCCTGGAACAGATTCGGGTTAGTGAAATATTTCAATACTTAACCATTTCGCTGCTAGATTGATTTGTATGCGAGATTAAATTTGCCTTTCAGTCACTACTGTTCTTGTTTTTGCTATAGCTCTTATTAAAGATCTAATTAAAATAATAAAAGTATGTATCCATGGAAAGGATAATGAATACACATTTTATTTCTGCTACAGATAGAGGAATAAATAAGAAAAAAAAGATTTGTGTGTCTGTAAGAAATTCAGTTATTGCAAAACCTTTTTTTTTTCTTCCCAATATTGTTGCTGACTGGCAAAGTAAAATGCCTTATTACAATCATGCATGTTTCATTGATTTACAAACTCAACAATGTTAGTGTTTTAACACTCCGGGGATAACTTCGTTGGACATTAAACAAAACAAAAAGAAAAAGACACCAACCGTACGACTAATTCTACCCAAAGTATCTCTTGGTCG
The DNA here is from genome assembly GCA_036898135.1 of Oncomelania hupensis. Lineage (NCBI taxonomy): Eukaryota > Metazoa > Mollusca > Gastropoda > Littorinimorpha > Pomatiopsidae > Oncomelania > Oncomelania hupensis. Next base: position 93,287,187 of record CM072512.1, read on the forward strand.
TTGATTGAATCGCTGCCACTCACTAGATCTAGATGTAGAGTCAAAATTTACAGGTTCAAAATCATAGCTTCCATCTCCATCAAAATCTTCTTCACCACTATCACTCTTTCGCAATATTTCAACAAGAACATCTTCAAGAGGCCATGTTTTGTCGAAGATCACGATCAAACGTGTTTTTTGCAACCATCATACTCGGTCTGTCTCAATAGGAAACATATGCCCAAGTTTTCCTTGCTCTCAAAGGAGGTAAAGAGCTTAAAGGAAGTAACTGAATTACTCTTTTCCTTGTTCTTCTGCTATGCAAACTTAAAGTAACAGTGCATTGCAATTGGACGTACCTTGTACGTCCCATAAGCATTGCAAGGCCGTCAGATGTACGTTTGCAGCGCAGAGAAAAGGTGAACTGTTTCATTGTAATGGATAACTAATCATAGTTGACCGTTTTATGACAATTATTTTTATTTTTTTGTGGTCCTTAAAATAAATGGTTATTTATGTAGATTTTTATTTCATTTTCAGTGACAGAATTTACATATTGTGATTTAAGTCCATTAGTGAGCGTTGTGGCCAAGTGGGCTAAGGCGGGACTAACTTGCCTTGTCTACAAGCCGGCCACCAATGGCGCCTGACAGGTGTGGGTTCGATCAAGCATCTGGGCGTTATGTTTCTCTGAATATTATTTACTTTTGACTCGGGCAATGTCTCGGGGGTTTTCTCCGGATACACGGTTTGCTCCTCCAGCAAAATTTCAAAAACAAATCACAAATAATGTTAGGTAGGTTGGGTTTGGCAGCGCCACAGGCTACGACTACGCATTCTCCAGGAGAGGCGGCCCAGAGTTTCGTGATAGAAAGGGATAATAAACTGCAACAAAAAACAAAAACAAACCCAAAAAAAGTTCAGTTTTACCCTTGTTTTACAGTTTTGATTTTGTACTGCAGCATTTCTTTGAACTGTTGTAGTGTAACTTGTAAATTGTATGGCAGAGCGTTTTCACCTTGCTAAAGGCTTCTTGGGACATGACACTGATTATTTGGCATGGAGGAAAGGTTTGATTAAAATTTCTCTTTTTATGTGTCCTGCAGCCAGACCGCCAAACACTAATGTGGAGTGCCACTTGGCCAAGAGAAGTGCAGAGACTGGCAGAAGATTTCTTGACAGACTACGTGCAGATAAACATTGGGGCCTTGCAGCTGACTGCCAACCACAACATTCTCCAGATTATTGATGTCTGTCAAGAATATGAGAAAGAGGAGAAGTAAGTTTTCTTTGTATTTGCGCTGAGTAATTATTGAATGAATCGGTTAAAATTTACTGGATCTTTGCATAATGTTGTGGATATGTAGGGAGGAGGAAGTGAGGGCTTGTGTCGACCTTTATTTCTATCTGATTAAACTTCTAGTGTTAATTTCCAGAATGGCGTGAAATAAACATAAACAGCACATTCATGAGGTTGTTTATTTGTGTCGCAGGCTTTCCAAGCTTTTGAAAGAAATCATGAGAGAGAAGGAAAACAAGACCATCATCTTTGCCGAGACTAAACGCAGAGTTGATGAAATCACTAGACGGATCAAGAGAGACAGGTGAGTTACTTTTAATATTTGAGAATGTGATGACAGCGGTTGTGGGTAAATACAGTTAGAATGTTCCGCCTACCCACTGTCAAATATAATCTTTTCTTTCATTGTTCCCCTCTCTCTTTTTCTCTTTCTTTCTCTCTCTGGATGGACGGATTTTCTTTTTCAAAAGCGACCAACAGACATTGATATTTTAAATATACTTTTTGTCTAAAGATGGGCTGCAATCCCAATCCATGGTGACAAGTCACAGAGTGAAAGAGATTGGGCTCTAAATGGTGAGTTTTTGTTTGTCATTGTTGAAGCGTATATTTTTTTCCTTTTAGCTCTCTGCTTTGACTAATACTTTTCCTTTTTTGAACTCACATGCCTAGCAAAGTTACTAATATTGAATTTATTATTCTTTGGTGCATGATTTATATCAGTGAGACACACACACTTTGCTAATTTGGTCAACCTCTCTCCAAGCTCAAGGCCACTGGTGCTCTCCAAAGTCAGTTCGTATAGGTACTTTGAGGTGACCTTCAGCCTAAAATATGAGAGATATAAAGTCCAAACTTGTATTGAGAGATGATGGATTGATCTTTTTTTATATGTTCCCTTTTTGCTTTGATCTTGAAGGTTAAGGTGATTTAAGATCTTGCAAAACCGTTTATAAAAATGGGCCATCATATAGTGGAATGGCTCTATATTTAACCCATTGGGTTATATGATCATATATGAACACGAGATGTAACGTGAAGGTTAAGGTCATCCCGAGGTCAAGGTCACTGAAGGTCAAGGTCATCACTAGGCCACTTTTTTTGGCATGATACAGCTTTTGCTGTAGTTTATTTGATCGTACATTAAGTGTATTTGGAGCCGTAGGTCAAGGTCAATAGCATCGAAAGATCAAAGTCGGTTCGGTATTACTTTGCATTTTTTTATGCCACGTTTCACTTCATTTTTTCTGTTCACTCATTTTGATGTTAAATATTGCAAGTTCCATAAGGAGCATGTGAGCTTTAAGGGCTTTGCCCTTCTAGTTAAGTGCGAAATATTTCATTTTCACTTGGTGAAATTTTACCTTTGACATGTTGGCAGCAATCCAAAATATTTCATTGTTTTTCAGATTTCCGGACTGGAAAAGTACCAATTTTGGTTGCAACTGATGTAGCATCCAGAGGATTGGGTATGTTTACCGTTTCATTTTCCTGGCATGATCATTAAGATGGAATAATATCATAAGTTTTAGTTTCATGCCATCTACATGTAGCACATCATTTTTTATGCTATTTAAAGTCGTTTGTATTGTGAAAAGTGTATCAGGGGTGGGATTTTTTTTACTCACATGCATAGCAATGTGAGTCTGCGTAACTCGCCCTCACCCCCCCCAAAAAAAAAAATTCAGATTTTTGCAAATCTGTGCGAGATGAGTCCTAAATAGTCCAAAAATAACATTTTTAAAAAATGTGTCTGTCCGTCTGTCTGGATGTGCAAAACTTGCAAGTGGATTAATATTTCAGAGCATATTTTGACTATCACAACTAAACTTTGTAAGGTGTATCCATCAGACCTCATAAATGATCAGTGATTGAATGACTTCCTTCAAAGTCAAGGTAATGGGGTCAACAAATATTTGTCAAGAAATTACAATTTTGCTAAACATTTCACTTTCTTTTCCCAAGTTAATATTGAACCTATGATTCTTTGATGTATGCTAGATATCAATGAAGCACACATACTATGCACATTTGGTCAACCTCACTCCAAGGTCAAGGTCACTGGAGCTGTCAAAAGTCAGTATAGGTACTTTGAAATGACCTTGACTCTAAACTAAATTGAACCGAGAGATGTAAAGTTCAGACTTATATTTAGAGACAATAGATTGATCTTTCAAATATGCTACGTTTTTGAGTTGATCTCGAAGGTCACGGTCATAGTAGGCCTTGCAAAAAAAAACATACAAAAAATAGGTCATCATACGGTGGAATGGCTCTATTTAACCCATAGTATGCAACAACGTTGGGTTATTTAATCATACATGAGAATGAGAGGTCACATGAAGGTCAAGGCCACTGAAGGCAAGGTCATCCCAAGGTCACTGTTTTTTGTTTTTTTTTAGCATAACACAACTATTGCTGTACTTTATTTGATATAACATGAGTATTTGGAGCTGGAGGTCAAAGTCATCTCAAGGTCAAGAGCATAGAAAGTTCAAAGTTGGTAATACTTTGCATTTTAACGCCACTGTTTTTTTTGTTTTTTTTTTGGGCCGTTATTTTCATGTTAAATATTGCAAGTTCCATAAAGAGCATGCGAGTCATAAGGGCTTTGCCCTTCTAGTTTAGGCCACTTTTGAGTTCGTACTGTCAGACTTACATGCACTACACTTGCCAAAATATTGACAAATGTCGAGTTTCGCAAATTGTATTTGTGGGGATCATTCATGCAGATGTAAAATATTTTAGCCGTATTGTTGCCAGATAAAGGCAGGGAAATTGTGCAGAGTTAATTTCATTTTTTTAGTAAGCAAAAACAAGTATGTGTGGATAAATCCTACCCCTTTGTCATTGTGTGAGTCAATATGTGTGGAAGTGATATAAATTGACTTTAAAACATATGTTTGCAATATTAGTATTGTGTGTATGTCACTAAGTGTTCTCTTTCTCTATGATTTGATTATGTTCTTTATTATGTGTGTTGTGAACAAATACTTCTAGGAGATTGGAAAGAAAGGAAAGGGTTGATTATTGAATGAAAATTGATACATTACTTTGGTTGACAGTTGTTCCCATAAAGCTAAAATTAAGAACAAAGTCCTGAAAAACGTTTCTGAGATTTTAGCACTTAGCATCTGAGGATAGCAGTCTGTTTTTGGAAGTTGACCCTCATTTAACATTAGTACCCACCTTCAAAATTTTACAGTCCCTGGGTCCATTGCATGCAAAGACACCAATCGTGACCAATGGAAGTCCCTATTTGCATGTGCATTGGACATCATTTGTGAATGATCTTAGAGAACTTTCAGAATTCTTCAACACATGCTGATATTTTGTGTTAGTTGATACAATAGTGATTGTTTCTATTAGAGAAGGTGGGATGGGAAGGGTACTAGTGTAAAATTGTTTGTCTTGATAGAGGGTTTGGGAGGACAAGCTAATTGCTGTAAATGAAGTTGGTTGAAATTGTGATTGGGTCATTGTAATGTCCGTCGGTGCAGCATGTGCGCATGTGTAAATAAAGTGCAGAGTCTATGAGGAGAAGACAACTTTATTAACGATCTTCTCTTCACCTGCACAGGCTCGGCTGGGTCCTGGGCATCAGCTGCAGCAATCGGGTAGCAACAGCACTTGTTCGGCATGACATGACTGGACAGAACAGTGTGGTAGAGGGGACGGTGAGGATGGGAAGCGGCCAGCTGACTCGCTTTGGCTGGCCCCTCCTCGTCTCTCTCGCCCCGCCCGGCCATGCGGTACAAGCCCCGTGCAGTGTAAGTACGGGAAGGCTGAATGGTGGATAGCTGTGCCAGTTTTTTTCTCCCCGGTTTGCTCGTCTTCTTGGGTGGAATATTGCTGAAGCCTGATCACTCTCACATGAAAGTAGTCCTGCAGAAATGGGCCTTCCTCACACTGATTAATGTTTATCCCAAATATTTTGTTCAAATACTGGAGCTTTAACTGTAAGTATTCAGGTTATTGAGTCATTTCCTTTGGTATGTTCATGCTCCTTTGAAATGTCAGCCTTGTGTGATGCATTCACCGAGGCATTCCACTGGCCCAAACTGATGGAGAGGGTTGTGTGTGAGCACAGCCTCATGCATGGGATTGTAACAAAAGTGAGAAGGTTCAGCAGCTTCCTCCCGGGCAGTTATGTGCAGCGGGTTTCACCACCTGGCCACCCGTATCTCAGGCAGGCTGCGCTGCACCGTGCAGTGTTGGTCCACACCTTACAGTACTGCTGCCGTCATGTCGGACACTGTGCTGCTCTGTTGCCGAACTATATTTGCCAAATATTGATTTTGTCATTTGAAACAAAAGCTGAACTGTCTGTTCGGATGCAAGGGTGTGTACATGTATGCTGGCAATTGCAACCTTTATTTTATTTATTTTTTGGAAGGGGGTTTCAAGTTGAATATTAGGATAATTTGTAAGTCTGGAGTGTGAATGGTTGATGGATGCAGTGTAATAGTGGAAAATAAGTACTATAGCAAATAATTTGTGCTTAAATACTAGAATGTTTAAATTAATGAAAGACAGGAAGAAAGTTTTGGGGGAAAAAATAGATTTAAAAAATGGAATCCCTGCTACAGATGACAAAGTTGGGGAGATGCGTCTTTGGGGATATTCCACTGAACTGGAATAATGGTGCTTGTTGAAATTAAAGTTTTGGCAGATGAAAGTTGCTTTGTTGTGAATGTTACATGTTACGAATGTACAGAAAGAAGAAATGTGCAATTTCTTTAGAGGGTGCTATGTTTTTGTCACATTTTACTCTCAAAGATAGTTTTGAGGATTACACATGAAACACTCAAGTTTGCTATTTGGATGGCATACAGTAAAGTGTTTTGGTATACTCACAATTGTTAAAAAAAAGAAAAAGAAAAAAAAAGGATAGGTCTATATGGTTGCTTTAGCTTGAAATGTGAATAAACTAAAGTGTAGGGATGAAATTAATCTTCACTTTCATGATTGCTCAAGTTGTCCATACGGGACTGGCTGTAGCATGAGGGGAGGGGATATTCTTTTACTTTAAAATGAATTGTTTTTATGAAAATGGGTATTGGTGTGCAGTGTAGTTCTTAAATTCAATGTGAACAGAAGTGAGATTTGTTGGCTAACGTTTGAAAGAATATTGGGGAATGACGAGCAGAGATTGTTCATATTTGTCTGCTTCCATGAACTTCCATTAAATTGTATTTAGGAATCCAACAGGTACAGTTTATTACTTTAAATGGCATGACAATTCTGATAGCCTTGACAGTGCTACAGTGCATTTGATCATTAAATAGTAGAATTTTACAGTAAGTTTAGTATTAAAATATGCTTTTTCTTTTAGTTTATAATTTCAGACTCACAATTCCAGGGTTTTCCAGTTTAATAAAAAATATATATAAATATTTGTAAGAGAATAAATGTTTGTACTGTTATTATTGTCACTTAAGAATTTATTAATGACTGTTTTCATTTGCTTGTCTGTATGTGTTTCCTGAATTTTTTTTATATAATTGATGTAAGGTTTTATGCTATACTTGACAGTCATTGATTATGTTTTATTCAACAGGAACATCTTCTTTTGCAGGCCTTACATGCTTTTTTGCAGGGTTTTGCTCTTTCTGTATTTGCCTCTTTTACAGGATTTGCTGTCTCTTTCTCTTTAGAGTATAATGTATCTGTAAACCTTGTAAAGAAGGAATCATTACACATTTTATTTATGGGGATTTACCTATAATAAATTATAATTGAAGGCTTTATTGTCTCATGACTTTTTCGCATTTGCCTGTATCCATTCTGAACCTTCTGGGTGTCAGGATTTCTGCAATTGAAATACAGGATTTTTCTGATGAATTGTAACACTTTGATAAGACAAATAACATTGATCTGTCAATTGTACCCACTGTGGACAATATTACATCTATGAGTAGAAAGAGTGAGCGTTTCCGAACACAGTTTAATCATGTAGAAAAAAAAATCTACGTGTTCCCAATGACAGGAAATCTTCATTGGTAACAACAGTTATTAATTCTTTTTCTATAGATTTATGAGAATCATAATGTTAGGGGTTCAGGGCAATTTGTATAGAATTGACATTTCACGATCTAATATAAGGTGTGCCAGTCACTTTTGTAACCTTGTAAGATTAGTGAGACATGTTTATTGGTTTAGATTTTTTAAATATTTTAGTGTGTGAGGGGGCTGGGAAGGCTTTATTAATCAGCCACCTTTTGTATTGCTTGATTAGATGTGGACGACATCAAGTTTGTCATCAACCTGGACTACCCCAACAACTCTGAGGACTATGTTCATCGCATTGGACGTACGGGTCGCAGTAACAACACGGGAACAGCCTATACGTTCTTCACCCCCAACAATTCCAAGCAGGCTAGTGACCTCATCGCCGTTCTGCAGGAGGCAAAACAGGTTATCAATCCTAAACTTGTCCAGCTGGCTGAATCTGCAGGCAGATTCACTGGTAAGTGGAGGAATAACATTAGATGATAATATAGCTAAATATGTTCACACATTCCAGATCATTTCGTCATTTACTGGAGTGATGAAACATAATGAATACAATAACGAATAACGAATCTTTATTGTCCTCATTTGCACAAGGATATTTGTGTGTGATGCACAGTAACTGTTAACATATTAAGAAGACAACACAAAGGTTAGCATACATGTATAAAATAAAGAAACGGTAGCGGATATTAGAACACCTTAATGCATAACAATACTTAAAAAAACTAAAGACTATTACTGCCATTTTTTCAATCATTCACGCTTTCTCATGACCATGCTAATCCTTGCACATTCATTCTTATCCACGCACAGACTCATCCCACACACCCTTAATACATTTAAGGGGCTCACTACATAGTTACGCTATGGTACTGGTAATAACTGTTTTCTGGCATTTTAGGTAATGTGACTCGTTACAAGACCACAAAAGCATTGCTATGTAAGCCAATGTCATGATTGTCAAAAAAGCTGGAAAGTTTGGCAGAAATGGGATTTGCCACTTTTGTTCCTTAGACACAAGAAACTAAAGAAACTGGCATGCTCAAATTGTGAAGTACAACTTTCTCTTCTTTCCAGGTCGACAGAGGATGAAAGGACGTGGCGGTCGTGAGAAGGAAATGCGTTTCTCCACCCCTCGAGGCAATGATTTTTCTTCCAGAAATGAGATGCAGAGTAACAGCAGTGGACGTGATCGCGACAGGGAGCGCAACGAACGGGACCATCGCACTGAGAGACGTGAAAGGGAAGGTGGACGCAGGTCTCGCTTTAGTGACGCTGCTGAGGATAGTACACCCCCTACATCTCTGCCTTCACTGATGAACATCCGTACCACCAGCTCTGCTGCAGTTGTCAACACTACTGGGGTAGCCAAGCCGCTCATGTCCACCAGCAACTTCCAGAACGGACTTACTGGTCAGCAGCAAAAGTTCAGTACCGCTCAGAACTTCAGTGGCCAAAACCAGAGTGGTGGTGCCGGAGCCAGTGCTGGTTTTGGGCAAAACATTGGTGCTGGTTTTAACAGCCAACCTAATCGCAATGGGCCAAACTCAGGACCAGGAAATTTCAACCAAAATACCGGCTTTAACAATAGTCAGGGAGGTGGCCCAGGAAACTTTAACAGCCAGGGAAGTGGTCCAGGCAACTTCAGTAGTCCAAACAGTGGCCCTGGAAACTTCAGCACCCAAAAAGGAGGGGCGGGCAACTTTAACAATACAAACCAAGGTGGCTTTAGGCCAGGTAATTTTTCAGGACCTGGAGGTGATGGTGCTCCAAAAGGAGGACCTCCTGGCTTCAATCAACCGCCCAGCTCCAACAGCAATTCACAGTACAACATGCACAATCAGCAAGGCAACACTCAAGCCAACCAAGGGTTCAACAACTGGATGCCTTTTGGCAACAAAGGCAGTGGTGGCAGTTCCAGTGGAAACATGGGTTCACAAGGTGGGAACATGGGTCCACAAGGTGGGAACATGGGTTCACAAGGTGGGAACATGGGTCCACAAGGTGGGAACATGGGTCCACAAGGTGGGAACATGGGTCCACAAGGTGGGAACATGGGTCCACAAGGTGGGAACATGGGTCCACAAGGTGGGAACATGGGTCCACAAGGTGGGAACATGGGTCCACAAGGTGGGAACATGGGTTCACAAGGTGGAAGCATGGGACCACAAGGTGGCAATATGGGACCACAGGGCAACATGGGATCTCAAGCTAATAAACCAGGAGCTCCAGGTACAACCAACATGGGACCACGTGGGGTTGCTCCTCCTGTTCCTATGATGGGAAATATGGGTGCACGCCCACCCATGCCTTTTATGCCACCACCACCAGGCATGTTCCCTCTACCTGGCATGATGCCTATACCAGGCCTTCCAGCTGCACCCCATGGTTCCAGCCAGAACACTTCTCCAAGCAAGCCAACGGGGGCAGGGAAAGTAGCACCACCTCCTCCTGCTAGCACACAAAACAGCACTATGCCTGGTCCAGGTGGTGCTGCCCCTGCTGGTTTCCAAAACACCTTTAGCCCTGCTATGCCTCCCATGAGTTTCCAGCCCCATGTTCCTGGCAATTCCATGGCTAACATGATGCAGCAATGGCAACAAGGGATGGCAGGCATGTTGTTCACCCCACCACCTCCTCCAGGGCCTCCTCCCACCACCCAAGCCAGCAACAAGCCTCCTCTACCCCCGGGGCAGCCCAGTGTTCAACCACCACCTCCTCCACAGCCCCCTCAACCTCCAACTGCAGTTCCTCCACCACCCCCTCCACCACCTAGTTTTTGACGACCACCCTAGTCGAAGAAACTTGTCAGTTTGTACAGACCGTTAACAAGCCTTGGTTTTACAATGTAGCAATGGTCTGAAAAATTACAGTCGAGTGTGCATGTTGTCACAGATGAATAAAGAAAATCAAACAATTCGTAACTGTAAAATTGAGACAATGGTTTCTGTAGTGCTCCGATATTATGACAACATGATTTCAAATGAGGATTTCAAATTGTTACAGGGATGTTTTGCCTTAATTTTTCGTAGTCAATAGGTCTGAAATATCATAATTATAGACAATCTGCAGGGTTTTCCTCTTAGACAGCAGGGCAGTTAAAAAATTCACACCTGCCAATACATGACTCGATTCCAGAATCACTGTGGTCGGATTGCAGATTGTCTGCCACTGTCTAGTATTTTGATAGTACCACCTGCTGCCCCTGTCTAGCATTTTGATAGTACTACCTGCAGCAATCTTTTTGATCCTTCAGTATAGAGATGTATGAATACATATGACTGAATTTACATCTTTTCATATTCATTCCAGCAGATATGGTGCTGGAAAAAAGACTGGTCTGATGGCAACAAACGGTTGACTGTAGAGAATGTTATTAAAAAAAGTTACGGCAGACTTTGGGAACCCACATGCAACCATGGAGATGAAATACAAATATTTTGTATTTTATAAACATATATGTGGCCAGATGTGCTTCCTCTGTACAGCATAAGTTGACTGTCTGACAAATTAATGACCAATTTCCTTTCTTTTTTTTTCTTTTTTTTTAGGCTGTCCCAAGATTTCAAGATGGAGATGCAAGGGGACTCGACCCTACGCATCTTAATACCCTGTATAGTTTAGAGCAAAGTTTGTTACTGCACACAGCTTTAAAAACTATGGTTATTATTGTGATTGCCAAGTCTTTTTATGTAACAATCAGAATGACAAAATGTTTTCAGCTTTTCTGGAATGAAGTGTACTTTGTACAAGAACTTTATGGTGTTGAATGTTCACAAGATCAAAGTGAAAAGACCCAGGTATGATAAAATTATGAATGGTAAAGTAAAAGAAGTCATGTATTCTTTTTTTTTTTTTTTTTTTTTTTTTAAATATTCTTATTGCTTGTGGTAATTATAATATGATTGATGGATACGTTTTATGGACTGTAAAAAAAAATTGGTCTTGGTATATTATGTTAGATGTTGTGGATTCTGGGTTTTCAGACTATTGTCTTTATCCTTTATGAAATTTTAAATCAGAAAGGATTCATATATATATACGTTTAAAGTTAATTCCAAGATGACTTAATTTTTAAAACAAGAAAATGTAATTTGTTTTATAAAACTGGTGAAAAAGTTGACCCTAAGAAGAACAGGAAACTGCAGACAATCTACAAAGCAGTCTGCAACCTTGGCAACAGACTTTGCAACGTAGTCTGAAACCGGTTTTGATAAGTTGTGTTTATATAGTGTTTAATATGAAGCGGAAATGTGATAAAGGAAGACCAACAACAACAGAAAGTGGTGGAGCACTGCAAATAGTAATGTATTTATTTAACCTACAGAGGTGGGGGACATTAACATTGTGGACCCATGCATAAAATAATCGTTACTTTGAATTTCCTACTGCAACTGTAATTCTAGTTCGTTCATATTAGTCATAGTGTAGATTCCTTGAAATATGGTGTTACCCATGCAGGGCTCAACTGCAACTTTTTTTTTTAAAAACCTATCCTTTCAGAAAGGTGGTCAGATATTTTACCTGTCCCACCACATTTCCAGCCTGTCCAAACTTCCTTACAATTTTGATGAAGAAACACAAAAAGTTGGATTTTCAAGCACATTGTATTGCAGCATTTTTTGTATTTATTGTACTTCAAACACTTTTGCTGGGCTAAAACACATAAAGTTAACACAAACAAGTGGAAATTAAAACCAAGATATTGACGCCAACTGACCTGGCAGCTGAAAAATACCTGTACTGTCCGACAGGTTGGGTTACGATTTAACCTGTCCGGCAACTGGTTCTACCTGTATCCGACAGTCTGCAGTGTCGAGCCCTGCCTTAAAATCATGTCCTTTGTTTCATGTGTATGAGATAATGTTAGTTTTGTGTTTTGCACAAACCTTTGTATAAAAAGAAAATCTGTTCACAACCAATTTGACAGTGCTGTGAAAATTGGTTGCCCTTTTTTTTTTTTTTTTTATGTCTGTGGGTAAATAAACATTTGGACAGATTTTCCAGTGGTTTGTGTTTGTGTATGGAGTATGAAGTGTACTTGCACTTTTTTTAATACAATACTAAACGTTATGATAAAAAGACAAAACGGTGCACTCTAAAAGTTAGTTGTGCCTTCCTTACAGGGTCCAGCGGACTGCAAAGAGCCGAATCAGGACCACAACTTCATTGAAAGAGGACTAACCTCTGATCCGTATAAAAGATCTGCCAAAACAACCTTAGTGGTAACATTGAAGGCACTCCGCCAGCCGGTCACTTTACAATAAAGGCATCACATGCAGGGGACATGGAGGAATAATTTATTGAACCCCCATTTACAAAAACAAAATTGAATACACACATCATTATAAAATAACGACAAAACACATAAATATAAAATTCCTACATTGCCAAATAATATCGTAAGAAGCCCTAGTGACCATTTGGCAGAAAGCGTCCAATATTCCCAAGCTGACCCAACAAATTAGGAGTTTTGAAGAAAAAAGTATAGTATAGTAGTTTGATAGAACAGAGTAGGAATGAGAAAGACGGCAGTAGAATTATTTTCCAGAAAGTGGGGAATCTATACAGCAGCCCCTCCCCACTTCTGGCAACCACACGGGGGAGGGAGGGGTTGGGGATTTAAAGCACTCTAAAATGAAAATGTGTTTGAAGATAAATTTATTTTAACTTACAATTAATTAATTTGATAATACCGCTTAAATCCTAATGTTCATGCACACAAATCCAGCATACAAGGGGACAGAAACAGGATACCATTTGGCAAAGCTAGGGGTTGCTCCAACCCCAAGTAAAAGAAAAAAAAATCAAACCGTTGGCTGTACATTACTTACATTACATGATTATTGCTTTAGGTCCAGTGGACTCTTCCGAGCCAAATCAGGACTGGACAATCCCCGATCCGCATAAAAGATCTGCTGAAACAACCCTAGTAGTAAAACTGAATGCTCTCCACCAGCCAGTCACTTTACAATAAAGACATCCCACGCAGGGGACGCTGAGGCTATACTCTAATTTATCGATCCCCCGGTTACAAAAACAAAATAGAATACAAACATCATTATAAATGATCAACAAACTCATACATATAAAATGCCTACAATGCTAAATAATAACATAGGAAGCCCTAGTGACCACCTGGCAGAAAGCATCCAATATTCCCAAGCTGATCCAACAGACCTCACACACAAATAAGGAGTCTTGTCCCAGAAGAGTTTTCAAGAAAAAAGGTAGGTGACTGGTCTGGAGAAGAAATAGGTTAGTATAGCAGATTGATAGAACAGATCAGGAATAAGAAAGGACAAATGAGAGAGAGTGCGACAGTGGGAATTTAAAGCACTAAATTTCCAGAAAGTGGGGATACTATTTAGACTGACACCCCCAGCACTCCAACGGGGGTCGTTGGCTGTAATGATCCTTAAATCTTTTACATCCCTCTGGCTCTGATTGGTTAAAGTTGACCATTTCCAATCTGGTAACAAGTGCATGCATTTGCAACATCCTTCACTGACTCGCATCAATAGCAATGTAAGTCTAGGTACTCACACACACACTATTGTGCTCTGGGCAACCATGAGAGTATACAACATCAGCCCTAACATTATTGAAAGTCATCAAAAGCCTGTATGACAAGCCTACCAGTGCAGTCATCCACAACAGCGCAATCAGGAATTGTTTTAGAACAACAATCGGTGTGCATCCAGGATGACTACTCTCTCCAACACTCTTCAACATAGCGCATCATGTCAGATGCCCTTGCAGATCACGAAGGTAGTCAGCATGGGGGGGTAGTGTAATCTCCAACTCCATTTTGCGGATGACATTGATGGATTGGCTGGAGAGGAACAAGAATTTGAACATCTGGTACAGAGGCTGGACACTACCTCCAGAGCCTATGGAATTGATTGATTGATTGATTGTTGCTTTAGGTCCAGCGGACTCTTCCGAGCCAAATCAGGACCGGACAACCCCCAATCCGCATAAAAGATCTGCCGAAACAACCCTAGTGGGAAAATTGAATGCCCTCCACCGGCCAGTCACTTTACAATAAAGACATCCCACGCAGGGGACGGCTGAGGCTTTACCCCAACTACTCGAACCCCCGGTTACAAAAACAAAATAGAATACAAACATCATTATAAATCATCAACAAAACACATACATATAAAATGCCTATAGTGCTAAATAATAACATCATAGGAAGCCTTAGTGACCACCCGGCAGAAAGCGTCCAACACTCCCAAGCTGATCCAACAGACCTCATACACAAACAAGGAGTCTTGTCCAGGAAGAGTTTTCAAGAAAAAAGGTAGGTCATTGATCTAGCAAAGAAGAAGATAGTATAGCAGAGTAATAGGACAGATCAGGAATGGGAAAGAGCAAATGAGGAAGACAGCGACAGTGGGAATTTAAAGCACTAAATTTCCAAAAAGTGGGGATACTATTTATACTGAAACCCCCGGCACTCCAACGGGGGTAGTGTTGCTGCAGTGAATCAGTCATGCCTACAAAGGCAAGACAGGTTTTCAACTGGGGCTTTCACTTTTCCCTTTATAGGTTAGAACAATCTACAGTGGCAAGATTGCTCATGACCCCAAGGGGTGCCTATGGAATGAGTGCAGAGAAGACAATACCAATGGCATCAACATGGACATCAAAGTCCAAGGCCAATCCCTCAACACAGTGCATAGCTTCAAATATTTAGGAGCCATGGTATCAGACAATGATTGATTGATTGATTTATTGTTGCTTTAGGTCCAGCGGACTCTTCCGAGCCAAATCAGGACCGGACTGCCCTCCATCGGCCAGTCACTTTACAATAAAGACATCCCACGCGGGGACGGCTGAGGGTTGACCTCAACTACGCGAACCCCCGGTTACAAAAACAAAATAGAATACAAACATCATTATAAATCATCAACAAAACACATACATATAAAATGCCTATAGTGCTAAATAGTACAATCATAGGAAGCCCTAGTGACCACCCGGCAGAAAGCGTCCAAAACTCCCAAGCTGATCCAACAGACCTCATACACAAACAAGGAGTCTTGTCCAGGAAGAGTTTTCAAGAAAAAAGGTAGGTCATTGATCTAGCGAAGAAGAAGATAGTATAGCAGAGTGAAGGACAGAGCAGGAAAAGGAAAGAGTAAATGAGGAAGACAGCGACAGTGGGAATTTAAAGCACTAAATTTCCATAAAGTGGGGATACTATTTATACTGAAAACCCCCGGCACTCCAACGGGGGTACTGTTGCCGCAGTGGTATCAGACAATGGGTCAAGACAGGACATTACATTACATTATTATTGCTTTAGGTCCAGCGGACTCTTCCGAGCCAAATCAGGACCGGACAACCCCCGATCCGCATAAAAGATCTGCTGAAACAACCCTAGTGGTAAAACCGAAAGCTTTCCACCAGCCAGTCACTTTACAATAAAGACATCCCACACAGACGGCCGAGGCTTCACCCCAACTTATCGAACCCCCGTTTACAAAAACAAAATAGAATACAAACATCATTATAAATTATCAACAAAACACATACATATAAAATGCCTACATTGCTAAATAATAACATCATAGGAAGCCCTAGTGACCACCTGGCAGAAAGCGTCCAATATTCCCAAGCTGATCCAACAGACCTCATACACAAATAAGGAGTCTTATCCCGGGAAGAGTTTTCAAGAAAAAAGGTAGGAGACTGGGATAGCGAAGAAGACGATAGTATAGCAGATTGATAGAACAGAGCAGCAATGAGAAAGAGCAAATGAGAAAGACAGCGACAGTGGGAATTTAAAGCACTAAATTTCCAGAAAGTGGGGATACTATTTATACTGAAACCCCCGGCACCCCAACGGGGGTGTCAAGTCAGGAACCCTCTCCAGGATCGCACAAACAACTGCTGCCCTGACAAGGTTGAAGCCCATTTGGAAAGACAGGACCATCCGTCTACATTCCAGGGTAAGGCTGCTGCGCTCCCTTTGTCATCTCCATCTTCCTATACGCTAGCCAAACATGGACCCTCACAGCAGATTTACAACGAAGAATGCAAGGCATGGAAACGATGTGCTACAGAAGACTTCTGGGCATTTCCTATACCCAGCACATCACCAATGACAGAGTCCGACAGGGTCCCAACAGGAAGTCCTCTCCAGGATCACACAAAAACCTGGCGAGGTTGAAGCCAATTTGGAAAGACAGGACCATCAGCCTACATTCTAAGGTAACATTGCTGCGCTCCCTTGTCATCTCAATATTCCTGTACACTTGTGAAACATGGACCCTCACAGCAGATCTACAACGAAGAATACAAAGCATGGAGATGAGGTGCTACAGAAGACTTCTAGGCAATTTCTATATCCAGCAAATCACCAACGACAATGTCCGACAGACAATCACACAAGCCATTGGACAACACGATGACATGCACAGTGTTTAAAAGACGGAAAATCTTATGGTATGGCGACTTCACCAGATCATTATGTCTTCCAAAGACTATCCTGCAAGGATCAGTGCAAGGAGGTAGAAGAAGAGGGAGACCAAAAAAGAGGTGGGAGGACAACATTTGAGAATGGACTGGTTTGACACTAAGCAAAACCATCAGGGTTGCTGAGGAAAGGGAAAGATGGAGTACACTGGTTAAACGATCCTCTGTGGTGCGGTGCCCCTACGACCTCCGAGTTACGAGATAGGATAGGACAAACACACACAAAATTCAAATCTGTGCAAGATGAGTCCTGAATAGTCCCAAAATGACACACACAAAATGTTCACATATCTGCCGTCTGTCTGTGCAAAAGCTTTAAAGTAACCAAGTACTGAGCACCTATTTCAACTATCACAACCAAACTTAATAAGATTGTGCATACCCATGAGACCTCATAAATGATCAGTGAATGCAATGAGTGACTTCATGTCAAGGTCACAGGGTCAACAAATGTTAGTCAAAAATTTGTCCACAAAATTTCACTTCTTTAAATAGGTTATTAATATCGAACATATGATTCTATGAAGCATACTAAATATATCAATAAGATACATACTATACTAATTTGGTTAACCTCACTCCAAGGTCAAGGTCACTGGAGATGTCCAAAGTTGGTTAGTATAGGTACTTTGAAGTGACTTTGACACTAAACTATGAGATATAAAATCCAAACTTGTATTTAGAGATTATAGATTGATCTTTCATATATGTTCCGTTTAGGTTGATGTTGAAGGTCAAGGTAATTTTAAACCTTGCAAAACTATTTTAAAAAATAGGTCATCGTACAGTGGAATGGCTGTTTATTTAACCCATACTATGCAACATTGGGTTATTTGATCAGACATATTTGAGAGGTCACACGAGGGTAAAGGTCATCCCAAGGTCAAGGTCACTGTTTTTTAAGCATAATACAATTTTTGCTGTACTCAGAGGTGCCAACCCCCTAAACTTCCTGTCAGTATTTCCAGACCCGTTTGTCAGTATTTTTTAACACATGTCAGTATTTTTTTTTCTCCCAAAACCCAGCCTATGACACTATAAAGTAACGACAGGCTTCTCTCTGAAACAGCAGGCTATTTTCAGTCCTCTAAAATCATGATGAAAATCAGCTTGTTGAACACCACACTTGTTTTACTCTAAAATCACCATAAAAATCAGCTTGTTGAACACAGTGAGTGCATGAGTACTATTCTGAGACCAGAAACCAGTACAGAAGCACCGCTGGCAAAGATAAACGATCGGCAACTTCTCCTCCGTATTTTTATAAAAGCTTTCGTATTTCCGTATTTAATTCACTTCGCCGGAATTAAATACGGTCAATCCGTACTGGTTGGCACCTCTGTGTACTCTATTTGATGGTACATGTTTATCTGGAGGTAAAGGTCAAGAGCATAGAAAGATGTAAGTCGGTAATACTTAGCATTTTAATGCCACTGTTTCATTGTTTTTCCTGGGCACTCATTTTCATATTATTGCCAGTTCTATAAGGAGCATGTGTGTTGTATGGGCTTTGCCCTTCAAATTTTACATGAATGAATTGCCAAATGAAGAGAACGAATTGAAATTTAAGCCATAGCACACATAGATTTATTCGGACATATTTATTTATTTACTGCAAAAAGCAACTGACTGCCTTGAAAATGTCAGAAGATATCTACAGTTGCGAAGAACAAGGGAATCCACATCCATCAGATTGTATTTTATGCCCTTCTGTGGGGCTTAATATGATACTTGCACAGTGTTACATTCAAGACCACAGCACATTCCCAGCTCTGTCAATATAGTCAGAAAATGAAATATTCTTTAATTTCCTTCAGATACACCAACAACAACAAAATCATGAAATAAGATAAACCTAACACAAAACAATTCAATGCAGCATCAACAGATCCATCTTTTTTTCTTTTTTTTTGGAGGGGGGGGGAAGGAGGGGGGTTTAACCCACACACAATACAGCACACCCCCAAAATAGAGTGAACCATATCTTATATACACAATCTGTTGTGCAAAAAGGTAACTGTGCTGCCCCCAACTCTCAACAAACTGCAGCTTCTTAATTTTTCTAACAATATGGCAATTGTAGAAGCCACTCACATCACTTTGAAGACATAAATATCAGAGATGGAACACAAAAAACAAAGAAAAAAACAAGAACAGCACTTTAAAATAAATGTACTCATCACACCATGTTCCCTTCAGCTCTCAATAGCAAACACAAATTTGTACACATTTGAAATACCAAGCCTTAAAAAAAAAAACTAATAAAAGGACCCCCAAAAAAAATCACAAAATGCTCCTGACACGCGTTTGCACGCGATCAATAGTTCTGCATGGATCATTTGTCAGATATCACAATGAGAAAAAAAATCATACAGTTCTTCAAAGTGTTACTTCTTATTCTACCCAGCAAAGTGACACACTGTAAATATATAAATGTAATAATTTACAAAGTGTATATTCCAATTTATAATCATATTGACAGACATTTACACTTTTTTACACCTAAAATGTTGGGGGGTGTTTTGATACACAAATACACTGTTATATTAAAAAAAATTTAAAAAAAAGCGTAGTCATTTAGACTGCATTCAAGGCATATAATATAAATCCACAACCAACATCTTTCACCACTCCCAAATTTTATTTAAATTTAATTTTTGTTAGTCATTTTATTCATTTAAATTGTTAAATAAATTCCACAGAAGTCACCATTGCGAATATATCTACTTATTTCTCTAATATTTAATCGCAAATGTACCTGTTCAATCGTTATCTCTGTTTAACATTTTTCAATAATCCAACACTATCACGCAAAGCTGTGCTGCAACTGAGCATTTTTCTTTTAAAAAAAAAAAATAATAATAAAAGCAACCATGCTGAACATACCTGATTTTTTTTTTGGACAACCTTCGTTTAATCCTAGCAGCTTTAAGCAATGCCTTTTTCCAACAACCGTAGGCCTTGTGCATGTAACTTATTACGAACATGCCTCAAACTTGTACTAATAGTACAAAACGTCACACCAAAAAGGAAGCATAAGAATTACTGTACACATTTTCAACAGTAAGCGCTCAACTAAGTTCAAAACTCCTGTATGATGCACAAGATGGGTGGTAAAACATACCTATGGCACAAAACACCACCCACGCACATAAATGTTTGAAACAACCAAGAAGAAAAAAAGGTAATGTTATGGCCCAAAATCCTTTTAATAAAACACTTTGTAAAAGAATCGTAATGCACACTTTCTTAATTATTAGTATTATTCTCTACATCAACAATCAAAACCGATTCAAACCCAGCAAAAAAGCTGCAGACAACTCAAACCTGAAAATACGCCGTAGATACTAGGTATGGAAAATGTAACGTTAACAATTGAAAAACAAGCACACAATAACTTACATGTACAAGTCTAAAAGAAATGTTCTTACATCAGTTAGTGAAAATTAAATAAATTCAAAATCATGAAGAGGAGTAGGCAGATTAATCAGAACAAGTTTTACTCAACTATTTTGAGTAAGCAGGGTAACAAAAAAAAAAAAAAAAAAAAAAGGCTTAAAAGTGACCAACTTTTAGTTTGTTCACTTTTGTAACAAGATTTTTTAAACTATTTTGAGTAAGCAGGGTAAAAAAAAAAGTGACCAACTTTTGTTAGTTTGTTTACTTTTATAAAAACAATAAACACACAAGCAAGTGTCACCTCTTAAAGACTACTGTTTTTGATTGTGTTGACTCACTGAAATAAAGAAAGAGAAAGACAGGAAAAAGTTCAAAATGTCTATAACCTTGGTTTCATGGAAATAGAAATGTCCAACCTCCAGCAGACTGTAACAAAAGAGTGGTAACAGGAAAGCTAATACATATTACTGCTTACAACAAAATAAATATCAGGGTTGAAGGGGGAAAAAATTATTATTATTATTATTAATTTTTTGGGGGGAAGTAGTAGGTTTGTTGCCTTTTTATCAACAATATAGATAAATAAATAAGACTCTCACACAGTGACAATATGATGCCCTAGCACTGACATTGGTTTTACCCCAAACAGTACTGAAGAAGTTGCATATGTGTACTCTCAGTCCAGATCAATGACTTTCTCAGGACGTGTGCATTGAGAATGGGAAGAGCTAGCAATGCTAGGGCTGGAAGTGGAGGGGCTATCGTCATCTTCCAGTCCATTGCTCAAAATGTTTTGTAGAAAGTTGCCTGCAACATCATTCAAAGCAAATTACAGGTAAACTGTTTGTAAAAATTAAATCCTATTACAATTCTATGTCTACCAGACATGGTTTTGCAGGAGAAAGAGAGGGGGGTAAGGGAAGGGGACGAGTCTAGGAGGGTGGATGGGGTGAGGGGGGGTAACAGTAGGTAGTCAAAGCCCTTCATTGGCTCTTGTCCGCTCGCAGTTTTGACCCAGTTTTGACTTCACTTTCAACACTTATTATTAATGTTTGATTGATTTATTATTGCTTTAGGTCCAGCGGACTCTTCCGAGCCAAATCAGGACCGGACAACCCCCGATCCGCATAAAAGATCTGTTGAAACAACCCCAGTGGGAAAATTGAATGCCCTCCACCGGCCAGTCACTTTACAATAAAGACATCCCACGCGAGGGACGGCTGAGGGTTGACCTCAACTACGCGAACTCCCCGATTACAAAAACAAAATAGAATACAAACATCATTATAAATCATCAACAAAAAACATACATATAAAATGCCTATAGTGCTAAGTAGTACATTCATAGGAAGCCCTAGTGACCACCCGGCAGAAAGCGTCCAACACTCCCAAGCTGATCCAACAGACCTCATACACAAACAAGGAGTCTTGTCCAGGAAGAGTTTTCAAGAAAAAAGGTAGGTCATTGATCTAGCGAAGAAGAAGATAGTATAGCAGAGTGGTAGGACAGATCGGGAATGGGAAAGAGCAAATGAGGAAGACAGCGACAGTGGGAATTTAAAGCACTAAATTTCCAAAAAGTGGGGATACTATTTATACTGAAACCCCCGGCATTCCAACGGGGGGTATTATTAATGTAAAACTGCATTAAAACGAACAGTGGCTGTATTCAAATAAAAATTGAAAGCTTTATCTTTACATCTGTGTTGTTTTTAATGCATGTTTATGCGAAAGATTCCGAGAAAACAGCTTTTGAATACGCCCCTATCCGAGCGCTGAATACCGGTGCGAAAAAGTTGTCCGCGTCGTTTGGTGAGAGGTGGCTCGTTTCAAACGCTAAGCGCTTTGAGATAGTTCATTGGATGGCCTAAAAATAAGAACCAATGAGAAGTTCGGATACTTAGCTTCATTTACATATAAATATGGTGGGCTCTCATGTTGTAAAAGTTTTGTTACGAGCCGAACAAAGTGGATAAAGCGGTTTTGATGTAAGTTTGATTTTAACTAGAAGTTTAAAAATTAGCAAGAAATAAAGAGCAGACTTTCCTTTATAAAACTAGGGTATTTATTAATTTGTGCATTACTCTATCGCGGAGCGCTTTGCCGTAGAAAAGTGTACCCAAACGTGTTCGTGTTTTCTTGCGGCCATGGCCAACTCGTAGGCCTATTCAGCGACACGAGTGCTGAGCGTAGTAGCACACTATTAGGCCTATAATTTGCCGGCACGCACTGCGAATTTGATGATTTCCCAACTTTGAAGCACCAAAACGGCTGAACATTACATGGGATAGGCCTGAAGAAAATTGGGCTTGGAGTATAACATATGAAGGGGTTACCTGTCAAAAATCAGCTTTCTGGTATCAATATTGGCTTCACTTTGAGACTCCAAAGTTGTCAATTTCTTCAATTCCAAAACGTTGCCAAAAAAAACCCAACATTCGGCATTTTCAAACATTAATAACTTTTTACCTATTTGTCCTATGGGGGAAAAAAATATACCACTGTGTTCAGAATGAAAAGCTCTTTAAATCTATGTCAGTTTTGTAATGAGGAAATCATTTTAAAAAAATGGCTTTTGACTACCTAGTAACAGCAAGCAGTTTCTCCAATTTGACAGAATTCAAGGAAATCTGGTATCACATTTATTAAACCTGAAAGATATTACATTTCCTTTTATTTTAAAAGAGATGGGATAGGGGGAGGAAGTAGTCTTCACAAACAAAATGAAATAACATTTTATATAATCATACTGCAGTCACCCGTACCCAACGTTGGTGACAAACCACTGTCTGTTATGTCCCCATAGGTGTGTGATATAGACACTCTTTCAAATATAATACTCATTTGCTATTTGTTTTTGACAATTTTTATGAACAAACTATGGTTTGTGTGTTTTGTTTCCCACTTATTGTCGCGTAATATATATCTTCTGGTTGTTTTTTGGGTTCTTTTTGCATTGAATCATGGATTTTGAGTATGCTTGAGGGTGTGTGGATGTGTTGTGTGTTGCCCTGTTGGTGTGACTGGTTGCTGGCACCTGTAGACTGTGTGCTGGGATGGAGAGAAGGGGCAAGCGCATTGGGTGTGTGATTTGGTGTGTGTGGCAGTGATTGAGAGTTAGTTTGTGTCTTACAGATGGCATTTTAAGTTTTATGGGATACTTCAGGTTGCGCATAGAACTATATTATATGTGTGTATGATGACGGTTGCATGCAAGCAGATCTTACTTTTATTACTTTTTATTCCTCATTTATGTAGTTGCATGCATGTAGCAAAGGCAAATGTCTGGTTTTTATCAGTTTTGTATTGTATCATGAAAAAACACCCACATAGATGAATGGTCCAGAACAACAATCAGTGTGCGTCAAGGATGCCTACTGTTTCCAACGCTCTTCAACATCTTCCTACAGCGCATCATAACAGATGCCCTTGCAGATCACGAAGGTACAGTCAGCATAGGGGATAGAGCAATCTTCAACCTCCGTTTTGCGGATGACATTGATGAATTGGCTGGAGAGGAACAAGAACTTGAACAGCTTGTACAGAGGCTTGACACCACCTCCAGAGCCTATGGAATGGAAATAAGTGCACAGAAGACCAAAATGATGACCAACAACACCAAAGGCATCAACATGGACATCAAAGTCCAAGGCCAATCCCTCAACACAGTGCATAAATTCAAATATTTAGGAGTCATTGTATCAGACAATGGGTGCCAAAGAGAAGTCCTTTCCAGGATCGCACAAACAACTGCTGCCCAGACAAAGTTGAAGCCCATTTGGAAAGAAAGGACCCTCAGTCTACATTCCAAGATAAAGCTGCTGCACTCCCTTGTCATCTCCACAGGAGATCTCCAACGAAGAATACAAAGCATGGAGATGAGGTACTACAGAAGACTTCTGGGCATTTCCTATACCCAGGACATCACGAACAACAAAGTCCGACAGACCATCACACAAGCCATTGGACAACACGATGACATGCTCACATTGGTGAAGAAATGTAAACTCCGATGGTATGGCCACGTTTCCAGAGAATCAGGCCTTGCAAAAACCATCCTGCAAGGCACGGTGCAAGGAGGCAGAAGAAGAGGGAGACAGAAAAAGAGGTGAGAGCAAAACATTCGAGAATGGACTGGTTTGACACGGAACGAAGCTTTGAGGGTTGCTGAGAACAGAGAAAGATGGAGTACCTAAATAAAGTACCATCTGTGGTGCCCCAATGATTTTTGAGTCATGGGATAGGATAGGATAGATGAATAGACAAATAATTAATACATTTGCAAAATCAGGGAATTAAAAAGCCACTGTACAGGCATGCTACAGGCAAAATTAAGATTTCTCTGAAACTCTGTCGAGTGGCGCAGCCACGAGTGCGCGTACCTACAAAGCAGGGACGCGATGCTAGGGGGTCCGGGGCATGCTCCCCGGGAAATTTTTTGAAAAGATGGTTAAAATCTATGTATTCTGGTGCATTCTGAGCCTATTTTATGGGGTCAGATCAGTTGGTTTTTTGGTACTAAAATGCTGTTGTTAGCTCTCCACAGCTCAACACAAAATGAATTTGGAAGGTGCGAGTTCTTCTTGCATTCAGCTTGCTTCGCTTGGTGTCCTTTCCCCTTGATGTGGTCTGTAAGGACCCGAACACCCGCCGATTTGCAATTTAATTCGCATCGGTAGAGCGTGCAGTAGGCCTTTCCAGGCTGTTTGATTTTGCAGATGTACATTCCGTACTCGACATCATGTTTTCTCTCAAGCCGTTTCCAGAGCCACTTGTTTTTTTCTCCCTTATCCCAGTCTCCAAGACTGCCCCTCTCCACAATGTCATTGCGATACATTTAGAGGCGAAAGCAAGCGGAGTCTAAACGAACATATTCTTACTATGGCGGTACGGAAAAGAAGGCGGAAGTCGAATATCGTGACGCGCATGCGCATTGATTAAACTGGATCCGCGGTATGTCACAGGGACTAGCCTAAAGTTGACTGGCTCACGAATGCGTTTTTAAAATTTGACCTCGATTTTTTTTTTCATTGAAAATTTTTTAACTTTTTTGGAAAAATTTTACCTTAAGCGGCAATTAAAAGTGGTTGTCGCGGAAATGGAAAAGTAGCATGCCTGACTGTATCAAGAATGGTTTCTTTATTTTGTGGGACTGAATTTTCCAAAGAGACGACATGGGATATAACAGACCATTTTTGCTCAAACTCATTTCTACGCTTTGAATTGTAAGCGCAAATCTGTTTTTGTTTTTTAAACAAACAACTATGCCTACAATACACACTTTTGCAGCAGCGCTATTTTGTAGAATCAACCTTGATGCAAAGATAACAGGCACATAAACAAGTGAATTTATTGATTCATAATCAAAACCATACTTCTTAAAAAGGTTACTAATTTGCTTAATCTGGTGTTCTTTTTTTTTCTGGTGGGGTAATAACGCTCACTGAGAATCTGAAGCTGAAATTTGTGATCTCGGGCTCTTTAAATGAATCTTACCAAACATTCCTTGAGATGCTGATGGAGGAGGTGGCAGTCCAAAGAAAAGCTGACCAATCTTGTCCAAGTACTGAAAGGAAATTCAACTATCTCTTATGATTTATAAAGGATGCATTTTTTAAAGTAAAAAACCAAACAAACAGTGTAAACAATAAATTTTCAAAATTCCAGACAAACAACAGAGCTGCATATCACTTTAGCTTATTAGTTATAATCAAATACTGCAGTTTTTATTTTCCTATTTATTTTTCACACTTTTTTATGTAGACATGTCCGTTTTCATCAACAGATTCAAAGACAAGAAGAAAGATGCAGTTTTGAGATTTAATAAGACGAAAACACGCACTGAAAACAAACAAATATCACATCTAAGGAATGTTTTTAAACAAAATAAAGTAAGGCCAAACAAGTTAATATGTCTGTTTATGGTAACATAGGCCGGAGAAGAGGTGAGTGGGTGGGGGGGGGGGGGGGGGGGGTAAAAGGGTCAGTAGGATGGCTACTTTTAATTTTAAAAAAAACTTTTTTCACCTTTAATACGATTGTTGTCACTTTTCAATTTTTTCCAGACGATCCAAAAAATGTTTAGAATCAGGCCAACAAATTAGGGTCGGTCGGGATACTGTAAACAGACATTTTTGGGATGGAGGGGCAGGGGGGTGGGGGGTGGGGCCTAAAATAAAAGGAACTGGAATTCAAAATGCCATGCTCTGTTCTTGCACAATCAAGATTTAATGCAAGTCATGGCAAATGTATTACCAAACTTCTGTTGTTAACACAACAGAGTCAAACGTAGCTCAGCAAAACTGTAAAATTATAAGAAGAAGGAAAAAGACATTATTTAGCTTTAGAGAAGGTAATCCCCACAATAATGTACAATGAAACTGCAAATGATAATCTTGCAAAGTTGATCAAGAGCCTTTTCCTGATTTCCATCATTTTCGAGATTCAATTTCATATAAAAAGACTAATGATGCATGCTCTACCACAGTCATATTATTATATTTTATTGTGTTTATTTTTCACTACCTCTCTGTATGTTGGATCTCTCTCCAAAGAAGGTTGATATTTTTCACACAAAATAGTGAACA
Organism: Oncomelania hupensis; assembly: GCA_036898135.1. Lineage (NCBI taxonomy): Eukaryota > Metazoa > Mollusca > Gastropoda > Littorinimorpha > Pomatiopsidae > Oncomelania > Oncomelania hupensis. Next base: position 93,313,956 of record CM072512.1, read on the forward strand.
CCGCAATTTTCCCACTGAAAAGAAAGCAAGCCAGCAAATCAGTTACACTAGGGGAGACCAGGAACAAAACATAAATAGTTTCAAGAGTTATTTACTGAAATTTGAAAAGTAAATAAGAGCTGGCAGAGGAAATACAGATTTTGTTTCCATATTTTAAAAAAGCTGAACAATAAATTATTTATGAGTCGTTCAGATTCTTAAATTCTAACACAATTTTATTTTGTCAGATTAGTCCGTGACTGGGAATATTAAAAAAATCAAAATGGAAAGGTAAGAAAACTAGATTTAAAAAAAAAGAACAATAATGTATTGCAACAAATCTCAGACATAGTTTGTGGCAATTACTACAGCTTGTTATCACAATTTGCTAGCTTGGGAATGTGTTTATCTGTTTAATTGTTTAATTCTTTCATACTAGCTACTGACCTTTCCACAGCTATAAGTAGAAACCAGAGAAAGTTGAGAAGAGGCAGGACATAGGGCGGCCCTGTCCTTATTGCTGGATGATTTGTTGTGTACACTTTGAAACAGCTCGATGCTGTCGTCTTGTTTTTAAGGCACAAGTATCTGCGCAACAAAATAAAAAAAAAATAAACATCAAAAGAAGTTACTTGCTTGTTCCCCAAATTTAAAATCAATGTTTCCAGAAGACTTCAGAGAGAGAGAGAGAGAGAGAGAGAGAGAGAGAGAGAGAGAGAGAGAGAGAGAGAGAGAGAGAGAGAGAGAGAGAGAGAGAGAGAGAGAGAGAGAGAGAGAGAGAGAGAGAGAGAGAGAGAGAGAGAGAGAGAGAGAGAGAGAGAGAGAGAGAGAGAGAGAGAGAGAGAGAGAGAGAGAGAGAGAGAGAGAGAGAGAGAGAGAGAGAGAGAGAGAGAGAGAGAGAGAGAGAGAGAGAGAGAGAGAGAGAGAGAGAGAGAGAGAGAGAGAGAGAGAGAGAGAGAGAGAGAGAGAGAGAGAGAGAGAGAGAGAGAGAGAGAGAGAGAGAGAGAGAGAGAGAGACTGTGCAATTTTAAGTAAGACTTTAAAGAGAGAGAAAAAACACCCAAGTGCAATTTTAAGAGTATATCCCATAATATAAAGTATAAATTGAATTAGTCTCAAGAAATGAAAAACTGTGAAGTGTGCAACGACAACAACAAAAAATCCTTCCCCTCCCAGCAGCAAACTAAGACGCCATCTTTAATTGTAACGTTACTGTATTAGCATTATAGTGAACACTGGGTGCTAGATGTGGGCCTTCAACTGAAAGAAGATGCAGAACCTACTGTAGTACAGCTTGAGTGATGAAGAGGTCCACCTCTGAAGAATATCCACGAGCCGTGTGATACTCCAGCAACATTGTGGCACACCCTTCTCCATCCTCTGAGTGGAGATAGTGGTACCTTGCTTGAGGATAGTTATTCTCTGAAAATCAATGAACAATTAAACCTGTCATGGTGTGTTAATAATCATAAAGATACTGAACAACTCAAAACACAATGGTCGACATCAGCTCCCATGTGATAATTCTGATATAAATAATTGTAAAACAACAAACACACACACCCTCCCCTTAAAAAGAATAAAATCAAAGGATAAAAGACATTTACAGCTTACAAAAACACAGAAAAACTGTACTGAGACATGACGTTATGACAATTATAAATGGAAAGTAATTATGGAGGAGATATTTTATATCTTTTCCTATCGTGAAATACACATGTCTATGTAGTTGACATGTTCATATTTTTTTCAAAATAACCCTTAAAACAGTCAGAAGCTTTGAACAGACAAGAGGAATACCTACTTTCCTCAAGCACGAAAACATTACATGAACCAATAAACATTAGAGTAAAAAGATTATTACCCACATATTGACAGTTTTCAAGACTGCATTAATCTAGACACACACTAAAAAACTACCAAAATAAATTATCTTACTTTTAAAAAAAAAAAAGAAAAAAAAAAGGTTTTACCTACCATGCCAGAACACAACGCCCAGCCTCTGATGAAGATCTGGGTGACCTCTTGTGTGTGACTGGTCAACAGCTGTTGTCCATTTGATTGCTCTACTCACATAGGGAGGGCGCTCTGGGCAGTCTGGGTCCATTTTCTCAAATAGTTCAGCTATTCGGTCTAAGAAAACATTTTACCAACCAACAGAATGCATCCAGTATATAATGATAAGGTTTCAATGTATACTACTACTAGCTGAAGAAAAATAAAACATAATTCCCTACAATGGTCTGTTTATTTATTTGTCCATAGTGAATAGCATGTATGTATTCTCTCTAATGTATTTGCTCTCCTTATAAAATCCAAAACAAAAATCCAAAACACGTACCAATTGTTTCACTTGTGACTGGACTGCAAGACTTTTCCAAAGTGTCTACCAGCAACAAACTCAAGTCAGCACCACTGCCATACTGAAAAAAAAACAACCACCAATAAATCAATTACTAAGCAATCAATAGTGAACACTGACATAAATAAACAAAATGTTGTCTTGAAAATGAACGCTTTTTATTTTGCCTGCAAAAGGATACCGCTCAAGCCAATGTGGAGATGTTTCACTTTGTTAGTGGAGACTTTCACTGCACCAGAAACGATCAAACAGTACAGTGGCAACAGTAGCATGGCTTGACACTGTCAAAGGGTTTTTAAAACTGGAGGAAAGTGAGTGGGCATTAGGAGGTAACCTAAACTTAAAAGTGGATCTCACCTCCAGTTTTGAAGCAAATTTAACCGCAGTCACATTAGTGGTACCTGTCAGTGAAAGTATTTTTACAGTCATGATGCCCAACAACTGTCTCTATAACATCATTACCGAGACACGAATGTAAGACCCTGTGTGGTGAAAAGTTAAATCGGATGTCAAACAACATAAGGGGCTTTCCCGTTCGGCGTTTGTGAAGCAAAGAAGGGAATCAAAATAGGTCGAATGTGTGCTGTCTGTGGATGTGGAATTTCATTCAGTCACAAGATATGGTATTAGCATGCACTGACAACTATTAGTATTAGTACACTGCAAAAGGTTAGTTAGTTAGTTATTCATTGCTTACAGGTTCCAGAATACTGCAAAGAGCTGAATCAGGACCACAAAATCAAGACCACAACTTGGCTGAAAGAGGGCTCACCCCTGATCCGCATAAAAGATCTGCTAAAACAACCCCGGTGGGAACATTGAAGGCACCCCCCCAGCTGGTCACTGTATAATAAAGGCATCCCACTCAGGGGATGCCGAGGCTATTCTCTCATTTATCGAACCCTCATTTACAAAAACAAAATAGAATACAAACATCATTAGGGATCTTTCGGAAGCGGGTGAAAGTGAAAGTGAATGTGAATCGGGACTACTTATTGTTGTGACGTCAGCAATTTATGTGACGCTTTTACTTCCCGTGGTGAAAGGTCACGAAGTCTGCCTACCACAACGAATAAAACTTCGTGGAAATCAGGTTTTCCACGAACTAATGTTTGTGAGTACATTTTGGTTATTAAATCGTTTGTAAAATGTCCAAAAATGATTTGAATTTGTATATGGTACATTACTCAACCATTTTAGAAGTAATAATGGGGATCTAAACTCGGTCTCAGACTTAAATTAACGTATTTTCAAACGAGCTACTGAAAAGAGTGCCCAAACCCTCATGCCGTCATGGCTGTCTAGAATCTATCTATTCTGTATCACCAATCAGCAGTCCAAAAACTGTTTTATGTGACAAAAATGAAACTCGAAGCTAGAATGTAAAATATCTTCAATGTTAGAGCACTAATCCATCTTTAAAGTTCAACCTAATCGTTACATTCTTGTCAAATCATGATTTGTTAGAAGAAGCCTTATGTAGGCATAATAATCACAACGAAACTAGGTGCTGGAATCGAAAGCGCACAGAAACACGTTCGTTTCGTTTCATAACGCGGCGTAAGAATCTCCCGGCGTGCCTCTCGTTGGACGAAACGAACACACAATCACTTTCACTTTTACCCGTTCCGAAAGACCCCTATTATAAAATATCAACAAAAAACATATATATAAATGCCTACATTGCTAAATAATATCATAGAAAGCCTTAGTGACCATTTGGCAGAAAGCGTCCAATATTCCCAAGCTGATACAACAAACCTCACACACAAATTTGAGGAGTTTTGTCCCGGAAGAGTTTTCAAGAAAAAAGGTAGGTGACTGGTCTAGTGAAGAAGAAAATATAGTATAGTAGATTGATAGAACAGAGTAGGAATGAGAAAGAACAAAATGAGAAAGACAGCGACAGTGGGAATTTAAAGCACTAAATTTCCAGAAAGTGGGGATACTATTTATACAGAAGACCCCAGGACCCTCACAGGGGATTGCAAAAGACATCAATTGGATTATTTTCTATGAAGACCACAAGTGACTTTCAGGGTTTGCAACATAGGAGTGGAAATTTTGGTTTTTATATTCCATTTTCTGTCCATCTGTCCAAGACTTCTTTTTCTTCTGTAGATGGACAGAGTACTGCTCTGACCTTTACAACCACACACCAAACGGAGACCCATCAGTTCTAGCACGTCCAGAGAACAGAGAAGAAGAAGAAATCCTCCCAATTCTCCGAGAAGAAGTTGAGGCAGCAATGCAATCGCTGAAGAAGTAGAAGTCAGCTGGAGTGGACAACATACCAGCGGAACTGCTTCAAGCAGGAGGAGAAGCGATGATTGACGCACTCACCATTATCTGTAACAAGATCTGGCAGAGTGGGGAGTGGCCTAAACCATGGACTCAGTCGCTTGTCATCACTCTTCCCAAAAAAAGGTAATCTTCAGGAATGTGAAAATTACCGCACCACCAGCCTCATCCTTCGGATGAGAGTATAAACCGAGGTCTAGCCTGTGTTGCATACATTCCATCATAACGGACTTTAAAGATCCTGACGCTCATGTCCTAGACGGGTGAGTGCCGGTGACAAGAAAACACCCAGCATGCACCTAGGTCCTTCTCCCCCATCCCTGGCTGCCCAGGATTGTGCTCAGTTGTCCGGGCGTCAGACCATGCGCCCAAAGGCTGCGGGTGGGCGTCTCAGGCGGCTTGAGTTCGATCCTGTATCGGCCAGCGCCTTGAGCAGCTCTTGAGCTGGAAAAGCGCTATATAAGAACGATTAAATAAAAAAAATAAAAATAAATCAGCCATCCCAGCAAGGTCCTCCTGAAAATAATACTCAACAGGTTGAAACCCCAAGCTGAACAAATCATAGCTGAAGAACAAGCAGGATTCAGGGCAGGGCGAAGTACCACTGAACAGATTTTCAACCTTAGAATAATCTGCGAGAAATACCCACAGCACCAACAACATCTATATCATGTGTTCATAGACTTCAAAAAGGCATTTGACTGAGTGTGGCATGCAGCTCTGTGGGCAACCAAAATTATTGAAGTCATCAAAAGCCTGTTTGACAAGGCTACCAGTGAAGTCCTCCACTACAGCGCCATCGGAAACTGGTTCAGAACAACAATCGGTGTGCGTCAGGGATGCCTACTCTCTCCAACATCTTCCTAAAGCGCATCATGTCAGATGCCCTTGCAGATCACGAAGGCACAGTCAGCATAGGGGAAAGAGCAATCTCCAACGTTCGTTTTGCGGATGACATTGATGGATTGGCTGGAGAGAAACAAGAACTTTAACAGCTGTTACAGAGGCTTGACACCACCTCCAGAGCCTATGGAATGGAAATAAGTGCAGAGAAGACCAAAATGATGACCAACCACACAGTGGATAGCTTCAAATATTTAGAAGCCATTGTATCAGACAATGGGTCCCGACAGGAAGTCCTCTCCAGGATCGCACAAACAACTGCTGCCCTGGCGAGGTTGAAGCCAATTTGGAAAGACAGGACCATCAGTCTACATTCCAAGATAAGACTGCTGCGCTCCCTTGTCATCTCCATCTTCCTATATGCTTGCGAAGCATGGACCCTCACAGCAGATATACAACGAAGAATACAAAGCATGGAGATGAGGTGCTACAAAAGACTTCTGGGCATTTCAAATACCCAACATATCACCAACGACGAAGTCCGAAAGACCATCACACAAGCCATTGGACAACACGATGACCTGCTCACAGTGGTGAAAAAACGGAAACTCCGATGGTATGGCCACGTCACCAGACGATCAGGTATAACAAAGACCATCCTGCAAGGCACAGTGCAAGGAGGTAGAAGAAGAGGGAGACCAAAAAAGAGGTGGGAGGACAACAATCGAGAATGGACTGGTTTGACACTGAGCGAAACAATCAGGGTTGCTGAGGACAGGGAAAGATGGAGTACGCTGGTTAAACGATCATCTGTGGTCCCTACGACCTTCAAGTTACGGGATAGGATAGGATATGATAGGATATTCCGTTTTCAATCGGTACTCTTCCGGAAATGTGAACTTTGTATGGGGTATACGCTGGCCTGAGTGCAGTTCTAAAAAAAGGGAGTTCTGCATTTAGACTAAAGTTTGAGTATATTACACTTGAACTCACAAAAGTTGTTTCTGACAGTTTAGAACCCCCTTATATACCAATGCGGCTTATATCCTTGAAAGAATAGTAATGTATAAATATGATATTTCAAACATCCATTTCATAAATACAGTTCACCAGAATTTTCATACCTGATTATGTCGAAGCAAAGTTAGTGCACCACGATACAGCAAATCAATGGCTTCTGCATATTTTTGCTGACCATTGTACCTAAAAACAAAATCTGAATTTTTGTATAAATGATACAAAATAGTAAGAGCCTATCAATGATTAGATAACACGGCAAATGAATTACTAAAGAGTATAGTATAGATTAGCTATATTATATGTGAAACTGAACAGTAGGTACTGTAACAAATGAATTTTAAATATACAAAGATCTCACCTTCTGTTAGCCTACATGCTGACACTATAATTATATCTTTTACTAGAACCCGTGTGAGTGTGTTTAGCTTACATATGGACAGTTATCATGAGATGCTACTTAGGGGGAGGGACCCGGAATGGGGATAGGTAAAAAAAAACAAGATCTCTACTCACATATTCTCCATAAATGCCACTATGTGCTACAAGAATTATCATAAATCATTCATAGTTGATATCTCTGTTAATCATTGACTTCATAATAAAAATAATCCAACCACCAGAACTTCATAAAATTCGCAGTGAAAAACGGAATCGCACGATTCACAGATTTTTCAAGGAGAAACAAGTGTATAATGAATAGCGAGTCCTCTATTATACACATAAAAAAGCAGCACAAATAAAACAATCCAGCAGGTCCCTACGCAATGATTATGATGACCAAAAGCAGTCACAAAAAGTTATTTTAACAAAACATACATGTACTCATTCCAGTCATGATGGAACTTTCAGGAAACACTGACAGCCAACCTTCCTAATGTTTAATCAGTAAAACCATTTTATTTCGAAACCGAACTTTTCAATAATTTACCAAGAAGTAGATCATTACCTGAAATATAAAGTTCTTATCATTTGATGAGCCTCATAAAAGTCCCCAGAGCCGATACAGTCTTCACACTTAGCAAGGACGCGTTCAATGCCTCTCGAGGAAGCCATGGTGGTAACACATCAGCACCATCTGCAGATGTGCCCAAATTGAAATTTGACTGAATAAGGATACTTATACCAAGCCAGCCGTTTGAGAACGTCTCTGTCTTCACTCTGAATATTAGCCTAATTTAATTTTCATACAAGCGTCGCTGAGATCTTCAGGCGTTTTCTCTCTGCAGTGTATTTTAGTTGCAGGATTTTGGGTTTTGTTTTGATTACATTACATTACATTACATTACATGATTATTGCTTTAGGTCCAGCGGACTCTTTCGAGGCAAATCAGGACCGGCCACAACCCCTGATCCGCATAAAAGATCTGCTGAAACAACCCTAGTGGTAAAACTGAAAGCTCTCCACCAGCCAGTCACTTTACAATAAAGACATCCCACGCAGGGGACGCTGAGGCTGTACTATAATTTATCGAACCCCCGTTTACAAAAACAAAATAGAATACAAACATCATTATAAATTATTAACAAAACACATAGGCGTCCAATATTCCTAAGCTGATCCAACAGACCTCACACACAAATAAGGAGTCTTATCCCGGAAGAATTTTCAAGAAAAAAGGTAGGTGACTGGTCTAGCGAAGAAAAAGATAGTATAGCAGATTGATAGAATAGAGCAGGAATGAGAAAGAGCAAATGAGAAAGACAGCGACAGTGGGAATTTAAAGCACTACATTTCCAGAAAGTGGGGATACTATTTATACTGAAACCCCCGGCACCCCAACGGGGGATTTGTTTTGATTGAAACAACTTTAGCTTGATGAAAGAAGATAAGAAGCAGCTACAGTATAGGCCTAGTTGGTGGAGAGGTCTACCTTTATTTATTTATTTATTGATACAGAGTTAGGCCTACATACTATTCATTCATTAATATTCGGCCAAGACGGACCCATGTTGGATACTGCGTGGATTCTATATCCTATCCTATCCCGTAACTCGAAAATCGTTGGGGCACCACAGATGATCGTTTAACCAGCGTAGGCCTACTCCATCTTTCTCTGTCCTCAGTAACCCTCACGGCATCGCTCACTGTCAAGCCAGTCCATTCTCGAATGTTGTCCTCCCACCTCTTTTTCTGTCTTCCTCTTCTTCTGCCTAATCGCACGTACCGTGCCTTAATGATCTTTGCAAGGCCTGATGCTCTCGTGACGTGGCCATACCATCGGAGTTTCCGTATCTTTACCACTGTGAGCACGTCACCTTGTTGTTCAATGGCTTGTGTTATGGTCTGTCGGACTTTGTCATTGGTGATGTGCTGGGTATATGAAATGCCAAGAAGTCTTCTGTGCCACCCCATTTCTGTGAGGAGAACAAAACAAACAGCAACACCCAAGTTGAGGTCTGAGGCAATATTTCGATTTTTATTCAAATCTTTATCAAGCCATGTATTAAAAACATCACATCAAGTCTTTATATACCTATTCAATAAAACTACAGTTAACTGATGAGAGGAGTTCAAATAACAGGACCTAGTGTCTAAAAGGTTAAAAACCAAAAGATTAAAACTCAAGAACACTGCTCATGAATAATAATTCAAAGCTGAACAATAATATTATTATAAATATTATTAATTATTATTTACTATTATTAATTATTATTTACTATTATTAATTATTATTTACTATTATTATTACTGTCATTATTATTTTATACCTATACATACATATATATATATACACATATACACACACACATACACATATATATACATATACACACACACATACACACACATATACACACATACACACATACATATACATATATATATACACATATACACACACACATATACAGTATATATATATACACATACATACATACACATACATACATACATATACATACATATCTAAAAAAATAATTAACCGAATATAATTAAAAAAAGGAATGATGGAGCAAGCCCTCCCGTACATCTCTACACACGCCCGTACTGGGTTACATCTGTCCACACATTCTATTTGCAGGCAAGTAGGCTTACTGATTGGTTCAGTCCCAGACATTCAAGCCATCAGGATAGTTCGTCCGCAGTTTGTGTCGCCAAAACCGTTCTCTTTTCTTACGGATCACAGTGTTGTTTGTATGGATCTGTTCTATCACCGTGATCCGCATGTCCTTCACACTGTGGTCTTTCCCTTGAAAATGCTTGGCCACCAGGGTTTCTTCTTTCCAGCAAGTGTTTTGATTAGTGGGGCGTTCACGCACACGCTTAGTTCCACCCACCCCAATGTTGGATCTGTGGGTGTAAAATCGCTTACTGACCGTCTGCCCTGTCTCCCCCACGTACTGGACTTCTCCGCACCGGGTGCAGTCAATGAGGTAGATGACGTTGGAGCTCTTGCAGCCTACTGCGTCCCGAATGCGGAATGTGCTGGCTGTGCGCACACTGGTAAAAGTGGTGGTGTCCTGAAGGTGAGTGGCGCACAGCACGCACCTCTTGGCGTTGCATCTTCTGCAACCCGGCGTCTGGTCCGTCTGAGGTTGGGGACGTGGCACCCGAGAGGGCATGAGGAGATTTCTCATATTCTTGCTGTTCCGTTCTCCAATGATGGGGGTCTGTGGCATCGCTCTCCGCATCCGTCTGCTGTTGTGGAGGATAGGCATCAACTGTTTAAGCCACTGCGCGAGCGGGGGGTGGGTGGGATTGTGAGTGATAACAAATGGAACCCGATTGGACTGTTGGGGTTTGCTGACGTAGTCGAGGGTGCTGAGTCTGGGCAGTGCAGTCACCTTCGTAATTGCCGCCTGGACCAGTGACGTCGGGTAACCGCGTCGCACGAGTCGTTCCTCCAGTTCTCTGCAGCGCCGCCTGAAGGTGTCCTCGTCCGAGCAGATCCTGCGAAAACGGAGGCACTGTCCATACGGGATACCACGTAAACAGTGACGTGGATGGCAGGAATGGAAAGGGAGGTACATGTGGGCATCGGTGGGTTTCGTATGGACGTCTGTGACGATGCTGCCGTCCATCACGCTGATGCTGACATCAAGGAAAGGGATATTAGTACGGCCGTAGTTGTAGGTGAATTTGATGGTATCGTGCTGGGTATTGAGCCACCGGAGAAAGTCGTGAAGTTGTTGCTCTCCGTGGGTCCACAACAGGAGGATGTCGTCAATGAAGCGACGCCAAAGCTGCGGGTCAATGAGACACGGAGAGGTAGACAGGAGGCGGTGTTCCAACCAGCCCATGAAAATGTTTGCAATGGCTGGAGCCATGGGTGTGCCCATAGCGGTACCTCGGATCTGATGGTATATGTGCCCATCAAAGTCAAACACGTTGTTAGTGAGTACGTGGTCGACGGCCTGGAGTAGTGTGTGTAAAGGTGGGCCGCTGGTCCAGGGGTAGGCTGGGTCGGTGAGCATGGCTGTTAGCGAGGTGGCCACCTCCGCATGGGGGATGTTAGGGTAGAGTGCCACCACATCTATCGTAACTATGAGGGCGTCCTCCGGCAGTGGTTGCATGTTGCTTTCCCATTCATGTAGGACCTTCAAGAGGTGTGTGGTGTCCTTAAGGTATGAAGGTAGCTTCTGAACCACAGGTTGCAACCAATGGTCAATTAACTTGGACAGTCTTTCGGTGGGTCCGTTGACGCCTGAGACAATAGGTCTCCCTGGAGGGTTGGAAGGATCTTTGTGGATTTTGGGTAGGTGGTAGAACGTGTGAGTTTTCACGTTCTTTTCTTCCACCTGTCCCCACTCCAAGGTCTTTTTGTCAATGTGACCCTGTTCGTACAATTTCTGTAGAAGTTCATTTGAGGTTCTGGCAATGTACGCTGTCGTGTCGTGGATGAGACTCTCGTAGTGATCCGAGTTGCTCAGCTGTCTAAGGGCTTCCCCGTAGTATTGTTTGAAGTCTTGGACAACCACAGCCCCGCCCTTGTCTGCAGGTGATATACGGATAATTCTATCTCTCACTAGTCTTTTCAAGTCCGTTAGGGCCTTGCGGCTGCTCTTGCTGATGTTCCGATGTTCAGGGGGTTGTGGTATGTAGGACGAAATTTTAGACAAGATAGAAGAGCTGTATGCTTCTAAGGCGTTGTCACGGTCTTTGGGTGGTTCCCAATGGGTCTTCTTATAGAACTTCATGGTGTGTGGTAGCTGGGCTGGGGCATCCTCGTCAAACCAGAACTCGCGTAGGCGAACTCTTCTCAAACCCTCCCTAGTGTCTTCCAGCAGATGGACTTCATCATACGATCCTGGCGTAGGACAGAATTTAGGTCCGTATGACAGCAGTTGGGTCTGTTCCTCCGTCAGTGAAGTGGATGACAGGTTAACCACCTGCCCAGGCTCTGGTAGCCAGCTGGGTCGCCGTCTTCTAAAGCGGCGGTTATTCTTTTTGTGATGCGCCGTAGTCTTACCATTGTTGCTGGACTGCTGTAGAGAGGATTCGCGTTCTTTGATAAGGAATAGTTTGTTCAGCTTTTTCTTCTTGATGGCAAAGCAACGTTTGTCCAACTTACTTTCGTGACGCATTAATGTGGACAGGAAGTTGGTGTATTCGATTTCGCTCAGCTTGTGCCTAAGCTCTGTCTTGATAGCTTCACGCTTGAGGTGTAGGTCGCTGGCGGCGTCCTGGTAGAAGTCATAGCACAGGTGGATGATGGAGGTCTCAGCTGTGTTCAGTACTCTCTTGATGCTGCGTTCTAGGTCATCCGTAAGTGGCAGAGCAGAATAGGCGAAGGAGAGCTTCATTCCTGTTGGCGTTAATCCGCTATAAAAACATTTGCGTAAGAAATAAAAGTGTGAGAGGTACTTGGTCCTTTTAGATGTGAGCCTTAGTGCTTGGCCGATCTCCTTTTTGAATGGGCCAGATCCCGTGAACGTGGATGCAACGTGGTCAAGTTTTGTTGTCATAGTGGACAAGATGGAATGGCACTGTCTGGGAGATCTGTAATGAAGACCAGGGTGGATCCAACAGTTAGATGCTGGCTGTAGCTCACTGCGCATGCAGTGGTAGATAACATGAGGAGAACAAAACAAACAGCAACACCCAAGTTGAGGTCTGAGGCAATATTTCGATTTTTATTCAAATCTTTATCAAGCCATGTATTAAAAACATCACATCAAGTCTTTATATACCTATTCAATAAAACTACAGTTCACTGATGAGAGGAGTTCAAATAACAGGACCTAGTGTCTAAAAGGTTAAAAACCAAAAGATTAAAACTCAAGAACACTGCTCATGAATAATAATTCAAAGCTGAACAATAATATTATTATAAATATTATTAATTATTATTTACTATTATTAATTATTATTTACTATTATTAATTATTATTTACTATTATTATTACTGTCATTATTATTTTATACCCCCATTTCTGTGTTTTGTATTCTTCGTTGTAGGTTTGCTGTGAGGGTCCATGTTTCGCAAGCGTATAGGAAGATGGAGATGACAAAGGAGTGCAGCAACCTTACCTTGGAATGTAGACTGATGGTCCTGTCTTTCCAAATAGGTTTCAACCTTGTCAGGGCAGCAGTTGTTTGTGCGATCCTGGATCATGGAGAGGACTTCCTGTCGGGACCCATTGTCTGATACAATGGCTCTTAAATATTTGAAGCTGTTACACTCAGTTTGATGTTGGTGTTTTTCTTTATCAGTATTTGATTCAGCCCCGATGCTGAAGTCCTGATAAGGTGTAACTCAGATTCGTTTATTCACACAGCCTGCTCAATCAGCATACAAGTCACAAAGTCCACGTATGAAGTTTTCTGCTTTTATTCAGCACACATCAACAACTGCATACAATTCTCAATTCAACTCAACAACTTTCACAGCAACTCTCAGTTTCACTATCAACAACTTCACTATCTCTCAACAACAGTGCGGCACACAATTTTATAATCTCTCTCTTTTCCGGAAAGATTTCGAATACAGTAGAAATGACGCACTGCCACCAATCGAATAAAAGATCGTCATCACTGACTTACGTCATTCATCTCTCCACACATACCCCGAACCTTCTCTTACTTCGACAATCGTCCCGAACCTTCGATCGATGGTAAACAAGGAAATCCAGAGTATTCTCCGACAATATCGACCAACGAAAATTATCAACGTTATACAAAGCCTCTCCTAACAACAATGCAAACTCAAATCAAAGGTAAATAAACTCCATTATTGAATACTTTGCAAATCGAAACGATTAGATCTATCGTACACGCTTCCGACATACTTTCGTTCGCGTTTCAACGTAACATAACCCCCCACTCAAGAAGAAATTTACCAAATTTCTTTCAACAACGTTGAAACGTAATGCACAAACAAAGTCCACAATTGAAACTACTTTAAGACTTTCTGAATACTGTAATTGCGCTCGGCTTATCTACACAGAGTCAATGGTTTTCATCTTCAAATCTGCCTGGATAATGTCAATGTTCACAGTTCATTCACACAGAGTCAAAGTTTCTCATCTGCAAGTCTCTCATTACCAATATTCTTAGTTCGTCCACACAGTCAATGTTCTTTCGTTCGCAAGGAATCAACGCCCTCGTCAGTTGCGGTCGTCATCGGCCCAGGGTCAAAGACGATGATCACGTGGGCTTCCACGGAATCGGTGCGTCCTCCGTTGTCTCCTTCTTCCATCGGATGTCTGACGCAGTCGACGTTGTCAGCTCCCAGAATGCACTTACTGGGTCTCACGGTCAGGTTGGCTTCTGTGAGACGGTGAAACAGCTCCCTCAAGGTCTGCAGATGCTCTTCCCAGGTGTGAGTGTGGACTAGCAGGTCGTCCCAGTAACACACGACATTGTCCATCCCTTTGAGCATCTTCTTCATCCCTCTCTTCAGGGTAGCTCCGCTGTTGACCATGCCAAAGGGCATCCTTAGGCACTCGTACGTCCCATCAGGGGTTATAAAAGCAGTCTTTGGTATGTCCTGTTGACGCACGGGGACTTGCCAATAACCTTTGCTGAGGTCAATCTTTGAGAAGATTCTACTCCCCGATAATTGGCGGAAGAGGTCTGCTGCGGTAGGCATCGGCTCAGGGTCGAAGACGGTGATCTTATTAACCTTCCTGTAGTCGATGCATACTCGGTTGCTCCCGTCCTTCTTCTTCACGACCACGACAGGGGACGCGTAGGGGGAACTGGACTCCCTGATGATGCCCATCTTCAGCATCTCATCGATGTCTTTCTTCAAGGATTCACGGGCCTTGAAAAGGATCGGGAAGGGCTTGGATCGAACAGGGATATTCGAAGTGAGGTGGACTTCGTGTTCGACCAAAGTTGTAGAGCCAGGGACATCGCTGAAGTTGTGGGGAAACTCGCCCATAAGGTCCTTGAGCTCCAATTTTTGACCTTCCGTCAAGCTCGGTCCTAGCTTAACATCATCGATGCCTTCTTTGCTGTGGAAGTCTCCCAGTTCCAACAGTTCTTCGCTGTCAAAGCTGTCGTCGGTCACAGCTGCTGTGGCTGCGTGCACAGTCTCTGATGGCCTTTCCACGTACAGCTTAAGGAGGTTGGCGTGGTATATCTTGGAATGCTGGCCGACCTTCACCTTGTAGTCGTTGATTCCCACCACGGTCTCCACTTCGTACGGGCCTTTCCACTGCATCAGCAACTTATTATGATCAGTAGGTAGCAGCACCAGCACTTTGTTGCCAGGTTTAAACTTCCTGTTCACAGCCCTACGATCATAGTAGTGCTTTCCACAGTCCTGGGACTTCTTCAGGTTTTCTCTGGCTATCTCGAGAGTCTGCTCCAGCTTCTCCCGTAGCTCAAACACGTACTTGTAGCTGTTCTTCACCTCTGGGGTGTCTACTTCTTTCGTCCACAGTTCTTTTAGGATGTGCATCGGCCCTCGGATGGTTCTTCCGTACAGCAGCTCGAACGGAGAGAAGCCGGTGGACTCCTGCGGTACTTCTCTGTAGGCGAAAAGTAAGGCGTTGATATAGCGATGCCATTGTCTGGGCTGCTCGCTGCACAGTTTCTTCAGGGTGGACTTCAGCGTAGCATTGAACTTTTCGACAAGCCCGTTGCACATTGGATGGTAGGGTGTCGTAGTCAAATGCCGGATGCTCAGCAGTCTATTGACCTCCTTCATGCAGTCAGAGACGAACTGCGTCCCGAGGTCTGTCAGAATTTCTTCAGGCACTCCAAGTCTACTGAACATGTCCACCAGTGCCTCTGCTACAGTTTCAGTGTCAATCTTCTTCAGTGGCACTGCTTCTGGGTACCGAGTCGCATAGTCCACTAAAGTCAGTACCCACCGATGACCTTCTTCACTCGGAGGTCTTATTTCGCCGATTAAGTCTAAGGCCACCCTCTTGAAAGGTCGGTCGATCAGAGGCATCCTCTGCATAGGCACTTTCGGGACCCTTCCTCGAGGTATGGTCTTCTGGCAAATGTCACATGATCGGCAGAAACGGCTGACGTCCGCATGAAGTCCTGGCCAGTAGAACACCGCCTGGATTCTATCCGACGTCTTCTTGATGCCTAGGTGACCTCCCATGATTGAGTCATGCGCTACTTCCATCACCTGGCGCCTTAGGGGTAACGGTACCAAGACTTGACGTAGTGGTTTCCCTCCGTTGACCCTCGGGTGCTGGAAGATTCGGTACAGGATCTTGGCCTTCACCTCAAAATAGACCGTACCACTGCCTTTGGTCACGTGGTCTTGGCGGTTCCTATACTTGTTTAAAGTGCTATCAGCTTCCTGGAGCTGGATAAGCTTATCTCTGTCCACGATGGCAGCTTTAGAGTTGTCGGCGACCTTCAGTGGCGTAGACGTCTTGTCTCTCTTGGCCTGGGCCCTGGTAGTAACGGCACCGACGATCTCTGGTCGGCAGGGCTGAGCCGGAGTAACCACATTGTCCCGTAGCAGCTCTGTAAGGTCTCCATCGGGAAATGGCAATGGATCCTCCTCCACAACTTCGACGTGTTGAGTTGAGGCAGGACTCCACTCTGGATCGGGGTTGTCGGGTCGTCTCGCGCCGTCGATGTTCCCGATCATCAAATCGTACAGCGGCTTCTTCAGGCAAACCGCTTCGACTTCGCCTACGTAGAAAGGGGTGTTGACATGAATCTTCGCAACTGGCGCTTTCAAACATTTGCTGTCGGCCATGAGTGTCCATTTAGAATCGCCAGTGAACTGTTCTTTAGCGATTAGGTCTTCTCTGACGATGACCCCACTACAGCCAGAGTCTCTTAAGACAGTCACTTCATGATTTCCGACGCGTCCCTTTGAAACAGGCATGTTCTGGACGGTCACAGCTGCGCTGGCGACGACGGGGATGGATTTTCCGTTGGCAAGGAGAAGTTGGCCATCGGTCATGCACTCTTGCACGTCCGCAGGAGTAGCTGTGCGCTTGGTCTCACTCGGAAGAATGACGCTCCCGCCGCACACTTGATGGTCAGATCTACTGGTTTGCCGTTGATTGGAGAAACGTCTCTGTCGGTTGCCCACCGCTGCATTGTCCGTACTGCTCCGCTGTACGCTATTTCTGCTTTGAGGGCAGCTGGCAGCTCTGTGGTCTGTAGCGTTGCAGATGAAACAGCCTCTTGAATGCCCTTCCCTGGGAGGAGGCGTGGAGTCCGTCTGTCTCTGGCTCGTCTGGCTCCCTTGGATCTGGTTCCCATGGTTTGCAGTCTTCTGAAAATGTTTCGTCGCGCTGGGTGGCCCCAGGGTTTTCCCATGAGCGATGAGATATCTTTCAGCAGCCTCAGTCACATCTTTAAGCGTCTGCAGCTTTTGTTCTTCTAAGTGGGTCGCTAGGTCCATGTGACAGGCATTGAGAAATTGTTCTTTCACAATCAGGTCATGGAGACTGTCGTAAGACTTCATTTCGCATGATAACTCCACCCACTTGTGTAGATATGACGACAGGCGCTCCACAAACTGCTTTGGCGTCTCGTCTGACTTAGGCCTGCATTCACGGAAGCGTTTACGGTAGCCCTTCTCTGTAAAGTTGTAGCATTGCAGTAGGGCCTCTTTCAAGACGTCATAGTTTTTGGCGTCATCGTTCGACAGTCTGGTGTAAACTTCGAGCGCTTGCCCTGTCAGAAGTGCACTTAGTCGAATCGCCCAGTTTCGAGGTTGCCAATTGGAGCTTTCGGCGAACCTTTCGAATCTCGCCAGATAGCTGTCGATCTGGTCCTTCCCGTCGACGAAAGCTGGCAATTTTGGAGCCGTATGGTCGTTGGTGACTTGTGGCGCATGCTGATTGTTCTGGATACGCGCCAACTCTAGCTGGTATTGACGCTCAGCTTCTAATCGTCTCTCTTCCATCTCTCTTTCTTGACGCCGCTCTTCTCTTTCTAGACGCCGCTCTTCTCTTTCTTCTCGGCGACGCTGCTCTTCTAATTCTCTTTCTTCACGGCGACGCTGCTCTTCTAATTCTCTTTCTTCACGGCGACGCTGCTCTTCTAATTCTCGTTCTTGTATTCTCTCCTGGGATTTGACGTACTCCGTCAGCTGTTTGCCTTTTAGATTTAGTTCAACCCCTTTCTGCCAGAAGTCAGCCATCTTGATGCTTCTGGAAAGTTCTTTTCTAGAAGGTTCTTTTCTGGAAAGTTCTTGACTGTGCTGTACCTTTCTAGACTGTTCTAGAACAGCACGCTTTCTGCAGTAGCGCTGATGCTTGTCACTAGTCGCCTTCGCTGACGCGGCCCCGCTGTCCTCGTCGTATGCGACGCTGCACCACGCTGGTGTTGATGTACACGCTCCTGTGCTGAAGTAGACGCGACGTCCGCTCGCCGCTCTCTGTAACACTGGCGATGTAGCTCCGAGACTGTCCCTCGACGTAGTCCTGCGGCAGCCACGTAGTCCCGATCTGTTGTTCGCTCACGAAGCAACTCTTCAGCGACTACACGCCCTTGCAGTCAACCCGAACCTATCGGTGATGTAGCCCCAGTATGTTGGCCCCTCTCGACGCAACTCGTTGGCGGCTACCCTCGATGACTGCCTCTCGTAACGTTGACTCGCTTGTTGTAGCAGTTGAACCCTTGGCTATGGCGTGAATCCCGGCTTGGCCCCCAAAATGTTACACTCAGTTTGATGTTGGTGTTTTTCTTTATCAGTATTTGATTCAGCCCCGATGCTGAAGTCCTGATAAGGTGTAACTCAGATTCGTTTATTCACACAGCCTGCTCAATCAGCATACAAGTCACAAAGTCCACGTATGAAGTTTTCTGCTTTTATTCAGCACACATCAACAACTGCATACAATTCTCAATTCAACTCAACAACTTTCACAGCAACTCTCAGTTTCACTATCAACAACTTCACTATCTCTCAACAACAGTGCGGCACACAATTTTATAATCTCTCTCTTTTCCGGAAAGATTTCGAATACAGTAGAAATGACGCACTGCCACCAATCGAATAAAAGATCGTCATCACTGACTTACGTCATTCATCTCTCCACACATACCCCGAACCTTCTCTTACTTCGACAATCGTCCCGAACCTTCGATCGATGGTAAACAAGGAAATCCAGAGTATTCTCCGACAATATCGACCAACGAAAATTATCAACGTTATACAAAGCCTCTCCTAACAACAATGCAAACTCAAATCAAAGGTAAATAAACTCCATTATTGAATACTTTGCAAATCGAAACGATTAGATCTATCGTACACGCTTCCGACATACTTTCGTTCGCGTTTCAACGTAACAGAAGCTATGCACTGTGATGAGGGATTGGCCTTGGACTTTGATGTCTGTGTTGATTACATTGGTGTTGTTGGTCATCATTTTGGTATTCTCTGCACTTATTTCTATTCCAAACGCTCTGGAGGTGGTGTCATGCCTCTGTATCAGCTGTTAAAGTTCTTGTTCCTCTCCAGCCAGTCCATCAATGTCATCCTCAAAACGGAAGCTGGAGATTGTACTAGTGATATATGCCTTTAAGGGACTTTATCTATGGCTTGAGAGTACTTCCTTTAGGTTGTGGGTTCGGGCACTGAATGGAATAGACCCAATGTTTCCCGGCATGGCGTAAGAGGCGATTAACTGGGGCAATGTCAGCACGGCATCACTGGGCGAAAGTCTTCTACACAGAAGTCACCGGCCAGGACGGATGAGTCTCACGTTACTACAGGTTTCAACGACCACGTGCTCGGGTCCAAGGCGAGCCCAGGTACTGTACTCATGGATTTTGGCTGTGGTCAACAGCCTGGAGAGGATTGGGCCCTGCCAGGTCTTTTGTTGCCCAAGAAAAGATGAAAAGAACCACTCACTCCATACCGGATCGATCGTCGCCGGGGTCACCAAGGACCGCGCCTTCCGTTGGCCACCAGGACGGAGGTGATAAGTGTGCTATTGATGGACAACTTAGCAAGATCTACACGAGAGACAACATCGTCATACGAACCTGGAATGCCAGGACCCTAACTGCGGAGGGAAAATTAGAAGAACTGGCCCTCTGGACCACTATCGATCATGTTTCTTTTTCATTTGTTCCTCAGCAATGTTGCATTATGATTGTGCGTGCCGTCTCCAAGATACGAGCGTAGAAATAGATTTACACTTGAAGTTATTAACCATATTATCTTCTAGGACAGGCTTACAATGAACCTCATAAAGTTACATTATCTTTAGCGTCGCTCCCCAACCCCTCTCCCTCCCCCTCCCATCCCCTGACAAGGCTTTCGACCCCTGGACACCACCGGGGGTCTGGACTCATGACCACCATTTGGAACCCCCTCCCCTCCCTCCTCCCCCTCCCTAACCTTACCCATGATCCGCCACTGCATTTTAAAGTTATCCCTTCACATTAAATGAAGGAATGAGGCGTCCTATCCTATCCTATCCCGTAACTCGAAAGTCGTTGGGGCACCACAGATGATCGTTTAACCAGCGTACTCCAATGAGACTTGGAAGGCGCTTAATGATTAGTAATTCATGGCTGTGATCATGAATCATCGAAATCAGCACTAAAGTCACGGCGGCTTTTTTAGAGTCCATGCACGTTCCTTCATGTAATAATTTTCTGGTTTGTTTTGCAACCTATCCTATCCTATCCTGTCCCGTAACTCGGAGGTCCTAGGGGCACCACAGATGATCGTTTAACCAGCATACTCCATCTTTCTCTGTCCTCAGCAACCCTGATGGCTTCGCTCAGTGTCAAACCAGTCCATTCTCGGATGTTGTCCTCCCACCTCTTTTTCGGTCTCCCTCTTCTTCTACCTCCTTGCACTATGCCTTGCAGAATGGTCTGTGCAAGGCCTGATGATCTGGTGACGTGGCCATACCATCGGAGTTTCCGTTTCCTCACCACTGTGAGCAGGTCATCGTGTTGTCAGTAACAAGCAGACTAGTTTACCCCGCACTATTTGAGCTTTTGCTTGTTTAGTCAGTAGTAAAACTTGGAAGGTTACTGTAGTCTATAGCAGACGATGAAGGTATAACTGATGTGTACACACACTGCGAGCTGACGCGAGCAGTGTAGTGACATCATCGCGGCCTACGATCGAGTTTCGAATCTTATAGCCACTTAGATTGTTTCAGCCAATTGGGACACAGGTAGAGTGGTTAGAACCCGTTCTGGCCGATTCAGTCAAAGCCAGGTAGTAGGTCAGTCTAGTTTTAGACGCTAAGGAGTACACAGTATTCTCTGACAGAATCTCACCTGAGAAGATTAGACAGCAGTGGTTGTTGAATATTCGAATTCAAGCAAGTAGCCATGGCCTGACATTGTCGAACAGGTAAATGAACATACTTCTGTTTCATCGTGATGTATTTATATTATTGTTGAAATTATGTTTGTGGAATTTGCTATGCGTAGAATTGAATTGTTAGTCCCACTTTGCCTGACCACATGGAGAAGCTGACCCCGTGCCAAGCACGACCGGGTTTGACGCCATGTTGTATACCTGACGGAACCACTGTTGTTTAACCTATATGTATGCTTGCAGACCAGTGGCTATACCAGTGAATGTTTAGAATATTATTATTTCTTCATGTGTATAGTTAGCCACGATTTATATTTATATATGTATAGGAAATTAGAGTGGAGATTCCAGTGGACCACCGACTTAGCAGAATGTTCGTCGCTTATGTATAGAGATGTGGAGCTATCACTGGGGGCTACTTTAACTTTCAGTGAGACGCTCTGCACAGACCTATTATTCAGGGTTGTGCAGAATTTTGTCTCATATGTTACAGACGAGCAGGCGGTATATCGTGAGCCCAACTCAGCAAAGAACAGAACCTAATCTACGCTTAGAGTTGGCTGCCGAGGCATCTACAGCATTGTGCGCAGATAGCCCACCCGTCAAACACAAGCCAAGACAACACAGTTTGTCCCAGAAGCGACCTCATCGCAACCACGCAGTTAAGTGCCACAAGAAACAGTGCACTAAAACTCTGTATAAACAGGACCCCAGTAGTCCACTCTTCATGAATGCTAGTGGCCAGTGCCCCATGAAGAAAAGTAGCTGCCTAGACTATCAGCGAGCGAACCATGCGCATTGACAATTGAACTTTTAAGTTAGTTTCGTACTTCGAAGATCGTGTATGGAGTAGAGGAAATAAATGTGTGATTGTTACTGTTATCAAGTGGCTGGACTACATATGTTTCATAGCCATTTGAAAGCTAGTGTGAGTGATCTTTTACCATTTTTCTATATATCTCTGTACCCCAGCCTAAACACAGACCGCTAAACAAATAAATGTATTAAGGTAATTCACAGGGTGATTCACTAGTGGTCCCCATAGAATAAGACGAGAGGGTTATAGCAGTCCATTGTGCAGAGCCCAGAAACAATAAAAACCCACCGTCACATTGTCCAATGGCTTGAAATGTTTTGCAACTGTTTAAAAAAATTGTCGTCAAAATCAAATTATAGTACATCATGGCTTTGATCATTAAAGGCAGTTGGCGTTTCTTCTTAAATTCTTCTGTTTCTTATGGCGGCCCACTAGCGCCAAAACCTGATAATTACCATTATCATGTGATAATTACAAATATCATGGGATAATTACAATTACCAAGAGATAATTACAATTATCATTGTAAAATTACAAATATGTTCGTGTGATCATGTTTAATTTTCAGTTTTGGCTCTATCAATCAGCCTGGAAGTGCGCCAAAACTGAAAATTGTAATTATCACATAATAATTAAAATTTTCACTTGGTAATTATAATTTTCACGTGATCACGCTTAATTCTGGTAAGGCGGCTTACTAGCGTCAAAACTTGCAAGACTTACATGTATCAGTGATAATTGTAATTAACACGTGTTCTGTGTAATTCACAGAGATACCGGTAATTCACCGTGTTAATTACTAATTTTCAGTTTTGGCCACGCTTTACTAGGGCCAAAACCCCACGCGTGCTGGGAACAGTGCCGCTGCCGCGCATCGCGCTTCGGGCCGCGCAAGCTCATCTTGATATTTATAATTTTCAGTGATAATTGTAATTATCGCTTGATAATTGCACATTATCTCTTGATAATTGTAATTATCTCATGATATTAGTAATTATCAGGTTTTGGCGCTAGGAAAGCATGGCAAATACTGATAATTATTAATTAACACTGCGGATTACCGGTATCTCTGTAAAGTACACAGAACACGTGATAATTTCAATTATCTCGTGATAATGGTTACTCTCGGTTTTGGCGCTAGTAGGCCGTCATAGTTTCTTCTTTCAAATATGTAGTGGTAGCCAGCAATTGCTCCAAGGTGGTGCAGTTAGAATTCATTATGACTAAAACGGTGCTTTCCTTTTGTTTGTGCAATAGAAAACATGTCCGAAACAAACTTGTCAAACTCCATAATCTGAATGAGGACAATAAAGTCCCAGCCTCCTGAATCAATGTGTCTTGTATCAAACAGTACAAAATGATGAAATCACAAAATGCACAAGCAAAATAAGAAACTGTCTCTGTCTTCTTCTCTGTCTCTCTCTCTCGCTCTCTCTCTTTTTACCCCCCCCCCCCCCCCTCTCTCTCTCTCTCTCTCATTACTAGGCTTAGCATAACCGAGAAGGAGAACGACGAGAAGAAGAAATAATAATAAGAAGAGCAGCAACAACAACACCACAACAACAAGAACAACACAGCAACAACAAGAAGATAACGTCATTAAAAACAAAACTGCATTTATTTTCTTACTGATAATAAGAAAGGTAGGCAAATGTCACATGGAAAAAAAAGACAGTCTACCAGTCACTGATTGCATTTGTCAACAGCAAACTCATGTACATACACACATCATGTAAAAATAAAACATTTTTAAAATACAGAAATCATGTAACCCAACAAATAATTCATGCCCGAACATTGCTTGAAGAATTAATTAAATTCACACAAGGAAAAAAAAGAGAACAGTCGTGCCAGTGCCAATAAATAATAGAAGTATCACTCATCATAATAACTTTTAGTTAGAATATTAAACAAAAATTACAACATCGGGGATCGACCTTATGTACACGTTTGATGTCAAGGAAAGCCATTGTAAGGGGTTGGGGAGGTAGTGGGGTGGAGAGGAGGTAATATGGGGTAGTCCTTTTTCCATCAGTTACAGGCTAGTATAGGCTATTCAACAACTAATGAATTTTTTATCTTCAAAGAGCTCTGCATTTTTGTATCCCGACTTGACGTTTTGTGAAGACCTATAAATGTACAGATCTACATTTACAGTAATATATATAATCAATGTTTGGAACCGAGACTGCTAAAGGTCAGAACCACTTTTGGGGGTCTTTAGTACTATAACGAATCCAAAGAGACAGAAATTAATTTGTAAAATGATCGAATTTATGTTCTAAAGTCGAAGACAAATACGCCAATACTTAATGAAAAATCAATTGTCACACAATACAAACGGCACCCCAAAATAGAAGACGTACTATACTTATGTTTGAATCACAACAATTTTTAATAACTTTAAGCAAGTAAGTACAAAAAACAAGGCGGCAGTTCCAATGGATAAAGGTAGCAAAAGGAACATTGTGGCAAAATGCAAACATATTACGTTCTGTACATATCACAGTTTGGACGGGCTAATTATTTTTTTTATAGAAGTTACTAACTGTAATAAACTATAAACTCGATTTAAATCGATTCCGATTCCATCCACCATATACACTTTGTATATTGCACAATCCAGACATGCAGCGAGGACATGCTTAGGCGTAGAAAGCAAACGTTACATCGAGACTATGACTAATAACTGAAATTCAGTCTTTTAAGGAAAAAATGTCAACATTAAGTTTATGAATTAGTTAGTTATTCATTGTTTACCGGGTCCAGCGGACGGCAAAGAGCCGTCTAAGGACCACAATTTGAGGACAACTTGGTTGAAAGGGGACTCAAACCGGATCCGTATAAAAGATCTGCTAAAAGCAACCCTAGCGGTAACACTGAAGGCACTCCACCAGTCAGCCAATTTACAATAAAGGCATCCCATGCAGGGGACTCTGATGTTATACTCTAAGTTATCGAACCCCCATTTACAAAAACAAAATAGAATATAAACATTATTATAAAATATCAACAAAACACATACATATATATAATGCCTACATGGCTAAATAGTAATATCATAGAAAACTCCAATGACCATTTGGTGGAAAGCGTCCAATATTCCCAAGCTGCTCCAACAGACCCCATACACAAGTGAGGAGTTTTGGAAAAGTTTACTAGAAAAAAGATAGGTGACTGGTCTACCGAAGAAGATAGTATAGTAGGTTGATAGAACAGAGTAGGAATTATAAAGTACATAGGAGAAAGACAGGGACAGTGGGAATTTAAAGCACTAAATTTCCAGAAAGTGGGGATACTATTTATACAGAAACCCCCGGCACCCCCACGGGTGGTTAAGTTTATAAAGAAATTTAAAAATCGGGCTTTAGTAAAATAAAAATATTTTAAAGTTTTAAAATAGTAAAATATGTTTTTTTTTTAATAAACTTTTTAAAAGTAAGAAAAAGTATTTTTTTTAAAAGTATAAGAAATTTAGAATATTTAAACTGTAAATTTTAGTTAAAATATGAATGGAGCCACAAATAGTATATCCTATCCTATCCTATCCCGTAACTCGAAGGTCGTATATTTATATATATATATATATATATATATATATATATATATATATATATATATATATATATATATATATATATATATATATATATATATTTATATATATCTTATAAATGTACCCAGAAACAAGGTATATTTGTTTTTGTACGGTCATCTGGGAACACAGTTTGGTTTCTGGGAACATGCGAATGTCCTCAGATCCAAGGTAACTTTGAAACCGCAAGAAAAAGTAAGTTTCGTCTCCTAGGCGACGAATTAGGTCACGCTGTATTTGTTTCTAGGTTAACTGTCTTTTACGAACCGTTTGAGAATGTTTTGGAACCGTTTATTGACGCCGGATAGTGTCCTCACTTGGTTTCATACAATTTAGAAGGCAAACGGGTTTTTGTGATGGAAAAAGCGCATTTTTGTAGAGAAAAGGGTTAGGGCAAGGGCTAGGGATAGATCTACAACTAACCCTCCCACCCTCCATCCCCACCCCCACATAGCAGTGTCTAAATTCATATTTGCGCAGACCCCTAATAGTAACGTAGTGATCGACACGACGATTGTGGTTACTTACCAGGAAGAAGAAGAAGACGAACCCTTACCCGAACCCTTATAGCAAAATGTCGCTCTTTCCGTCACTTTTAAACAGTGTTTTAGCATGTTTTCATAAACAAGGAGTTCTCTCTCTCTCTCTCTCTCTCTCTCTCTCTCTCTCTCTCTCTCTCTCTCTCTCTCTCTCTCTCTCTCTCTAATGACATCAATAATTGAACTGACAGCGCAGGACAAGCAACACACTGAACAACTGTAGAAGAACAGGTTTTTAAACCTTAAATTAAATAGTCTTTCTATAAAAATTTATAGTTAAGGTTATATGCGTATTAACAAATGAATAAAGAAAGGATGAGTTACCGATGAGTTATATACATGTATGTTATCTGTCACTTACACTCCCTCTCACCTCCCAATTTTGTTCTTCATCAGAATTTGCGTTTAGTTAGTGCGAACCCTCGAAGGCAGACCAAATCAAAAATATATGAAGAGGCAGCTAGTTAAGTTTTAAGCTCATCAAGCAATCGAAAACAATTCGGCTTTAACTGCAGTTAATGTCAATAAATATTCTAATGTCCTGATAACATATCTGTTCGATATCACACTCGCAGTTAATGTATATATATAACAGTGGAAAGGAATGTCAAGCTATGTAACAGGATGGAAATCTGGGTCGGGAGAGAAGAAGATTAATATGTTTAAAGACATATAAATATGTACCAACACTTTCTCAACCTGAATGTGGAAACAATTTACACGAATACGTATCGCATGCACAAAAACAAATATATACATTTCATAAAACAAATAATAAAGTATCAGAAATAGCGTTCCAGCAAGCTAAATGAATACATATAAAATAATTCATACACATCTGCACATCAAGATACATATTTAGAAGAACTAATGCAAAATACCAAAGGGAACAAATTTACTGTGACAAATCAGTCAGAAACACAAGCTATATGTGACAAACGAAGGAGGAAAGTGTATGACAAACTATCACAAAAATAATGAACCATGCGTGGGTTATTTGTCGCGCGATTAAAAGTGTTATTGGGATTTGGATTTGGGATAATAATATTGGTCAACCATGCGGGCAATGAAAACATGCCTGTATCTGCTTTGAATTTAAAAAAAAAACTATCACAAAGAATGCATCGAACAAAAATAGGATAGAGATTAATGAGCCCTGCAATTAGTATGTTTTGTGTCCGAGAGAAATAATTAGTCTAACCTACTAAAAGCTGTGGCCAAACAGCCCACCACGCATTTTCCGCTGCTAATAAAGGGCAGACGTTGGCAAAAAAAAAAAAAATCATATCAGGAATGTGCGATCAACACTCTTCATGAGCAAGAGATGATTTCATTCTCAAAAGTATTTAATGCTTCTTTAACATAATTATAGAAGGGAAAACGGAGGCTAAGGCGCGCATACGATTTAAGTTTCAACAAAAGGCCAACGGAACCTAGGCCTACACATTACAGATGGCACGCACAGTGCCTCGAAGAGGTAAAGGGTGGGGGCACAGTTACATTACATTACATTATTATTGCTTTAGGTCCAGCGGACTCTTCCGAGCCAAATCAGGACCGGACAACCCCCGATCCGCATAAAAGATCTGCTGAAACAACCAGAGCTGCCAACCCCTAAAAAAAATTTCAGTAGCAAACAAAGAAAAATATCAGTAGTTTCAGCTCAATTTCAGTAGCAAATGTACGAACAAGAATTTTTACATGATAAAATGAGCATTATTTAAAATGTTGATATTAGCTTAAATAAAAACCAAACACCAACACAAAAATCATTAACTTTCAAATATTTATTTTTAAAATGATAGAAATGTTCCTGAAAAAAAACCCCACAGTTTTAACATTTTGTTCGGAAAAGCTAACCCAATGGCTCACTACATGTACTAATGGCATGGATACTGCATTGGTTTAAAACCAAATTGTTAAAGCTGCTATTTATATTTAAAAAAAAAAATTGTCAGTTATAGGTTCACAGGCATAGACATGTTAGGGCTTTTCTTCTGCTAGGGCAGAAACAGTTGCCCTCTTGCATCTCTGTAGCAGCTCTACTGGCAAATCTGCCTGGTAGCAGAGACATATCTCTGCTGGTAGCAAGGGCGTCCCTGGAACTTTGACTTGAGGACTAGCAAGGCTTCAGTCTGCTCTGCGCAAAGGGATGGTCTGAACACTGTTCTGTTCTTTCGAACCTGGCTAAAGATCCTTTCACAGGCTGCATTACTGACAGGAATCTCTCTCTCAGTCTACCGCGCAGTGGCTGCTGAGCTAAAAATAGCGCACACGCAAAGCGCTATACGAAAGTCTATGACATTGACGAAAGCCTAGTAGGCCTACGTCTCTCGCGGCTTTGTTTCGATACTTGTAAAAAAATATGTATGCTTTGAAATTTTTCTTCCGTAGTATTTCTTGAAATGGCGTAGTTGCGGAATTAAAGAACATTTTCCGGAGAAACTACGGACGTTCCGTAGGGGTTGGCAGCTCTGAACAACCCTAGTGGTAAAACTGAAGGCTCTCCACCAGCCAGTCACTTTACAATAAAGACATCCCACGCAGGGGACGCTGAGGCTGTACTATAATTTATCGAACCCCAGTTTACAAAAACAAAATAGAATACAAACATCATTATAAATTATCAACAAAACACATACATATAAAATGCCTACATTGCTAAATAATAACATCATAGGAAGCCCTAGTGCCCACCTGGCAGAAAGCGTCCAATATTCCCAAGCTGATCCAACAGACCTCATACACAAGGAGTCTTGTCCCAGAAGAGTTTTCAAGAAAAAAGGTAGGAGACTGGTCTAGCGAAGAAGACGATAGTATAGCAGATTGATAGAACAAAGCATGAATGAGAAAGAGCAAATGAGAAAGACAGCGACAGTGGGAATTTAAAGCACTAAAGTGGGGATATTATTTATACTGAAACTCCCGGCACCCCAACGTGGGTGGGGGCACAGTGGATATATAGGAACATGGGTGAGGAAAGGAGGTAAATGGGAAGAATGTGTATCATGCCATTCAAACAAGTAGTCCCACCAGCAACGGCGAAGCATGCTGATGAGGACCGTTTCGAAACTTTACAAGGATTCAATATGATCCTGCTATCTCAAAGTAAACGTGACATTTTCAGACAACATTCAGTCTTAGAATCAATGTCATTAAGACATTATTTTGTACACATAAAATTACCATTCAACGTCGCAGCTCTAAAGATTGCAATGCAGATTACATGCAGATGAAATTTATTTTTGATCATACGTATTAAAATATTTAACCACAGGAAGAAAATGAAAGACCTGTTAAACATGCAAAATATTAGATAATTATAACAACTGAATCAATAATATTGTCAATCTGGAGTGGCCTTGGGAAGTGTGGATGTGGAATGGAGTGGTATAGTGATGGTGGTGGTGGTGGTGGTGGTGGTGTGTGAGTGTGTGTGTGTGTGTGTGTGTGTGTATTGCTAGGTAGGAACGCCTTTATTCTGACATACACTTGAACCTCTACGTACTTTTTTTTGACAGACCCCGTAACTTTGACGTCAAAACAGTGTTCCGTTAGGGTTAGGGTTGTGTTAGGATTAGGTTAAGGGTTTGGGTTAGGGTTAGAGTACGGGTTTGGGTTAGCTTCCAAAAATGGACAAATTTGTAAAAATCTCAAAGTAACGTATGTAGAGTTTCATGAAAGTCATCACAACGGCGTTTCTACACGGTTGTGTGTGTGTGTGTGTGTGTGTGTGTGCGTGTGTGTGTGTGTGTGTGGGCATGTAGAAACGACGTTACAGTGACACACTCATGGAACTCCACATGGTTTCTTTTGACTTTTTTGGAAGGCTGCCCTATTTTGACGTCAAAATAGAGTTCCGGTAGAGTTACAGCTGTTTTAGGGTTAGGATTAGGGTTAGTGTTTGGGTTAGGGGTTAGGGTTAGGTTCAAAAATTTGAAAATGTCAAAATAATGTCACGAAAATGAAAAGTGTGTAAAAAAAATCCCTGTTTTTTCACAACAGTCATCAGAATGTCGTTTTTACAAAAATGTGTGTGTCTGTGTGTGTGTGTGTGTGTGTGTGTGGGTGTGTGTGCGCGTGTGTAATATATTTGACATAAAAAAAGAAGTAGGCCTAAGTTCACTCAAAAGACATTACCTGTCTCTAACATAAATGTCTTCTAACATAGATTGTAAAACCAGGTTTGGACGAGATAGGTCTGCTCCTTAAATATAGAACATTTATTTAACATTTGTCAGTACAACTTATGTCAATCTGATGAATAAAAATTGATACCCCCCCCCCCCCCAAAAAAAAAAAAAAAAAATATATATATATATAGAACATTACACGGCAATCTACCTTTTAACTAGAAGGGCAAAGCTCATATTACTCACATGCTCCTTATGAAACTCGCAATATTAAACATGAAAATGAGTGCCTAGAAAAAAAAGAAAAAAAAAGAAACGGTGGCATTAAAATGCAAAGTAATACTGAATTTGATATTTCTATGATCTTGACCACTCTGAGATGACCGTGACCTCCAGCTTCAAATACACTCATGTACTATCAAATAAAGTACAGCAAAGGTTGTATTATGCCAAAAAACTGTGACCTTGGGATGACCTTGAACTTTAGTGACCTTGACTTTGGGATGATTTTGACTCTCATGTGACCTCTCATGCATGTCTGATCAAATAAATCAATGTTGTTGCATACTAAGTGTTAAATAAAAAGCCATTCCACTGTACGATTACCTTTTTTAAAAAAATATTTTTGCAAGGTCTAAAATGACCTCGACTTTCAACATCAACGCAACACGGAACAAATATGAAAGAATTATCTATCATCTCTAAATACAACAAGTTTAGACTTTCTATCTCTCACAGTTTAGGGTCAAGGTCACTTCAAAGTACCTATACCAACCGATTTTGGACAGCTCCTGTGACCTTGACCTTGGAGTGAGGTTGACCAAATTTGTAAAGTATGTGTGTCTCTTTGATATCTATCATACATCAAAGAATCATAAGTTCAATATTGATAACCTAGAAAAAAAAAGTGAAATTTTGGGAAAAATTGCCAGTTTTGACTAACATTTGTTGACCCTGTGACGAAGTGAAGAATTCATTCACTGATTATTTGTAAGGTCTCATGGGTGTACACTATTTTACCAATTTAGACGTGACAGTTGAAATACATGTAGGTTCTGAGTACTTGGCCACTTTAAAAGTTTTGCACAGATAGACAGTGGAAAGACAGATGGGCGGGCAGACTTTTTTCTTTCGATGTTATTTTTGGACTATTTAGGACTCATCTTGCACAGATTTGCAAAAATCTCTAATGTTTTTTGGATGGGTAAGTACATAGACTCACGTACACTGCTAAGCATGTGAGTAAAAAATAAAATGTTAATCCACCACGTATTAAACAAAATGCTAAAATGCTGAGACTTAGCTCACAAACATAGGACCTACGTCTCTCACGTAAGACTGCTTCTTTGACAGTACTTAAAGTCCACAGAATATTTAGGTTCTATGATATTTTAATCATGGGTCCTTATATATTAGTGCATTTTTGAGTTTGAGAGAGAGAGAGGGAAACCTGGTTTGACGGGGTTTCCTTTTTAATGTGTGATTATGTAAACCTAAATAAAGCGTAAAGAGTACAGAAATAATAAACATACACATAACATCTATGGTCCCCAAAGACCAAGATGTTTGTGGACAACAATTTTAACAACAACAACGAAATCCTTCAGCCTCTGACCCAAAAATGTGCGTCGGTCATAGCTGATCTACTTGAAAGATAGGCTACACTATCCAGGCTACACTATTCACATAGCCCTAGGTAGTTCTTCATATAAGCCTAATATCCCTTAAATATAGAGCGATACAAAGTGTGTGCAAAACCTTTCACAAGAAAAATAAATATATAAAAAATATATATTTACAATTTAAAAAAAAAAAAAGATATACAGGCAGATGCGTTACATTTTGTTGGAGTGAAGACATGTTAAATCTACTGCGTGCGGTAAAGCGGTAAAGGCAGTTTATACATGGAAAGCATAGGTGCATAGACTGCGTAGCCACAAGTAATGTATGTAAGCAAAGAGTGCAAGATTGCATCTATAGTGTGAAACGTTGTCACATCGTTTGGGTAAACGTGAAACTAAGTCACAAGGTATTAGAAACCTAAAACAATGCCACATCGTCTAAACTTGGACCAGTTTCTGACTTCAGGATCCTATAAAACATGATCCCTTTTCTATAAACCGATACAGCTTGCGTAAGTAAACGGGATTCCCACTGAATTATACGCGAAAACGGTAAAATATCGAAATTCATTCATGTTATGTTACTCTTATAAAATATAATCTTAGATGCTCTGCACACAACGGACAAGATAAAACACTTTCATGCAATCATCTGCGGTTCAACACTCATACCACACCATTCGGGAAACATGCCTATGAACATGGAGGTGCCATAATGTCAAAATAATTGGGAACAACCGGCCGATTAACGTTTCAGAAATATGACAGAATTTGCATCTAAAGCAACTTTTCAAGATTTGTCACTCGATGGAATATAGTGGAATATTACAAGAACATACAAGAACAAACATTGTTCAACGTGACAAAAATTGCACACACAAAAATATTCAAACAAACATCAGTCAAAATTTGCATCACAGGTTTGCGAGTTTGTGGTGATGGACACTAAAATAGAGTTTGTGGTGATGGACACTAAAATAGCGCTCGTACTCCATGCTATTATAGCATGCCGAGGTCTTTTAGAAAAAGAAAAAAAAAGGTAGTGAGCTGTAGCAAAATATCATCGACAAGAAAAATAACTGTTATTTTAAACAAATTCTTACTGGTCGTATGCAAATTGCAAAGTGAATTACACAAGTATATGACACTGATAACCTATTATATTATCAAGCCTATCCTATCCTATCCTGTCCCGTAACCCGGAGGTCGTAGGGGCACCACAGATGATCGTTTAACCAGCATACTCCATCTTTCTCTGTCCTCAGCAGCCCTGATAGCTTCGCTCAGTGTCAAACCAGTCCATTCTCGAATGTTGTCCTCCCACCTCTTTTTCGGTCTCCCTCTTCTTCTACCTCCTTGCACTGTGCCTTGCAGAATGGTCTTTGCAAGGGCTGATGATCTGGTGATGTGGCCATACCATCGGAGTTTCCGTTTCTTCATTCCCTTCTTTTTAATTAAAGTTTACGTTCAAATATTAATATATTTTGATTTTTTTGTGCGAGAAAAATGTATATTGTCATATATTTAGCTACTAAAGCATTCACAATTAAACAGCAAGAAAACTGCCAGTCGTTTTTATTTTAAAAAAAAAAGCACTTTATCACAATGCTCATTGAAAGTGAATGCCGTTACATTTCAGAAAACACCTCCTAATTTAGTCATTATCACACACACGGAAATTTAAGTTTGTTGTTGTTATTGTTGTTGCTTTGTGTTCAAAGATAGTAATTACAATACCAAGAAACACACCAAAAGACATAATGAAGTGTGTTTTAATTTTAAATTGAATACATTTTTACTTTCACTCAACAGCCTGTTTAGGAGTAATTGTCGCAGTAAGGTCATTGATTGGGCTGGTGGGCGGGGATGATGCTTCTCTTGAGTGATAGGCAGTACGAGAAACGCCTACTGAAATCGTTAGCCTACTGATAAAGTCGAACTCGAAGATAAATAGATAACAAATGTCGCAGCTGAAAGGACAGTTTTGCTCTAACGTAAGTCCAACGGTGAATATAAGAACTAGTATACAATACCCAATGTATAACCACAGTCTACCTCCCCAACCCTCTTGCATTTAAATGTAATGTTACATTCGTTCAAATCTCTAACCATTAAAACGCCCTGACAATATTATTGTGGGTTAAACATATCCACACAAAAAGGACAAATGAAAATGCTGTCCGCAGAAATCTAGTTATGAAGAATTATCGCATTAACATTTTGTAGATAAACAGAAAAACAATGACAAAAATCGATTCATTCGACACATGATGATGGCTATTCAGGTACTTCAGGAGCATCCAATGTAATGTACACAAATGTACAGCGAGCTTGGCATCGACAGTAGGCTTATATGTTTCGTTTCCCAAGAGGACAAAGTTTGATGCTGCATTCTCTGAAATTATTAAGTCCTTGTGTCACAGAAATGTGATTATGACAAATTTTTGACGAATCAAGTGCAAAACCCGGTGACTGTCCGACAATCCTGTACACATTCATAACCGGTAGAATGGAAATAGAACGTGCTCATATTCACGAACGTCCACGTCCCTGCATCGCAAATTAATAAATTGCCTTCAAATATGCCGGTATATTATTACAGTCACGCACAAGAAAGAAAACACAATTTGCGGCCAAAGACTTGTAATAATAGTGTAAAGTCATGCAACTAGATACTTGTATGCTGAATTATCTCATTCGCGACAAACTCCAAAGAATATTCTCAAGTTGGTGCACCCGTCACCACAAGTCCACCTCATCATCCGTCCGTGCTGCACGGCATTCACGCAACAGAAAGAGCATGTGGTAGGTGCTCAGACTGCTCTCAAACAAACACCGTCATTCACAATCTTACTAAAAAAAATATGCCCATCCAGGGCAAAAAAGAACAATACATTATTTTCGAATCAGGAAGAACAAACTGAAGAATGGATGCTGACACTCATCCGACTCTCACGCACTCTGCACGGTTTACATTCGAACCCAGTCATTCCTGTCATCGTGGAAGGACCTGTGCGCGTTCATTTCAGTCAGAAATAGGTCCATTTTCACTGTTTTTGGCGCACGTCATCCTCGTGGCAGGAAGCGCAAACATTTGTTTTGTGTGCTTCGACTGCTCTATTATCACAGTCTACAGGAGAGCCAATCACGCAGCAGGAAAAGTGGGTCACTCGCGTCACGTGTCCGATTCGTTTCGTTCGCTTCGTGAACTTCGTCCAGTTCTCTTCCGAGACTGGGCCCGCTGTTGGGTTTTTTGTTTTGCTGCTGCTTCGTTGTAGCTGAATGGTTTGAAACAGAAAACCTGCACAACAAAAAAACACAGTTGTAACAAAACTGCAGTTTTATAAATAGACAAATCTGTCAAACAGAAAATGATATTCTGTTGTAGCTGAACATCTATATTATTATTTAGCAATGTAGGCATTTATATGTATGTGTTTTGTTATTATTTTATAATGATGTTTATATTCTATTTTGTTTTTATAAACAGGGGTTCAAAAAATTAGAATACAGCCTTGGTGTCCCCTGCATGGGATGCTTTATTGTAAAGTGACCGGCAGGTGGAATGCCTTTGGTGTTACGTTAGCGTTAAGGACAAATCACCAAGTCGCCACCTTGACAACAATGATCATCATCATCATATCAAAAGACTATTTCATTAGGGTTGTTTCAGCAGATCTTTTATACGGATCGAGGATGAGCCCTCCTTCAACAAAGTTGTGGTCCTGATTTGGCTCTTTGCAGTCCGCTGGACTAACAATGACTAAGTAACTAACCTATAAACACAAATTGCGTAACAAAAATAATTGGTCACCACAATCACCCTCACCATCATCATCATCATCATCATCATCGTCATCTTCATCATCATCATTATCATCATTGTCATCACCATCACCACCACCATCATCATCATCACCACCACCATCATCATCATCATCACCATCGTCGTCTTCATCATATGTAGTTACCATCAAAAATGAATACGCTACAAATGAAGTATTATGAGTTTGTTATGCTTCAACTTTTTACATGTTTTTTACTTTAGAATCAGAATGGCATTTGGAGGGAGGGAGAGAGTAAGAGAGAGAGAGAGAGAGAGAGAGAGAGAGAGAGAGAGAGAGAGACACACACACACACAGACAGATTGACAGAGAGCATATACCATCAAAATCAGTGTTAAACCACAGCATAAAGTACAAAACCACACCAAACCAAACCACTCTCCCTAGTATAAATTTTGCAATGAACCACTCATATCACATCACGGTTAACCTAAAAATAAATCACACACATTAAAGTTGAATGAACACGTTAGTATACGTATTAATAAACGCTTACGTGTTTGATGGATGTAATAAATAGATTTAAACATCTTAATAAGAGCTCTTTTTTTTATCCAAGTATACATAGCGGTAAAAGAAAAGAAAAACCAAGTATAAAAACATGTCGACATTTACAATTTGATACATGTACTTAAAGATTTCAACACAGCAAGCCAGTATAGAAATTAAATTACGAGAATTAAAACGACACGAAAAAAAAAGAATGAAACCGTCACAGTTTGTTACAATTGTTCGTGTCCAAACTTTGTTCGACATTTTTGGAGTTCGTTCATAAAAAAAAAAAAGTTGGATCCAATCCAAAGCACCCCACATTCCAACAGTAGATTATGGCACAAGGACCAGTGATGGGATTAGTTGGAAAACCTACCATTTGGTAGAGCTTTGGGGGAGAAGGGGGATGGGCCTTTCTCTCTCACTGATCAAACAAGCTACCCATCTTGCGTGGACTCAAGGGTACAAAGGACTACAACACTTTCTTTCCCTCAATGGAGTAAAGTGGGTGAGGGATGGGGTTGCGGGTTGGAGGTCGATAAATAAGGTTGGGTTTTTTATATTAGAGTACAGCTTCAGCGTCCCCTGCATGGGATGTCTTTATTGCAAAGTGACCGGTTGGTGGAGTGCCTTGTGTGTTACCATTAGGGTTGTTTCATCAGATCTTTTATACAGATCAGGGTGTAAAGGGTTCTTGTTGTGTGTCCGAAGGAGTGTATGTATAAACATCACACAAGCACAACAACAGTACACAACTCACACCAATTGTTTGGTTTCTACTGATTCGCTATTGCTCTTCTGTTCCATGTTACAATGGCCACCATAAAACCGCTATTCTCCACGTGACTCGTCCTCTATCTTATTATTGGACAGTTTCCTTAACATCACGTGACAATAAATAAAAATAGGCCTATAGTAAAACCCGTCACATCTCTCCCTTTAAAAAATAAATAAATATTTTATATTTCTTATACAAATAAAATTAAACATGTAGTAACACATAGTTAAAACACCACTGCATAAAACAGTTGACATGCTTATCAATCTGCATACTTGAAAGTTACAACTTTTCAAAAGCAACAAAAACTAACTATTAAACTTTAAGTCTGGACAGATGCCTACCTACACTTCTTATGTTTTTTTTTCTATGAGGTATCATAGTCATTCAGATAAGTTGGACGTTTGATTGGTCTTCCTCTGGATGTACATTTAGGTGATTGTGTGAATGTATTGTCAGTGATGGCAGGTGGATGTGTGAGTGCATTGCCAGTAATTAGCTTGCTTTCGTTAGATGTCTCTGATCCTTGAGAACTATGTACTTCAGGGGATTTCTGCACTGTCATCCGTGTATCCAGTGCATGCTCTCTATTGCTGTAATTTTGCTCAGGCTGAAAGTTGCATGTATTTGCATGTGTGTCTACAGCAGCTTTATGTGCTACAGTTTGTTGTGTCTTGCCTATGTCCATGCAGGCATGCATCACTGACGTCAAACAATGGATGTCCGAAAACCGTCTAAAGCTCAATGATGACAAAACTGATCAAAAAGAAATCCAACAAATCTGATTTACCAAATAGCATCACAGTAGGAACCTCATCCATTTCATTTTCTGACCATGCCCGCAACTTAGGTTTCATTCTGTCTTCTGACATGTCACTTGACCAACACATTTCCAACATATGCTGCTCTGCCTATTTCGAAATTCACCGTATTAGCTCCATCCGACAATATCTTACAACCGAAACAACCAACACTCTTGTCTGTGCATTTGTTCTATCTAAACTTGACTACTGCAACTCTCTCCTCTCTGGCTCCCCTCTCTACCTTCTTGAAAAACTTCAGAAAGTCCAAAACTCAGCCGCCCGCCTTGTTCTTAAAGCTAAAAAACGAGACCATGCCACCCCTCTACTCCGATCTCTTCATTGGCTCCCTGTTCGAGCTCGCATATTGTACAAGCTCTCAACTATTGTTTTCAAATTCTTCACTGGTTCTGCCCCTCATACTTTACTGACCTTCTCTCTGTCTACTCTCCTGCAAGACAACTCCGCTCTTCTTCTGATACAAGACTGCTTTCTATCCCCCGTGTTAACTCAAAGACCTATGGTGAACGATCTTTCTCTTTCTCTGCTGCAACTGCCTGGAACTCACTACCGATGCAACTCCGACATGCTCCATCACTTTCTTCCTTCAAGCGCCAATTAAAGACCCACCTTTTTAACATGCAAACTCAATAATTTTCACTCCCCCTCCCTTCCATCCCCATATGTAATCTTTTACCAAGTCACGTCATCTGTTCATGGATGGTGGCGGCACCGGCTCGGTTCTTGGTATTCATATTATCTGTTGTTTTGCATGGCCATGTTTTACTGTAATTATTTAACCATTTGATAAGTGTATACGTGTTCTGTGTGCGTGTGTGTGTGCGTGTGTGTGTGTGTGTGTGTGTGTGTGATTGCACGTGTGTTGTAAAGCGCGGCGAGCTCGCTTTCCTTACCGTTTGCGAGGTACCGCGCGATACAAATGTACTGTAGCATTATTATTAAAGGGTAGAAATTGCTTCCGTTCTGAGTTGCTGATCTTTGTTGCGTTTTGTCTTGATCGTTGGTTGCTTCTGTTTTTCTGATGTATCTTTTGTTGCGTCTGTATTCTTGCCCATTTTCAGTGCGAAGCTTGTAAGACCTTACATCTACCTGGTGTTCGACTTTTGCTTTTACCCACTTATTGTCCATTTTTACTCTGACAGACTGACCTGGTTTGAGAGTCTCTAACTCAGCTGCACCTTTGTTGTAGCACCTAGCCTGGTTGAACTTTTGCTTTATAAGTTTTTCGTGAACATCTTCTTTTTTGCGATGGGAATTCTCATGTTTGTTCTGCGACTGAACAATCTTTGACAAGGGGATGTTTGCATGGTTTCTGAAGGAATGTTCCTTAGTTCCAGTAGCGCAAGAAATGGATCTGTTTTGCTTTCAAACGCCTTCTTCATAATGTTTTTGGCTTGTTTTACCGCATTTTCGGCTTTGCCATTTGACTGTGGATACAGGGGTGAGCTATAGTGATATGTTCAAAATGCCAACTTTGTGCAAACTCACGGAACATGTGAGAATTGAAAGGCGGACCATTGTCTGTAATGAACTTGTCTGGAATGCCATGCCTGGCCAAGTGCGCCTTGATTTTGGTGAGCCCTATTTGAACCAAGTTGTGGTAGTCCTGATTCGGATCTTTGCAGTCCGCTGGACCCTATAACCATAACTAACTAACTAACTAACTATATTTATCCAATATCTTTTATACAGGTAAAATCTATGTCTTATAGATATAATGAAATAATCATGTAATTTACAAATGGCGCTCCATAGAATTGAGACCACTGGAAGAGGGACTGGCAGGATCTATATCTGGAACGATTTCACTAAGAAGAGAGGTAGAATCCGGGGTAGTAGACTATCAATCAGATATATATAAAGCGACTCTCTGTATATCTATGTATCAATCGACCGTTTGCGCTTCTTCTCTTTCCTGCTTCGACTTTTGCTCCTTCCCAAAGAACGGTCGTTTTTGTCGCCGGTATTTTCAAACCCATCACCGGGAGCCGTTTCACTATTATGTATAAATAAAACCTTTACCAGACTATTGTTTGACGCTGGTTGAGGATTTTGGTCAGGAGTACCTTCATGCACGAAAATACCAAGTTTGTTATGATCCGCACTTTGCCACAAACGGGTGCTTGGCGCTGGAGATTCATTTTGCTTCCAGCTTTCCTGAGGTTGACTTGATCGTGTCTTTCTGGCCCACTACCCTGTCCAAGCGCGGAAATGGACCTGTGAATCTGTTAAGGCGCTCCCCTACCACCGGCGTGAAACGTGTGATATGTGGTTTTGCCAGTGGGACTGATCTGGAACGGAGGAATCCCCTTCTTCTTAGGACCCTTTGGCCTCAAGGTAATCGCTTTCCTTTTCTTCTTTCTTCTCGTCAGCTGGGACCTCACTATCTGCGCTTTTTATCTTCTCAATATTCTTTTGTGAGCGATAGGCCCCATGTTCCGATCTATTTATTTATAAAGTTTTTTATATGTGTGTGCTGAGAGGACGCCCTACGAGTCTGGGACTGGGAGGAAGAGGGTTGAGTGTGCGAGGGTCGTTGAGTAAGGTTGAAAGGGAAGGGAAGAGTTATGTTCAAGATCTCATGTGGCAGTGTGGAGTTGTAGTTCATAAGGGCATAGAACTGCAATAACAGAACAACATGCTCAACTTCAATTCAAAAAACCTTCGGAACTATTCATGCGCTGTGGTGCAAGCCATTTTTACGGTGGTCATGATGCAGACATTTCACAATGACAGTCTTCGCAAATGCTGAACAATCTATAGATACAAAAGTGCATATAGGACATTAATTGCTAAGCAAAAAAACAAAACATACTAAATAACTGAATGAGATAAGTATGTAAAACAAAGCAAATCAACAGACAAAGCAAAGTCACAGAAAATGATATTCAGTTGCATTGCAATATGAAAACAAACAAACAAACAACAATATGCTATGGCATCTCTGATGAAGGACGTGGCTTTCTTGACAATCAGAATCTTAAATTTAAAAAGTATACAGGTAGCTGAACATTAAGCAATTGAACAGCGCGTTTACCGAATGCTACACTAGCATCCTACATGCAAAGGTACGGAGCAACAGAGTGAAAGACATGACAGTAAATACAACATGTAAAGTTTGAAGTAAAATGGCAAGAAACATCGTTAAACACACCATAAAATAACACTGCAAACTTTAATGGTCCATGAGTTGGAAACAGTAGGGCCACAGACTACAGAAAACAAAACGAAACAAACTGTCAAGTACATTGAAGTTCTTAAGCCTAGGGTGTGGGTGGGTGGGTGGTGGGAAGGGGTTGTTAGTTAGTCACGTCATTGTTTATAGGGTCCAACGGATTGCAAAGAGCGGTATCAGGACCATAACTTGGTTGAAAGAGGGCTCACCCCTCTGTATAAAAGATCTGCTGAAACAACCCTAATGGTAACACAGAAGGCAGTCCACCAGTTGATCACTTTACATTAAAGGCATCCCATGCAGGGGACGCCGAGGCTGTACTCTAATTTATCGAACCCCCGTTTACAAAAACAAAATAGAATATAAACATCATTGTAAAATAATAAGAAAACACATACATATAAAATGCCTACATTGCAAACTAATAATGCCATAGAAAGCCCTAGTGACCATTTGGCAGAAAGTGGCCAATATCCCCAAGCTGACCCAACAGACCCAATACACAAAAGAATAGTTTAGGGAGAGTTTTCAAAAAGGTGACTGGTCTAGCGAAGAAGATAGTAGATTGATAGAATTGATAGAACAGATTACATTACATTACATGATTATTGCTTTAGGTCCAGCGGACATAGAACAGATTAGGAACGAGAAAGAACAAATGATAATGACAGAAACAGTGGTAATTTAAAGCACTAAATTTCCCTAAAGTGGGGATACTATTTATACAGAAAACCCCGGCACCCAAAATGAAAGGGGCGGGGGAAGGGGAGGTGGTAGGGATCGTATGATGGGTGAGGTAGAACCGCTCCTAGCCAATAAAAATTATAGAAGGGAATCTGACCTGAACACGTACACGGTTGTTGTTTTAAAAAAACCACATGGCATCACGACAATAAAATAAATGGCCGACCTCAGCACATCACTCAGGTCCTGCAGACTTACATGGTCTGTGGGTAAGAGTATGAAGTCTTCAGGCGGGTTTGTGATAACGTATCGTTTGGAGGACGGGCTCTTGGCAGACTCGCTGGTGTCACGGAAGCGATAGAGGCCAATGCATAAGATACCGTAATTTCGCAACGCGTGAACGAACAGGTCCCCGTACTTTCCACCTTCCTGTGTATGGAAGAAAAAGAACAAAATACATATAAGCTATGATCTATTAGGAAGAGAAAGCAGGACAACTAACATTAACTTCAATGATATTATTCTGATGCTGACTCAATTTGAAAAACAAAAGCAAAAATTAAAATCACTATATAAATAGCGTGTGTGTGTGTTTGTGTGTGTGTGCATATGTAATCGTATCCTACATGTTGTAAAGATTTTAAACAAATGTTACACTATCTTTAATTTTTAACTTATATTTTTATTTTTATTTTGTTTATTTTAGTGATCAAGTGCCTGTCATAGTTCCTTGTGAAAGGTAATAAAGATTTGTTGAATATTGAATATTGAATAAAATCAACAGCTATATAAAACCTTAGTCTAAATCACTACGGTGAAACGCAGGCTTGGAAATCTTGTCTTTCGCCTTTACAACTTCCCTCTGTCTGTCTGTCTGTCTGTCTCTGTCTCTCTCTATATATATATATTTCTCGAGTACAGTGAGGCATACGAGTACATGCTCTGGGCCTGTGGGTGAAATGATTTTAACAATAACAAAGAAACCACCTGTGAAAACAATGTAACTAGACCTACCAATGATAGATGGAACACAATCCTTATCTCGGCAGCAGTGTCATGATTTTAAGACCTACTTACCCCAAAATGGCTGAGTGGTCCTTCGTACAGAGACAGCTGCGCCACCCGACACCTGTCGCGGTTAGCCAAGACTGCTGGTGTGCAGTAACCTCCCCTCATACCAGCGCCCTCTGCCAGGATTTGTTCCAGTTCCGGTGTGGCGCCGCCCGTAATCAAAGTTCTGATCAACGTCAGGGCGTTGTCGTTGAAGTAGCTCTGCACATCACACAGAACAAAGTTCATCGATGACCACAACGATGGCTATGGCGATGATTGCAACACAAAAGA
Source organism: Oncomelania hupensis (assembly GCA_036898135.1). Classification (NCBI taxonomy): domain Eukaryota; kingdom Metazoa; phylum Mollusca; class Gastropoda; order Littorinimorpha; family Pomatiopsidae; genus Oncomelania; species Oncomelania hupensis. The sequence continues at coordinate 93,356,975 of CM072512.1, forward strand.
AGGAAGAGAAGAATAAGAGGACGTGTAGAGGAAGAAGAGGAGGAGGGAGAGGAATAAGAAGAGGTCAATCAAAATAGTAAATAATAACATATGCCGAAAAGCGAAACCTTGATAACTCGAAGCTACTGGTACAGCATTCAGAAAAAGGTAGGGATAGATCCTTGTCCCTTTCCTATCCAAAACTGTCAAATAAATGTTGTGAGCATCCACCACCCACTCACGCAGTGTAAAACTATACGAATATAACATACTTTGCATGTGGTCACAGAGCATCAAACTACGTACAGTAAGCATTTATATCGTTAGAAATCATGTACCTAGTGTCGTACATAGCTTAATCAACCACTAGGCTAGGCTAGACTTACTTATTTTACAATGCACTCACTCAACGTCCCAAAAACCTACAACAGAGTGTCTTCGCCCACAGAAGCATATTCAATGTACGGTGTATGCCTCCGCAGGCTCAAACAGTGTGTAAGGGCGTCGTATGGTATGCAGGCCTATTCACAAAATCCCCAAACTACCTACCGTGCTCATAAGCGAATCGAGAACACTGACGGCGAACGCGGTACCGCAGGCGAAGGGCTGGGTCATGTAAAGCTCAGTGTCTGGGTCGTCGTCGTCATCCTGATCCAAGAACTGCACGTTGGAGTCGTTCGCTGCAAAGACACATTTCTATATAAAATCTTTCATAAATAATAGTCCCAATCCCAGTATCAGTCCCTGCTATAAGAGTGATTAATAATACCCGAATTACGCTCATCATCCAGTTTATCTTTATCGGTATTTCAATGTGGAAACTTGTATCCTGTCTGCAAATAGAAGAGTATTCTATTTCCCTTTAAATTTGTTCTATTTACTCCTTCGGATGAGTACTCCTTCAAGTGAGAGTATAAACCGAGGTCTAGTCTGTGCAAGCACGCATTCCATCGCATGGACTTTAAACATCCTGATGCTCATGTCTTAGACGGGTGGGTGCCAGCTACACAAACACACCTAGCACGCACTAGGTCACTTCTCATCACCCCCAGTCGCCCGGGATTGTGCTCAGTCATCTGGGCGCCAGACTATGCGCCCAAAGGTTGCAATTGGGTGCCTCGGGCGGCTTGAGTTAGATCCTGTATCGCCCAGTGCCTGGAGCAGCTCTTGAACTGGAAGGGCGCAATATAAAAAAACCGAATAAATAAATTAATTAATTCTATTTCCCCTTAAGTTTAACACTCCTCCACAGCAGCTTTGAATGCCTCGTTCATTGTTGATCATCCCATTCATAGACATACCCATTAAAAGACTTTCAGTTTCAGTGACCATTCTATGATAGGCATTGGGAGGTCTTAATTTAGGCTAAGTAGCCTAGTATATATCTATTCGAAGAAATGAAGACGGAAGGAAATAGGAAACGATCGCTTTGTTATAGTTATGCATCAACAGCATTGCGGCATACCTGTTCTGGACAAGTTTTCCGCTGCCAATCCCATTCAATGTCACAAAATGAACACGTAACTTAGGACTCGATGATCCCCTCACTACAGTCCCTTTGGGGTAAGAGGGGAGACACACACACAAACAACTCATATCGCAGCTTCTTCTTCTCTTGACGTTAACGGCCAAAGATCAACTCGTCGTTAATTCTGGCACCTTTGAGCTATAATTATTCATGAATTGATACATTCATTATTGATTTCAAATTATGTAGATAGGTAAGCAGCTTCCCCACGTACCCAGTTCTGTAATGAGTGGTATGTTGCACCCGGACACAGAATCTCGGCGGTTTATGATGACGGGACTGTTGCCCATATGCGAGAACCCTGCTGGCATGAATGCTGAAAAGAACAAAATCCACCATACAAATACATTACTATTTAATGATCTATGTAATGATGATGATGCTGTTGTTGGTGATGATTCTGTAGGGGTGCCACTGATAACAGTTGATAATGATTATTATTATTATAGGATATTATTACTGATGATGATGGTATGATAATGATGATGATGATGAGGAGGAGGATAATGACGACGACGACGACGATGATGATGATGACAATTATGATGATGATGATGATGATGATTATGACGAAGACGACAGAGTACTACTGACGATGATGACGACGACGATGATGATGTCTGTATCTACAACAAACGACATGGATGTCTACGCCAAACAACGCCGATGATTAATACGACGACATCACTGAACGATGATTGCAACAAGATTCAAACCAAACCTGGGGTGGGCGCGGAGCCTTGCAGGAGGCCTATGCTGTCGTCGAAGGTCATGGCCTTGATGTTGAGGGAGCAGAGGATGGCCTCCTTGTCCACGAGGTTGGGGTCATCCAGATTCTTGTCCTTGGCAGACACGATGACACACATGTCGCACAAGTTGATGTTCACAGCTCGCAGGTTGGCGCGGTTCAGGGGCGAACCCTGGCCAAGGAAATTGGAGGACTTATTAGTGGACATGTCCAAAATTGCAGCGTATTAGACCCAAAACGAGTCAGTAAGTAGGAACTCTGCAGGCGAATGGTAGAGGATTAGACAATGGAAGCTGGAGAATAGGTCATATCATCATATACATACTTACACACAGAAACAGACAATACAGACAAACAGACACACACTCACTAACTCACTCTCTCTCACTCACTCACTCACACACACATATCATGACACTGAAAGGCAACAGTTCAAGACCATCTCTTTCGGAGGCATAGTATGTAAGAGGCATATGTAAACGGAGGCATAGTATGTGCATACATGCATTCTACTGCACGGACCTACAAATTCTTAACGCTCATTTCCCATACGGTGGTGAGTGCCAAATACAAACATCAGCAAGAACTAGGTCTTATCCTCCCCCCCCCCCCCCCTCCTCGTTTGCTTAGGACTGCTTAGTTGTCTGGGAGGTCTGACGATGCGCATACAGCAGCAAGTTGGCGCCTTTGGGCGTCTGGAGTTAGGTCCTGTTTGGGACAGCGCCTTGAGCAATAATAATAATAATAAAAATAATAATAATAATAATAATAATAATAATAATAATAATAATAATAATAATAATAAATTAACGTACAGGCAAGACAGAAAGCTTGGGAAAGTTCTGCAAAGTTTTCCACTCTCTCTGCAGATAGTCCAGGTTGCCTACGATGACGCAGTGCCGAAGTTCAGGGTAATGAAAGTTGCTGGCCCTCAGCGGCATCACCAGGTTCCGCAGCCCGATCAACGGAGAACTTGCGTCGGCGAACAGGCAGACAACTACGTGGTTGGATAGGCCAGTCAGCATGGCCTGATTGCGATCCTGTTGGAGACAAAAAAAAATTGGTACTCATATATATAGTTTGGCATCACTTAATATGATCCATGGTTAGTGTCATTGCATCCCCCGTTGGGGTGCCGGGGGTTTCAGTATAAATAGTATCCCCACTTTCTGGAAATTTAGTGCTTTAAATCCCAATGTCGCTGTCTTTCTCATTTGCTCTTTCTCATTCATGCTCTGTTCTATCAATCTGCTATACTATCTTCTTCTTCGCTAGACCAGTCACCTACCTTTTTTCTTGAAAACTCTTTGGGGACAAGACTCCTTATTTGTGTATGAGGTCTGTTGGATCAGCTTGGGAATATTGGACGCTTTCTGTCAGGTGGTCACTAGGGCTTCCTATGATGCTATTATTTAGCAATGTAGGCCTTTTATATGTATGTGTTTTGTTAATATTTTATAATGATGTTTGTATTCTATTTTGTTTTTGTAAACGGGGGTTTGATAAATTAGAGTACAGCCTCAGCGTCCCTTGCGTGTGATGTCTTTATTGTAAAGTGACTGGCTGGTGGAGAGCTTTCAGTTTTACCACTAGGGTTGTTTCAGCAGATCTTTTATGCGGATCAGGGGTTGTCCGGTCCTGATTTGGCTCGGAAGAGTCCGCTGGACCTAAAGCAATAATCATGTAATGTAATGTAATGTAATGTAGTGTCGTTGCAGTGTTTTGTCTTTATATACAAGGTTTCTTTTTGGAAGAAGGAGCGGGGTGGTGGGCGATAGAGAGAGACAGATAGACAGAGAGAGACAGACAGACAGAGAGATAGACAGCGACAGAGAGATAGACAGTGACAGAGAGAGAGAGAGAGACAGAGAAATACAGACAGAGCGAGAGACAGAGGGAGAGAGTCTCCTGTTCCCCCATTTACGTAAAAAGCCACTCTGCTATATAGGCTACAGCAAAGCGTATCACTGCCGATTTGTGACAAGAGAGAAAAAATCGCTTCGCAATACATAACAACTATAATCTAGCTTCAAAAGAGTGCTTAACAGTGCAATAATAACTAAAATAAGCATATACAAAAATATAACTGTTCCTTCTAACTCTTTTCTGTGCAACGTCTTGGATGCACATCTCCTCTTCCGTCGGTATTCTTCTTCGTTCTACCATAACAGGTCAATCTAAACGCGTTTCCTTACCATGATGACTTCATGGATGGGTCGGTCAGGACACCAGTGGAACATTCCGGTGGAGTCGAACTTTCTGGGCTCTTCTGACGGCGAGGTGGGCAGGTCGTGCTGGGGGGAGAAGGGCGGAAGCGGAGGTAATTCGCGCAACGACTCTTTCCTCAGCGTGTTGCGGCCACTGGCTGGCCTGTAGTACAGTGCAAACATTTATCCCAAATGACGAGAATCTTATAGTAGCCTAGCAACTGCCCTAAAACTGTTTACTGAGTGCGGTTAGTTGTAGCATAGTTAATTTGGTTTATTGGTTTATTCTTTTTGTACTCAGGCCACGTAATCTTATAGACCTCCATACAACCACATTGGGTGAAAAAAAAGAAGAATAAAAATAAATATTTCATTTAAATATCCTGTCTTTGTTAATTTAGTTCATTTAAATATTCTTTATCACTCCTCACCCCTGTATTTGACAAATAACTCTACATTCAAATTGGGTCTACATCAACTGCAAGCATCTATAGGTTTCTTAACCTAGCGATGTTCTTTAAAATGCATATCAAAACACTTTCCAATCATTATTATTTTAAATTATTATCCTTTTTTTGAACTGTGCAGAACAGTCTTAAAATACTTTTAGGTCCAAAAAGTAACTAACACCCCCCTTTTTAAATAAAAAGAAATAACAGTACTATAAGTAATAATGTAGTTTTTTTTGAAATACATCGGACCCTTACAATATTGAAGAAGCCGCTGAAGCGATGACTGCAGCCGCTCTCGGGCCTGTAGCATCTGACTTTTTCTCTTTCTTGTCTGTGAAACATGAAATGGAACATTTGTGTAAAAAAAAAAAGTATAGATAAGTGTTGCAACATGTGAGTAGAACGATATATGTACTAATAAAACCTGCATGATTAAATATTTAAGGTTTGCTTTTCTCCATCTTGCTCTATCTCCCGTTGTCCACACCAACCCCCAAATCGAATGAATGAACAAACATTGAAGTTCAGTGTCTTTATCCATCACTGGCGAAATGGCAGAGAGGAAAACGGTCCAAGGGACATGGAGTTGGACCTAAATTAACACTGAACCACCAGAGCAATCATGCTTTCCTTTCGTCTGGCACAGTATTTGTGGTGGGCAAGATACAAAACTTTGGATGAATACAGGGTCAATTTTACAATAACATAAATCAACACTATCAGTATCATTCATATTTCACACAAATGAAAAAGCATGTTCATACTAAAGTACAGACATGCTCGACCCAAAGAAACTGAAACAGTATTGAGGTGAATTTTAAAAAAAAGGTCAAACAGAGTAAAACTTAGCATTCAGGTCTAGAAGTCGAGTCTTTAAGGACAAGACAAGAATCTATGTAAGACTCGGCGCGCTTCCAAATAAAGAAAAGACAAAAAGTAAATGTTGTTGACTGTTGGTGGTCTTACCTTCTCGATGATGATCTCCTAACAATGGCTCTGTTCGTTGAAGAGCTGAAAATCGAAAGTAACATAACGCTTAGTTGATACTAGACAGTGAATGCAAAGTATGTGAAAAGGGACGGGACTCAATGTTATTAACATTCAAAATGCCAAACACGAAACAATCGATTTGTACATATTTTTGTTTGGAAAATGCACCCATTCAAATACGAAACAGACAGTATTAAAAATGACATTCATTTTAAAGAAACACATTAAATATATCTTAAATAGATGCGGCAAAAGAATTGATATGCTGAATATTCATATTTAAAGGAACAATTTCACCTAAGCAATATAGAATTTAAAGGGATGGTTCTTTAGGCAAGTAATATAAAAAAATTCTTTTAAAAGCTCAAATTTCAACACATTTCAACGTATAATTATTACAATTAGATCTGACGACCAAGGTAAAGTTTATATAATGAATAATAAACGTAAAACAGTAGGTTCACGTGCATTGGTTACGACTACAAAGCATCGAGTTTTGATTTACAATATTATTACTCTATAATTATTTAAAGTACATACACATTAATACTGTACAGTACAGCTAACTATAAAAGTAACTGTCATTAACAAAAACAAGAACAGAACAACAAAGAACGTAGCTCGATAAGAAACGTTTACAGATGCAAAGGAAAAAGAGACTAGGAATGGCTTCCAATACATGTAACATGGTTTTTTTTGCCCTATATTAACCGAAATATTGCCTTAGTCACAGCATTCATACTAGGAATGGTTTCCAATACATGTAACATGTTTTTTTTTGCCCTATATTAACCGAAATATTGCCTTAGTCACAGCATTCATACTAGGAATGGTTTCCAATACATGTAACATGGTTTTTTTTGCCCTATATTAACCGAAATATTGCCTTAGTCACAGCATTCATACTAGGAATGGTTTCCAATACATGTAACATGGTTTTTTTTGCCCTATATTAACCGAAATATTGCCTTAGTCACAGCATTCATACTAGGAATGGTTTCCAATACATGTAACATGGGTTTTTTTTGCCCTATATTAACCGAAATATTGCCTTAGTCACAGCATTCATACTAGGAATGGTTTCCAATACATGTAACATGTTTTTTTTTCCCTATATTAACCGAAATATTGCCTTAGTCACAGCATTCATGCAACTGATATGCATGATTTGTTTCTATTTTACAAACGGGTAGTTACAATGTTGAGATCCTCTGCTAGAAAACATTAAAGAAATAACGTGCGAGAATGCAAAATGTAGGCCGAGAGTGCAAAATGTAGGCCTATCTATGGCTGTGCAAATGGATCTACACCTGGTGCAATAATGATAAAATACAAAAACAATTTTAAACAGCAAAACTATCATCTTGGTCAAATACAATGATTCATGAAAAAAACAAAAAAACAATTTGCTTAGAAACTACTACAGTACCATATATTGGCTGTTCAAGCGACAAAATTATTATATTTGGACAGTAAACAACAATAACTCATGTACTACGAATGGCTGCTATACAATAACTGAAACGTCATTTACAAACTTAAAACATCCAAGCTTGAATAACTGTAATTATTCACTATGAAATTCATGCAACATCTTAAATAAATTGCTGAAATATGCAAAACACTAAATACATTTCTCTGAAGATTAAATGGTGGCATCGCCAGTCAGGCACTACTTCACAAGAGTAAACAGGTAAGAGTCACCGAGTCAGCCGAATGTTTACATGTCTGACGACGAATCATTCCAAATATTACAATTACGATGAAACAGCTACAGAATATTGTTACAAAAGGACTAAATACTTGTCCTGGCTAGTCGCTGTCCAAAGGCAAATAACATGGAACCTGCATAGATACAAAATATAATAAAATATAGTTTTTCCATAAAGTCTAAGAAATTGCACTGTTTTCGCTAAGGTCTAAACGAATTGGTTTCCTTAGACTTGTCCCTCTATAGTAGCACATGTGACTATGCATAAAATTATATACAAACTTGGAGATGCCAAACACTACAAACTTATCCAATATGACTAGGAATTCCTGGTTGAACTTGATTTATTTCCTGTGATAAGCTGTTAGCAAGCGCATCAGCTCTAGCACACAAACTACGCATCGCCTCAAAATCGACGTAGCAAGTAAAATGCTGTAGTTATTAAGATAGAGACTATTAAGCATTTATAATAAGCACGATAGGTGTATTACTTGCAAAACTGCATAACAACATTCTGACAAACAAGTTTCAGCTACAAGCTGAGAAACGTTTAAGAATTACAAGGACATTAAATATTAAATTAAAGAAAGAAAGAAAAGAAAGAAAGAAAAGAAAAAAAAAACACGAATTTCAAACAGTTGTAGGCAAACTACTGCACGTTTGTATAAATCCTTGAGAAAAGAAGACACGAAAACTCCAAGCTACATTACGGCGTGCTGTAAAAGTTGTTAATTAATGAAAACACGACCAAGCTTTACAAAAGCACAAACACATTTTAATGTGTAACAGCGAGAAGTTGGACATAAATCGGACCCTCTCCCAACTTCCTCGCCTAAAGATAGACAGATTGTATGCCGTAACGAAATTAAAATGACCATTTTAAACTGAAAACACAGATTTTAAATTCACCAAAAGGAAAAAAGTGCATTGAGAAGTGAGTGAGAGAAAGAGAGAGAGGGGGGAGGAAAGAGAGGGAGAGAAGGAGAGAGAAAGGGAAGGAGAAAGAGAGAGAGAGAGAGAGAGAGAGAGAGAGAGGGGGGGGGAAGGAGCGAGAGAGAGATCCAATAAATAGACAAGAACGTATAAGCAGACACACACGCACGTTTACACTAACACGCGCGCGCGCTCACACGCATACACACACACATATTATATTCTTTTACAAAAAAAGATAAAAGAAATAGTGTGCTGAAGAACCTTAAATACTTGAGATACGAAGAAGAAAAACATTTAGTGCATGAACAATACTAAGAAAAAACAACAACAACATCAGCTCAGTAAAATAAGAACCTTAAATACTTGAGATACGAAGAAAAAAACCATGTAGTGCATGAATAATAATAAGAAAAAAAACCAACAACATCAGCTCAGTAAAATAAGAAACTTAAATACTTGAGATACGAAGAAGAGAAACATTTAGTGCATGAATAATAATAAGAAAAAAACCAACAACATCAGCTCAGTAAAATAACAGAAAGTGTACTCAAGGCAAATGGAATAACAAACGACCAAGTTAAATTAAGAACCAAATTATAAATACATTGTTTCTTTAAAGCAATTTCAATTAAACAAACAAACAAACAAACAAACGTCGCGCGCCTGCTCATACACACACATACACAAAAAACTACTATTAACTTTAAATAAATAAAATATGTCTTTCTTAAAAGAATATTGGTCTTCTAATTGTATACAGTTGAGTTAACTGCATTCCTAGAGAGATATAGGGGGAAGGGAGGGGAGGGAGGGCAAAATTTCGTTAAGAGAAAATCGAGATTCCACAAAGACAGGAAAAGAAACGAAAAAATCCGTTTATTAAAAAAAAAAAAAAAAACATCATCAGCATAACAACAAACACAGAATAAAAACTGCGTACATGAACACGAAACTGTGCTAATCAAAATATGACAAATAATATCATAATGTTAAAGACGTACGCAAAGCCCAGACAATAACACGCACTTTTAGAGATAAGAACAAAAATCACATAAAAGCTGAAAAACATCAACAACAAATCAGTGTATAATACCTAAAACGGCAGCCGCTCCCTTTTTGAACATTGCCACTTGATAATAGAGGAAAACACAAACACAAAGGGTTACTGCATAGTGTCATGGCATCCGGAATCTACCAAGCACAAAGTATATACCATTACTACTTTTTACCTGGCTTTGGGCAGATTCAGTTTTAGCGCTGAGTAATTCCAGCACCGCTTGACTGTGTTACCCCCATTTAAAGAATTATTTCTATTTTTTGTCTCCTTCTTCTTCCTCTTCTTCTTCTCCTCCTCCTCCTCTCCATCCTCCTTTTCTTTCTTCGTCTCTCCTTCTCCTTATTCTCCTTAATTATACTCTCTGTTAATTAGGTATACAAAAAGTGACGATGTGATTTCGGAAACGCTAAATAAACATTGAAACTAATTAAAGATAATATCTTCCATCTTGTTTCTTATGGTTAACAAATAAGCAATAAAGGAACCAATAATACACAAGACTCAATCAAATTACTCGTGTAATAAAATCAAATACAGATTTTTACAAATGAAAACCAAGTCGATAAAGTGATTTGTGTTTTAACAAGCTAAGTGAATATTTCAGTTAATTACTAATTGAAATGTTAGTACAATGGGTAAAATACTTGTTCCACAATCACAAAAACGTTACTGAAGGGCTTAGGGGTAGGGGGCATGGATTTGTTAAGCAGCGCACGCGCAGTCCGCATGCAATACCTAATTAATTCTGTTGCCAAAGTTTTGTGGTATTTTGTGACCATGTACAATTACGCTCACTGCTTATAGCCTTCCATGATTCGTTTTCAGGTTTTATTTGATAGCAACAGGTTGTTGTTGTTGTTGTTGTTGTTGTTGTTGTTGTTGTTGTTGTTGTTGTTGTTAGTGGTGGTGGTGGTGGTGGTGGTGGTGCTGCTGCTGCTGCTCCTCCTCTTCTTCTTCTTCTTCTTCTTCTGTCTGTTCATTAACTTACGTATACCGACTTCTATTAGTCGCTCCTTTTCTAAAGGGTATAATGCGCGTCTCAGAACATACTATTATCATGATAACCAACCTCGCTACTAACTATACAGAACTCAATAAGTTCATTTAGTCACAAATTCAGTATTATAAGGAATATTTTTGTATTCCTATTTCTTAATCAAGGACGTACCACAAACAGTAGCTGATGACAGATACTAGGCCACTTTCCTAAAGGGAGTGGATGGTTACAGGGGTGAGGGCGGGGGGAATATTGCAATAAAAGGCGGTAGGACGTGAAGGGGGGGGGGGGAAGGGTAGCGAGGTGAGGGGTGGAGTTATTTCTGGGAGAGAGAGAGAGAGAGAGAGAGAGGGAGAGAGAGAGGGAGGGAGAGAGAGGGAGAGAGACAGAGAGACAGACAGACAGACAGAGAGACAGACAGACAGACCGACCGAGATAGACAAGAGAGACAGAGACGGATTTTAGAATAAGGTTATTATTTCACCTTTCACAGCTGTGATTCGTCCTTTATAACTAATAAGCTTATTAATGCCAAGGTAAGCTTCCTCACTACCTATCATGCACGCTTTCCGTTCACACTTCTAACCTCACATACTACTTGAGTCAGGGTCAAATTAGAACCAATTACAGAGAACAATTCAGGGGTAATCTAAGATAGGTATGTCTGCACATTCCACCATCCTAAGATACCCAATCATTATCAACTCAATTAGTATCAAACAATTTTTTTTAATGGCATGAAAATCCAAACACATCATTCTTTTAATGGCGCACGAAACTAGCAGATGCTAAAAATGATAACATACCATAACCTTCTGGGAAAGCTAGCAGCTCTGTCAAACCATAACCTCAAAAGCGTCAAAATGAACCCGAAACAAAATGTTAAGTCGGGTGGCGAAGGGAGGGGGGGGGAGAGAGGGGGGAGGGGTAGGGAGAGGGAGGGGCAAACAAAGCCATACTGTTATATGAATGGTGTTCTTCCGGAAAATTTCAGCTATAATTTCACACTTTTTGATTCACATACGCACACTACCCTTTGAGCCAAGTAAAGAAGTAACATTACAAAAAAAAATACTCACATGGTCGACATCTGCATTTCTTTATGGCACGAACGTCTGTGACATCGCGATGACAGTTTTTACAGTAATAGAATGCCCTGCAACGCCAGATTTGAAACATTACAATGCATCAAATAAGCTTACATTAGAAAGAAGAAGAAAAATGAGGAGGAGGAGGAGGAGGAAAAGGAGTAGAAGTAGAAGAAGATGACGACAACGACAACGATGACGATGATGATGATGATGATGATGAGGAGGATGAGGATGATGAGGATGATCCTATCCTATCCCGTAACTCGGAGGTCGATTAAACAGATAATCGTTTAACCAGCGTACTCCATCTTTCCCTGTCCTCAGCAACCCTGATGGTTTCGCTCAGTGTCAAACCAGTCAATTCTCGAATGTTGTCCTCCCACCTCTTTTTCTGTCTCCCTCTTCTTCTACCTCCTTGCACTGTGCCTTGCAGGATGGCCTTTGCAAGACCTGATATCTGGTGACGTGGCCATACCATCGGAGTTTCCGTTTCTTCACCACTGTGAGTAGGTCATCGTGGTCCAATGGCTTGTGTGATGGTCTGTTGGATTTCGTTGTTGGTGATGTGCTGGGTATAGGAAATGCCCCAAAATCTTCTGTAGCACTTCATCTCCATGCTTTGTATTCTTCATTGTAGATCTACTGTGAGGGTCCATGTTTCACAAGCGTATAGAAGATGGAGATGACAAGGGAGCGCAGCAGTCTTACCTTGGAATGTATGCTGATGGTCTTGTCTTTCCAAATTGGCTTCAACCTCGCTAGGGCAGCAGCAGTGATGATGATGATAAGAAGAAAAAAGGAAGAGAGAGGGGGATGAGGATGTCGGCACCCAGTGTAGATGTTTTGTGAAGACGCGACGGCTCTGGGCAGCCCTGACGGCTAGAAACCTTCTGTCAGCCCTCACGTCTAAGCGATGTATTCAGTGTTTGATATAATATTATAGTGACGACAAAGAGCTTATGACGGAAAGAGAGAGAACTTCCATTATGTCCTATACAAAAATGCGAGACGCTCTCATGGATTATTTCCCTTTGCTCGGGCTGGCTATATTTCACCATCTGCTATATGAATGATCTGTGCGTTGTAACTTATTGAGCCTATGCCATTGCAAAAGAACATTTTTATTTTAACGTTTGCAAAAACCAAACTTTTAACCATCATTATTATTAACATTCCGCTACTGCTGTCTATTTTTTTTATGTTTACTTATTGACATTTATTAGGTGCTTTTATGCTGCTTATGTGTGTATGTCATAGGTTCGTTTTCTGCCCTGGAATTTATTATTTTTTAATCAACGACAGATATTTTAAAATTAAAATATGCATGACAGACTGTTTCATTTATCCGAAACTGTAAATCCGTAATCGTGAGAGAGAGAGAGAGAGAGAGAGAGAGAGTGAGAGAGAGAGAGAGAGAGAGTGAGAGAGAGAGAGAGAGAGAGAGAGAGAGAGAGAGAGAGAGAGAGAGAGAGAGAGAGCTCTGTAATTCAATCAATTAATCACAATAAAGCACAATAACAAAATGTTTCACTAATAGTGAGAATTTAATTTATATCAGGTGTCCCCCTACCCCCCAACCCTCTCACCTCCCACATCACTGGCTTAATAACATCAGTCACTTCATGGAAAATAATTAATTAATCAGACAGAACAATCAGAACCTACTGGCTAGACTACAACATTCCACGCAATATAGATCTAATGCGCAGAAATTATGCTCTGTGGGTTCGGGCAAATAGAATAGACCCAACGTTTCCCGGCGTGTCGTAAGAGGCGACTAACAGGGGTGATGTTAGCACGGCATCACTGGGCGAAAGTCTTCTACACAGAAGTCACCGGCCAGGGCGGAGGAACCTCGCGTTACTACAGGTTCAACGACCATGTGCTCAGGGCCAAGGCGAGCCACACTGTATTCGTGGATTTCGGCTGTGGCCAACAGCCTGGAGAGGATTGGGCCCTGCCAGGTCTTTTTTGCCCAAGACACAACACATGATGAGGCTATCCACTAATTCCATGCCGGATCGGTCGTCGCCCGGCTACACAAGGACCGCGCCTTCCGTTGGCCACCAGGACGGAGGTGTTAAGTATGCTACTGATGGACAAATTAGCAAGATCCGCACGAGAAACAACATCGTCATAGGAACCTGGAATGTCAGGACCCTAACTGCGGAAGGAAAATTAGAAGAACTGGCCCACAAGCTGGACCACTATCGATGGAACGTTCTAGGTATCAGCGAACTGCGCTGGAAAGGCCTAGGTGAAACAACGACTGACAAAGGCCACAAGCTCTATTTCAGCGGTAGAGATGACAGGCACGAACACGGCGTTGGATTCTTGGTCCACAAGAACATTCTAGCCACTGTCATGGGTTGCCGCCCAGTCTCCAGTAGACTCATTACCATCCGTCTGAGAGCAACCCCTTTCAACATTACCATCATCCAGGCCTATGCCCCAACATCAGACTATGAAGACAGCGAAGTGGAGGATTTTTATGAAAATATACAGGCGGTCCTTGACCAAGTGCCGAAGAAGGACATAGTCATAGTGCAAGGCGACTGGAATGCCAAGGTTGGCCAAGATGCGCACCACAACTGGGGAGACACATGTGGACCCCACTGCAACAACGAGACAAATGACAGGGGTCTGAGGCTATTGGAGTTTGCCAGATACAACAATCTGGTACTGGCAAACACGCTTGGTCTCCACAAAAAATCCAGACGATGGACATGGCACAGTCCCGGCGGGGAACATCACAACCAGATCGACTACATCATGGTCAAGAAACGCTTCAGATCAAGCATCAACATTGGCAGGACACGCACTTTTCCAGGAGCAGACATTGGAAGTGACCACGATCTCGTGATGATGTCTTTCCGGCTCCATTTGAAGAGAGTAAATACAGCAAAGTGCACTAGGCTGAAGTTCGACCTGGACAAACTGCAAGACCCGGAGGTGGCAAAAATATTTCAGGCCACAATTGGAGGGAAATTTGCACCACTGCTTATTTTGGGGGCAGGCGAAGTAGATGTCAACACCATGACCAATACCTTCAACTCAGCTGTAACAGATGCCGCCACTGAGATCCTTGGCAAGCACCGACCAAAGAAGAAGCCGTGGATCACACCTGAACTTTTGGATCTGTGTGATAAACGAAGAGAGTTAAAAAAGAAAAAGAACACCTCACAGGGAGCTGATGTCTACCGAAAAATCAACAATGACATCCGAAAAGGCATGCGCACAGCAAAGGAGAACTGGATAGAAGATCAATGCCAGGAAATAGAGAACAATCTGAACAAGAACAACAGCAAGAAGGCCTACCAGACTGTGAAGCGGCTGACAAGTGTTAAACAGCCCAAAGTCTCCACTATCCAAAGCAAGTCTGGCATATGCCTTACAGAAGAACAAGAAGTCTTGGACAGATGGACAGAGTACTGCTCTGACCTTTACAACCATACACCAAATGGAGACCCATCAGTTCTAGCATGTCCCGAGAGCAAAGAAGAAGAAGAAATCCTCCCAATTCTCCGGGAAGAAGTTGAGGCAGCAGTGCAATCGCTGAAGAAAGGGAAGTCAGCGGGAGTGGACAACATACCAGCGGAACTGCTACAAGCAGGAGGAGAAGCGATGACTGATGCTCTCACCATTATCTGTAACAAGATCTGGCAGAGTGGGGAATGGCCTACACCATGGACCCAGTCGCTTGTCATCACTCTTCCCAAAAAAGGTAACCTTCAGGAGTGTGAAAATTACCGCACCATCAGCCTCATCAGCCATCCCAGCAAGGTCCTCCTGAAAATAATACTCAACAGGTTGAAACCACAAGCTGAACAAATCATAGCTGAAGAACAAGCAGGATTCATGGCAGGGCGAAGTACCACTGAACAGATTTTCAACCTCAGAATAATCTGTGAGAAATACCTACAGCACCAACAACATCTATATCATGTGTTCATAGACTTCAAGAAGGCATTTGACCGAGTCTGGCATGCAGCTCTATGGGCAACCATGAAAGTGTACAACATCAGCCCTAAAATTATAGAAGTCATCAAAAGCCTGTATGACAAGGCTACCAGTGCAGTCCTCCATAACAGCGTCATCGGGAACTGGTTCAGAACAACAATCGGTGTGCGTCAAGGATGCCTACTCTCTCCAACACTCTTCAACATCTTCCTAGAGCGCATCATGTCAGATGCTCTTGCAGATCACGAAGGCACAGTCAGCATAGGGGGCAGAGCAATCTCCAATCTTCGTTTTGCGGATGATATTGATGGATTGGCTGGAGAGGAACAAGAACTTGAACAGCTTGTACAGAGGCTTGACACCACCTCCAGAGCCTATGGAATGGAAATAAGTGCACAGAAGACCAAAATGATGACCAACAACACCAATGGCATCAACACGGACATCAAAGTACAAGGCCAATCCCTCAACACAGTGCACAGCTTCAAATATTTAGGAGCCATTGTGTCAGACAATGGGTCTCGACAGGAAGTCCTCTCCAGGATCGCACAAACAACTGCTGCCCTGACAAGGTTGAAGCCCATTTGGAAAGACAGAACCATCAGTCTACATTCCAAAGTAAGACTGCTGCGCTCTCTGGTCATCTCCATCTTCCTATATGCTTGCGAAGCATGGACCCTCACAGCAGATCTCCAACGAAGAATACAAAGCATGGAGATGAGGTGCTACAGAAGACTTCTGTGCATTTCCTATACCCAACACATCACCAACGACGAAGTCCGACAGACCATCACACAAGCCATTGGACAACACGATGACCTGCTCACAGTGGTGAAGAAACGGAAACTCCGATGGTATGGCCACGTCACCAGATCATCAGGCCTTGCAAAGACCATTCTGCAAGGCACAGTGCAAGGAGGTAGAAGAAGGGGGAGACCGAAAAAGAGGTGGGAGGACAACATTCGAGAATGGACTGGTTTGACACTGAGCGAAGCCATGAGGGCTGCTGAGGACAGAGAAAGATGGAGTATGCTGGTTAAACGATCATCTGTGGTGCCCCTACGACCTTCTGGTTATGGGACAGGATAGGATAGGATAGGATAGGATAGGCGCAGAAATTCACAGATCAGAACAAGGACCGAGTTTCTACATTACATTTTTTTCCCCGTTTACTCTCAAACGAAAAGGGATTACAACGTACAGATCAAGGACCATTTTTGTGCCTAGATAAGGGGTTATCTTGCACAGTATTTGATCACGAGGAGAAAACAGACTTAGTCTAATTTAACTTGTTAACATAAGCAGTTTGACGAAGTCAAACTGCCAATCTGACATCTACTTTTGAAATATAAGCACAAATATAGTCAAACAACCTAGCAATAACATAAACAGTGAGCGACCTGTTGAACGTAAACTGTCAGCAAGCAAACTGTTTTGGATTTAGCACATAGGTATAACATGAATCATTCAAGCCACTCTCCGATTGTTTTAACACTAACAACACTGCAGCGGTCTTAGTTTAGGCCTACATAAACACAAAAGTTTTTCAATTGCAATTTAACTTTCTTTGTCTCTTAGAAATTTGAAAAAGGACTTGCCAACACAACTTTTCTTGTATCTGCCATTATGG
This sequence comes from Oncomelania hupensis, assembly GCA_036898135.1. Taxonomy (NCBI): domain Eukaryota; kingdom Metazoa; phylum Mollusca; class Gastropoda; order Littorinimorpha; family Pomatiopsidae; genus Oncomelania; species Oncomelania hupensis. Next base: position 93,374,261 of record CM072512.1, read on the forward strand.
CAATTGATAGCTGTGCAAAAGTCACCGCCCTGTTTCACTCGGTCGCCTTTTGACTTTCTGCCACGAGCCATTTTCAGCATGTCGACAAGGGAGCATAACTCGTACATTTCATCTCGCGGTTCTGTACCAAGTTCCCCCTCTTTCTATCATAAGCTCTTTGGTGACGACCCACCAAGGGGAATTCCCGAAAATAGCGCTTAGGTCTACCGACCAAACACGGTCGACTTGAAGCCAGTTTGACTACCCGGGTAAAAAAAAACAAAAAAAAAGTTCGTGCAATGAAACTTTCGGCTTCTCTAGGCGACGCCTAAGGTTAAATGTTAATGAAGTCAGCTGTCTTTTTCGAACCGTTTGATAATATTTTCGAGCCGTTTGTTAACGCCGGATAGCGCCCTCACTTGGTTTCATCCAAGAAGTGAAATCGGTTTGTTTAAAAGGAAAGAGCGCAATCTTGTAGAGAAATACTGATTGTGGGGTGTTTCCGTCACCCATCACAATCCTCTTCATCCCGTAGACATTTGCGCTTTTCCCGTAATAACTTCTTTATCGAACACGAACCCAGCCCCTACCACTGTCAGAAGATGTCTCCCAGCATATCCGGGTCAGCCATCAGGGCTGCCCAGAAGATATCTTCCAATAGCCGTCGCGGCTTTAGCAATCGTCGACAGCGATGATGATGATGATGACGACGATGACGATGATGATGATGATGATGATGACAGACCTGTTCACCCCTACCAATGCCAGTCAGGAGTAAGCAGACTGTCTGTCAGGAGTTTCATCTGTCTGTCAGGAGTACAGTACTAGAATACATTTTTTGAGAGATTGAGAAAAAAGAAAACAAAAAGACAGTTAAATTTACTACAAAAACACATTAAAAATAAATTTGAAAAAGCATTCACTTATTTATTGCTTTAGCAATAAACGAGCTTATTGTGCGTTGGTTAGCCTGCTCTTGTTGCAACTGCTTGTGTCTACCACAGTTCACGTGCCTTTCAATGGCATTTCTACCGCCGTCCGCAACGCTGAAGTCAAGTTTGCAAATTTTGCAGTAAGCATAGTTTTCAGACCTTTCGGAACTCGTTAAGCACTTATGCAGTTCTGAATAAGAAGCATTCTACTTCTGCATGTAAAGCATCTTCTTTTTGGGTGGTGTTTGTCCACCATCTTCTGCGTTTTTTATTTTCGGCATCGCGAACAGACTAGTCACTTCGAAAACATGCACACATGCTCAATCACACACGAAAGAAAGTGCGAGAGCCGGAAATCGAAACTTGTACAGGAAATTCCAGTCTTTGTCTTATTACAGAAAACTTACGAAACGGAAGAAAAAGCGTCTTTCTACCCCAAAAAACTACTATTTTTTTTCATCGCTCGCGTTTGAAACCGGAGTTTTTGTTTTCAAAACGGATAAGCGGATTTTTACAGTCAAAACGGAGAAAATCCGGTCAAACCGGAGGAGTGAACAGCTCTGTGATGATGATGATGATGATGATGATGATGATGATGATGATGATGATGATGATGATGATGATGATACAGATGAAGATGGTGATGATCGATAGTCAAACATATTAAACTCATCTTTTAATCATGATGATACAAATGAAGATGGTGATGACAGTCAAACAAATTAAACTCACCTCTTGACTTCTTCGGCGGATTCTGCAATGAAAAAACCTTGTGTAGCATTCTCTATGCGCACTTTGGGACCTGGGTTAATCGCTAGAGTACTTTCCCTTGTGTCTTCCTGACGTACTTCAATGGCGGCCAGCAGCAACTTCAGCTTGGCGAAGCACAGCCTGAAATGGACAATTACTCTGCTATAGTAAACTGTCAAACTTTAAAGCTATTAAATATCTTGCTGTGGGTCATAGTATAACGAAAGCTAAAAGAAAGCAGGCCTATTTGTCTGTTTGGTTCAAAACCTGCAAGATGGATCTCGGAATGGCCATTACATTTCAAAGCTAGAAGTGCGCTATTTAAAAATAAAAATTCCCGTTGAGTTGGTGAACATTGCCCTCAATGGATATCATGGACCTATCTAATAACAAGATAATGGATGATCTAAACCAACAACAAGAACATGAACGTAAGTATAGTTCTTTTATGTAACGTCTATTCATTTATTAACCTAGGTAAAATTAAAGAAAGCACACGTTCTTTGGTAAAATGACACAAATAACTTACTCTGCAGCTTCAGGGAAGGTGAGTCCGTTGAAGGCGCTGGACAAGTATTCTGTATACATCTCCATAGCTGTACCGCGCATGTAGTCGGTCTGCCACTGTGGCATTTCTGGCGTCTGTTCAACGAGAAATGTAATACCGACATGAAAAGTACATTCTTACGTATTTAACAACACAATCAAATATAAGGAGATAAACGTTAAACATTCAGGGTAGAATTTTATTTTATTTTAGTGAGGAAAAAAATGTATACCTGTGATCATTGGATCTCTGCAATTGGCAGCCAGTGGAGGTTCATGAGTATGAGTTTAAAAACTCATTGCTCATTTCTACTTGTCCTGTCCAGCAGGACTGCTAGTTTGTTACACACATTTATTAAAGTTGGAATAAATTATCAAAACATTCATTTGTATTAGTTTACTTAAAGGCCAGGGTATCAAGAATATTTATTTTATTATTTATTGTATGTATTTATATTTTATTATAATTATTTTTTTGTGAGGGGTGGGTAGTGGAGGGTTGGGGGAAGACAATGAGGTTTCCTTGGTCAAATGCACTGTTGTCACCTTACAAGATAATATTATGGGTAATGGTCGTTCAGGCCGACCGCTATGCTTTGAATTATAGCCGTCTTTTTCTTGTGGTATAAACAAACAACATTTCTTGTGGTGTAAACAAACAACTCTGCCTACTATACACGCTTTCGCTGCAGTGCTATTTTAGACTGAACCTTGATGCTATTAATAAACATATAAACACATGAATTTATCGTTTTTTTTTCTTGACTTAATCTTATTTTCTCGGGTAAGACACAACACTCACTGTGAATTTGAAAAAAAAAGAAACTCTGAGACGCTCTTTAAAAAAATTTGTAATTTAATTCAATTTTAATTCAATTCAATTTTTTTTTTAACGTCTATGAATTTAGAACCACACGCATGGACAAGCAAACATAATAACCAAAAGTAATAATTTAAAGTTGAACTATACTTATAAAACATAACTTTATTACACAAGTTTACCAACTGCAGACATTTCCCTCTCCCCCCCCCTTTTCCCACCCCCTCAATCCCCGCCTTGTGGGGATACCGGGGGATCTTTTAGTATAAATAGTTCCCCCCACTTTCTGGAAGTTCAGTGCTTTAACTTTCCTCTTTATCATCACTCTTGATATTTCTGCCTTGGTTTTTCTTTTCGGTTGTCTACAGTATTCACTCTTTCAATACAATATGTCAATCACCTGTATTTTTTCCATCAATCCCTTTCACAACATTTTAATGATATTCAGGTGGGCCTGCCTAGCCTGTGGTGACTAGGTAGTGAAAATTGTTCACACCAGGATGATCTGTGGGTCTTTCAGGTGTTATTTGCCGATTCTACATTCTTTATGTATATGTTTTGAGTCTTATGAATATTTGTCATATATTTTATACACTTTTTTTGTAATCTGGGGGTGACAAATTAAGCGGAAGGGCTGATGCCCTCAGCATTACCTAGCTTTATTTTACCTTAGGATGTGGTAGGGTAGTCATAGTTTCATGAATCTGTATTTGTATGTGTGTGTTTTTAATGGATCCTACACGTGTTTCCGATCTTGTAAGAGATAGATCCATTCTTGTGAGTGTGGTCCACGACCGCTGCAGACATGTAGATCTAAATTATACGGACAATATCTATTATTGCCCGACTATGTAACAAAATGTCGATTTGTAAGCCAGTCAGTACTATAGTACATTGTTCTACTTGAATCATTTGAAAGTCTTAAAACGCTTTTGTGTTAACGTAGACTTTCTTACAGGTTTGTAAGACCTCATAGTAAAGAGGTTGGCCATGAGTGTTGAGAAGCCAGGAGCCAGGCAGCTCTGTGCGATGAAACCCAGCTTCAGCTCTGCCACGCACACAGCGTCATCACCTCGCTTCCAGTCCCAGCTTGGAATATTCAACAGGTACGCCTGGTACAGGAAAGTCATCATGTGGTAATCACGTGTAAAATTATCGTGTTACGTCAACAGAAGCAGCTGAACTAGTGCGTTTCTCTCAAACCATAGAGACTAAACTGTGAGATACAGCCTACGTATTTCTAGTACAGAAAAGCCTCTGTCTTGATGCATTCATAGGCAGGCAAATAGGCAGCGTTCTAGCTGAGCCAGGTTACACATTGACAAACACTTCTACTACTGTTTGGAAAGCAACAAGACTTCCATCGTAGTCAAATCTACCGTTTTGTTTTGATTGTCCGTTGTTTTATTTACCTTCTGTTCAAAGCAGTGATTTTGGACTACAAAATAAAGAATGTTGAGAGAAGGGAATGAATACTGGAGTTTGTTATAATAGTATTGACAAATTTAAACTGTAAAAAAATATAACAGTAATAAGTGTGCATTTATTTTCTTAATTGTGTCCCAGGACATCAGATGGCAATACATGGACTAGACAGAAGAACATCACTGTCAAATTGACGAATTTATCGAGCTAAATACCTCAATACAACTCTATTAAAGCAAAGAAACCTCGTCCTGTGTGACAGTGTGAGCACGGAGGAAACCACGTATACACAATGACACCACTGGAACGTCATTTAGGGCTACAAAACAAATGGAAAAGATGAAGAGTTTTGGGATCGTTAAATGAGGCCTTCCAACCTTATTGTGATACTGCAGAAGCTGGACGATGACTTTGATGTCGGAGTAGTAGTTTTTAACGGAGATCACTCGCATGATGTTGGCTGCGTCCTCTTGGTCTGGGTCCTGGCAGTATTTGTTGGCCAGCACCAAGCACGCGTCCGCTTGGCGTATCTGAAGAGGAAAAGCTTGGTTAGGTATCTATTACATCCAAGTGAGATAAGCAACGCAAACTAAATCTATTTCCCCCTTTAGGTCAGTTTTGAAAAGAACAAATAAATATCCAGGACACTTACCCTAACTCTTTCCAAATCGTTGGCGTCCATGACTGAACCCTGGAAGTATTCGACTTGTGTAAAATGCCTCTTCAACAAGCCCTCCAGCTCTAGATCAGGTAGTCCCCTTATAACAAACCAAAATATGTTTGATGAGAAACTGCATTCCACTATGCTTCTTTGTAAAAAAAAAAAATTCTAATAGACTTTTGTTTTATTATATTGAATTTGTTATTGTTGCGGGTTTGACAAGTTACAGCAATCATTGTGATAAATGGGTTTAAGATGATTCACTTCACTCTTCTGAGACTGTTTCTGTAGGTTAACCTCGTGCAAACATATAAAGTGCCACCCCATATTTGTGTCTGTTAGATGTGTGCCCTCGCAACGCTCTACACACACACATATGCACACACACACACACACACACACACACACACACACACACACACACTCAAATTCCGACCATCCTCAGAGTTTTTCTCCCCCTTTAATGAAAAGTCTTCTGCACCAAGGGCCTCATTAGACAATAGACCAAAACATGTATAAATGGTAGTACGGACAAACTTATTGTAAAATGAAAAGTTCTAATGTTAAAGTAAGTTTTTGTTTTGCATTTGGTTAAAGTGTCTTGTTTCATTTGTTTTGTTTTTTTAAAATCAGGTCAATTCTTTTTTTTTCTTTTTTTTTAAAAGAAAGAGAATTAAGCACGTCTTAAACGTTTTAATGTGCGGCTTCACCTTGCTGCTTTCTTTTGGTTGGATAATATATTGTAAGAAGATGTTATCTGTGATTGGTGCAAAACCTCAATTAATTTCGCGTTGCTCGGTTTAAAAAGATACCTCTTTTTTAAATTTTTAATTTAACCCTTGTGTAAACCATTATATTTCTACTCCATACTGCCTTGTATTTTCTCGTGGCATCCAGGTATCACCACAGCCTACCCTCCCACACACCCCTCCGCTTTCCCCCATCCCGATTTGTTGCATTCCAACGTGAAGCAGAAGAACAAAAATAAAATAGAAATTGATGATAACGACGACGACGACGATGATGAGGATGATGATGAGGATGATGATGATGAGGAGGAGAAGAAGAAGAAGAAGAAGAAGAAGAAGAAGAAGAAGAAGAAGAAGAAAAAAAAAAAAAAACTAGTTGTATGCTGTTTATTCCTCGGCGGCAGGGATAGCTCAGTGGTCAGAGCGCACGACTTGTGTGAGTGCGTCTTGGACGACGTGGGTTCGAAGCATGACTTCAGCAAACTATTGTGTGATTGCTGGATATTACGGGCCAGCGCCTTGAGAAGCTCTCTGAGCTTGTAAGTGCGCTATATAAGAGAAATCTCTTTCTTTCTCTTTTTTTCTTTATGTAGTTTTAGTAGGTATGTGTGTGCTTGTGTGTGTATGTGGTTTTACTGTCATATCATTTCGATAGACAAATAAATAATTGTATGCCGTTTATACTGCACAATTCCCCCAAACAAACTGACTCGAATCGCAAGGCACGGCTTTACACTATCCACCCCTAGCCATAAAATGCACCACTAGACATTTTAATTATTTACATACATTTTATCTTATCTACATTCTTCAAGCCACTTTAACTCCTCGCAGCCTTTAAGGTAGCATTTTTCATTATTTCTTTGTTTAACAGGGTCCTCAAAACAAGTGTACATTTTCTAAAATGTTAAGGAGTTTCTACATAACTGATAAAATGTTTCTAAATAACTGGTAAATGTACATTTCTAAAGAGTTTCTACATAACTGGTAAATGTATATTTCTAAAGAGTTTCTACATAACTGGCAAATGTACATTTCTGAAGGGTTTTCAACAGAAAACTGCTAGATGAAAATGTTTTAAGGGTTTTCTACAAAATTGCTAAATGTGCATCCCTGTGGGTTTTCTACATTACTGCTAAATGTACATCCTTAGGGTTTTTTCTTCTTAACTGCTAGACCAAAATCCTTGTAACGTTTTTACTTGGTGAATAAATATTCTTATCTTAAATATACATTTTTAAAGGAATTTCTTCCTAACTGCTAAATATAAATTTTTAAAGGGTTTGCTACATAACTGCTAAATATACATCCTTAAGGGTTTTCTTCAAAAGTGCGAACTATTCATTTTTAAGGAGTTTCTACATAACTGCTAAATGTAAATTCTTAAAAGTTTTCACATTCAAGAATTCATCCCATTACTCGACCCTTTGAGGGTGTGGAGGATACAAAAACATAAGCGTTACAATCTTTATTCAGTTACAATAAACAACAAAACAACAACAACAACAACAACAGTACTAACATTCCAACTGTAACAGTCAAAACAATGACATTCGACCAACATTATTAATATTAATAGTGTACGCCATTTCTTAATTTTGATACATTTTCTCAATTTCAGTAACTTGTTTCTTTCTACATAACTGCTAAAGGTTTTAGCACCATTGCTATCACGTTGACTCACTTGTGAAGGAACACAATCTCAACGTCCACGTCCTCCCGGTCTTTGTGCAGGAAGTCTTTCAAGAAGTTCAGCACGGATTCGTATGTAATGTGACCACATACCAGCACATGTCTGAAGAAGACGAAGGAGGAGAAAAAGCAGCACACCATTTTGTAAACCAAAATTAATATAACACAGGCTCCATAAATCTTCTAGTCTGGCGCGCTTGATGTCCTTTATTTTAAGCTTTGCATTTGTGTACCCTTTAAGTCTTCCATGTTGTGTTTGCGTGTCTGGTGGATAAAATTATTTTTAAACCAATGTCCGTTAGAATTGTTTTATCTTGTCTTTGTACTGGTGTCCTGTTTACCGCTTCATTTTCATCGGTCCGTTATAGATCTAGGACTGAAGAAAATGGAAACATCTCTGAATCGCACTTTTAAAAATAATACGGCGTTGTATGTCATATTTATTTTGTAAATTTGTTTTACTAAAACATTGGAGGAAGAAAAAAGTACTTAAAGGATAACCAACACACGACCATTGATTTAGAGAATAGTTTGGAGTAAATCATATTCTTCGGTTATCCAGGGGAGGTGACAATAGAAAGAAAAAAAGTTTACAAAATAAAGAAGAAGTACTAAGTAAAAACCTGTTATAACAAGAATAAAACAATAATTGTCAATTTGGCAAACATCTTTCATCCCAAAATGACAAGCTTCCATATTCAGAAATCGAATTTGACACAGGAAGATTAAAAAATAAAAGTGGCAAGAAAAGACCTTTTGTATGCTACTATGCAAAATCAGCTATTTCAAGGACATTAACCGACTACGCAAACAAAATTTATTATATTCAATACTGACAAATATTTGGCTTGCCAAGTAAATAAAACTCAACAGCAGACCTAAATCGCATATCTCATTTTCTCAATCTCTTTTTAAAATGGTTCACGCATCAGCAGTCATCCAAAGTTATCGTCATATAATATTCTTTTTGTATCTCACTTAGGTAAGAAGACGTTAATAAAAACAAACACACACAAAAATAAACAAACTCATCCCATTCAACGACATATTCGCATTTACACTCATATGATGCAAACTGCTAATTTAATCTTGTTATCTGAACTTAACGGAAATGAATGATGTTTGATGTGTTACCTTTTCCCTCTTTCTTTCTTGTACGTGCCGCCATATTTCTGTCGTCTGCCAAGGATCTCAGCAATCTCTGGGATACAGCTTGTGAATGAGACCTACAACAGACGCAATGACGTACATTAATTTACACTTCAATGTATGCTTACCAACACAGAGCAGAGTTTGAACAGAGGTTTAAAGAAAACGGTGTTTGCAGCTTCCAAACTTTTAAACTATCCAGTTCCCCTTCTCCTCTATCGCACATCTTTATAAACCGGACTTTTAATGGCCACCAGATGCCTTTCAATATAGAAGAAGAAGAAGAAGAAGAAGAAGAAGAAGAAGAAGAAGAAGAAGAAGAAGAAGAAGATGGAGGGGGAAAGAAGAAGAAGAAGAAGAAGAAGGAGAAAGAAAGAAAGAAAGAAAAGAAAGAAGAAGAGATGGAAGAATAAAAAGAAGAGCAACAACAACAACAACACCAATAACAACAACAAGTAGAGGGAGGAGGAGGAAGCAAGAGGAGAAAAATGGGAAGAGAAATGACGAATGACAAATAGCACTCTTAGTTCTTTTGAGAGTTGTTCCCGAATCTGGTGCAAGCTATGTATTGGTAGCGTTTGTAGAGGTATGTGTGTGTAAGGGAGGGAGGACAAAAATTACACCAGTAAACAACCACTTGGCGTCTAGGAAGGGAAAACCCACAAGTCTTAATTGTAAATATCATAATCTCTCATTCCTCCTTTTTTGATTGTTGTTGCTCGCCGCAATACTGATCCTTTAGCAAATGGTCTCCCATAACCTGTAGGTCTCTTGGCGCTAATTTGGTCTAGGGCGGAAGCTGGCCAGTTTCCTCCATCTTCGGGCGAGTTGTTCGAGAAACAAGCCATTAGCATGGGAAGACAGTCCTCTGTCTGTCTCTGTCTGTCGGTCTCTGTCTCTCTCTCCATCTTTAGGTTTTGGGTCTTAAACACAAAACGTTCCTTCTGCCAGTTTTTCAGCTTGCTCATCATAGTCTTTTTTTTTTCGTCTTTTTGTACGCGGTAAGTCAAGAGAAAGCCGTTCAGAAGGTTTTCAGGATTTATAAGGGTGGTGCTCAACTCGATCCTTTTCTTTCGTGACTGAACTTTCTTCGGGTCAAAAGAAGGCCAAGAGTCAGGTATCCGATCATAGATGGGTGAGTTGAGATTCTTGTTTTACACGCTGATTCGTTTGTCGGCGTTCATCAAGCTAAGATAACAAGGGAGCTTATCATTGCTTTAACTATCCCATACAGAGTGTCGGGCTTGCTGAGGGCGTATGCTCAGAGGCCACAGGTGCGATGCTTTGCAACTGCCCGAAAAAGCGTTGAATGTCCTTACCACAACCAACACTGAGACTGTGCGATCTCTCTAGTATTCCATATGACCAAAATGCTGTCCTGCTATCTCTCTAGTATTCTATATGACCAAAATGCTGTCCTGCTATCCAGCCTGTAGTCGCAGAAAAATTCAATCCCAAAAGGGAGCAAAAAAAAAAAAAAAAAAAAAAAGAAACTGAGGGTCTGCATGTCTTCTGTGAACACTCTGATGCCTACAATAATTCATGAAGAAAACACTATCTGACTAGCCACCATCCTGGGACCGGACCCAACTTACCACGAGCATCTCAAACCACATCAGGCAGCGCGGAAACTTTGGATGATGAGACTCTTGTTTGAATACTCTTCGTATCATCAGTGTATACAGCCATCGTCCAGGTCGATCAATATTTCATAGGCAATTACTTTTATGGTCAACACTTTGAATACGCAGTAGTAACACTAACAGAACGACTAAGTATAATGCACGACAGCGCTGAATTAATTTCCGGCAATGGATTGAAACGCGTCTGCATTGTTTTACATAATGATTATATTATGTCTGTCTGTCTGTGTCTGTCTGTGTCTGTCTGTCTGTCCGCCTCCTTTCTCTCTCTGTCTCTGTCTTTGTCTCTCTCTCTCTCTCTCTCTCTCTCTCTCTCTCTCTCTCTCTCAGTGTATATTGTTTCCTTTAACAGATTTTGAAAGATAATGCATATGTGCTAGTTAATATGTATAATGTCCTCTTAGCTTTGTTGCTTACAAACCAATTGATATTTAGAATGCTACGAATGTTAAAAATAAATATAAAATTGATTTGCCACCCCCCTCCCCCATCCCCATTTCTTGCAATGCATGTCATGTACATACTGTACATGTGTTCTTACTCAAGTTGTAAACATGTAATTGGTTAATGTTGTTTTGTAATTTCAGTAGACTGAACCCTCTTTAGGGCGAGGACCAGATGTAAAAAACCAGATTACAGTTTATTTTACAACCTTCGTTAAATAAAGAATTATCTGATCTGATCTGATCTGATCTGATATCTCTCTCTCTCTCTCTCTCTCTCTCTCTCTCTCTCTCTCTCTCTCTCTCTCTCTCTCTCTCTCTCTCTGTGTACCTGTCACCTGTAAGCCATGGTAATCGAACTGTCAATACAAGGTCCACTTCGCAATGTTTAATGTAACAAGCTGTACAGCAAGATCGAATCCCTTTTAGGGTTGCATCAGTACAACAAAACATGAACAACCGCTTACGATCTTCGGTAAACTACAATGCATAGACATTATTAGGCTTACTAGTAGTAGTAGTCGTCGTCGTCGTCGTCGTAGTCGTAGTAGTAGTAGTAGTAGTAGCAGTAGTAACAGTACCATCATCATCATCATCATCATCATCATCATCATCATCATCATCATCATCATCATCATCATCATCATCATCATCATTATTAAGAAGGAACCGTAACCTTAAAAATAACATTGAAATAAAGCCGTGAAAGTACTGAAATGAACAGTATAGCAAAGTAATGACTATGTGACTACCGAAATGCCATGCCCTTTCAAAATTGCAGGAATGACATCGTGTGCTTCTTCTACAGCAACTGTTAGGGGTGGCTAAGTGATCCGAGGCGTGACATTGTATGCACCCTTTTAGCAACATGCGCGCGTCCCTTAGAACGGATTTTAGCTCAATGGACACGCTTCTTGACCAATAACTTCATAAATAAATTCACCAGTAATGCGCTGTCTGTCTGTCTGTCTGTCTGTCTGTCTCTCTTTCTCTTCATTTGTCCAAATCCGGTGAGCAAGCTTATTCTCTGTGTGAGTAGTTCTGCACTACACGACACGCAATACGTAACCCAAAGACCTGAATCTCTGGATCCTTGAGCGCATCCGGCTCCGGCCGGATGTCTCAGAATAAGCATGTTTTGATGCCACAAAAGACAAGACGGTCGCATGGGGGCTCATCCTCAGATTTACAGACCTTTGTAGCCCTGTGCAGTAATTTCAACTGTACTTGTTTAGCGGACCGAGCCTCCGAGCTTCCTGTTTACTGCTGAGCGAGACATTTCTCCCGGAGACCAGTAACAGTGCTACACAAATAGAGGGAGGCAGAGCAGATAAGTTGGTAAGTTTTAGCATCTAGATAGTTCAAATAATGGTCAATCGCTTTCTAGTGTCACTTTGTTCTTACAGCTAAAACCGAGACAAAATAGCTTCTCGCAAATTGGCAATGTTGAAAATGCTGATTTTCAATTTCACAGGGCTTAAAATGGTCGTCCGAGAAAAAAGAGGAAAATCAGCGCGTTTTCCCAACTATCAAAGAATATCTACTACGCTTTTTTTTAATTGAGTAGGGTATATTTTTTCCGAGGAAATATATATTTTTTTTCCGAGGAAGAAGATCACTTTCACGAGGAAAACCTCGGATCCGAGGAGGATTTTAAGCCCTGATTATTTCAGCTATGTGTGCGAATCTGGAAACGCATTTGAATGGCTTGTCATCTTGCTATGTACTGAGAAGAATTGAAAGCAACATTTGTGCCACAGAGGGGTAGTCGCCGGTTCCTTATGCCGAAGGTCGCGGGTTCGATTCCCGCAAGGGGCGAACATATGTGACTTGGTACGAGACTATTCAGGTCATCGAGGGTTTTCTCCGTGTACTCCGGTTTCCTCCCTCCCTTTTAGTAATGGTGTTAGATGCAATCAATCTAAAATGTCAAAAATAAAAACTCGTTCTCCTTTCCGTCTTCTAATAGCGATCTCACTTCTTTTACACCGCATATTTTGGTGACATGTGTGTGTGTGTGTGTGTGTGAAAGCGGGTGAAACATGTGAGCGTGTATGTTGGTGCAGATCGCCGCGCATTGAGCCTTATTGATGATTTGGGGACAAGCGCGTATAAGGCATCCATTTTTATTATTATTAGTGTAATCTCTAAGCAAGTACAAAGGCTGTATAGGAAAGTGGGTGAAGGGAGAAAGGCAACAGTAAACTGACCTTATGGCGTGAGCATACTATTGAATTGCTATACGAATGTCATTCATTGTCAAGTCCCTTGACAGTTAACAATTGTTTGATGCATTGTGGCTCAAAATTCGGACAGGCTGTGATGGGGCGGAGGCGTAGTTGCGGGTGGGGATGGGGGTGGGGAGAAGTGGGAGGGGAACCCCGCTGCGCTAGCAGACTTTGTATGTAGTCTACCCATCACAAACACTGACAGCAGCACTTTTATGCCAGCCTGCGGGAGGTATTCTATTGTTACAATATTATTATCAATATTAATTAACGTTACCATTCACAGGGAGAGAGAACAAGTGTTCGTTTACATTGTTTCCCCCACACAACCAATGTACTTCCTGCTGCACAGGGGAGCATGGATCGATACCAGAAATTAGATTTTTTTCCAACTTGATAAAGCTCCACAAAAGATTCATAATGCAAGAAATAGTAGGCTAACAATACCCTTTTTCCCCCACACAAGATTAATATAAAGCAAAGAACAATATACTGCCTTTATCGAGATTGACTTTGATTTACTACTGAAAGCGGTTGTTGGCATGCAAATTAATATTTTAGTAGTGTTTTCATAACCTTATACAGTGCTTGCTTTGTTGCAGCACGCAGTCTTCGTGTACGTGGCCAAGCAGGCATTGTTTGGGTCTCGTCTAGCGCCGTCACAAAAGGTTACGCTTCGCTAACGGCCAATAATCAGAGCTTCCGAAGTATAGCACCACATTTATACATATACTCGTATGTACATACATGTTTACATACACATATTTAAATATGACTTGAATCAGATGAATGAATGAATGAATGATCGGTGTCTTAACGATCTTTAATATCCCTATTTTGACGATGATGACGATGATGATGATGATGATGATGATGATGATGATGATGATGATGATGATGATGATGATGATGATGATGATGATGATGATGATGATGGCGACGCGCTCCTACTCATGCCAGGTTGCCACAAAGGCATGCTCATTTCTGTATGACATTTAATTCATATTGTCGTTGAGCTAGTTCAGCGGTACTTGGCGATAGGAAATGCATCAGATTACAGAAACTCTGACCCGTAACTAATTTGTGTTTGTGCTGGATCTCAATGACTGTACCTTGAGCAGCCCCTGGACCCTAATACTGGGGCTGAAAAATGCGCTGTATAAGAACTAGTCATGGTGGTATATGGTACAATAACATATAGGCTATATATTTCAATATTCCTCAAAGCTAAGCTTACTGTACAAAATAACTATGCAATATACAGCTGTTGCAACAGTGAAACAATGAAATGCAATTATACACATATTCCTGCACTCGACACAAAGGTTCTATCCTATCTTATCCTATCCTTATCCTATCCTATCATATTCCGTAACTCGAAAGTCGTTGGGGCACCCCAGATGATCGTTTAACCAGCGTACTCCATCTTTCTCTGTCCTCAGCAACCCTTATGGCTTCGCTCAGTGTCAAACCAGTCTATTCTCGAATGTTGTCCTCCCACTTCTTTTTTTGTCTCCCTCTTGTTTTGCTTCGTTGCACCGTGATTTTCAGATGGTCTTTGCAAGGCCTGATGCTCTGGTGACGTGCCCATACCTCGGAGTTTCCGTTTCTTCACCACTGCGAGCAAGTCATCAGAAAAGGTAGCATATTTAAATTGGAAACCAGACCTTTTTTCAAAGAAAAGCTCATATGCTTTGGTTTTAGTCTTTGGTTCATTACGATTCATTACTGCATGAGATATCACACAACTTGTTAAATCTGGCTAAATGCGGATGAGATCGGTTTGACAGCTGTTACAATTTGTCTACGTACTGTACATTACATCATCAGATTATGCACCTCACGCTACATAATTATATTCTTCCTGTTGCAACGACTTAAATATAAAGCTTCACAAGTTAGCATACGTTATTTTCTGTAAAACAAAATACTACACTCTGTATTTTCTTTCCACTGTCTACATGATATTGGTTTTTCAGTTGTAGATTTGTCTGCCTCCTTCTGAATATGTACTCTAAAATCATCATTATCGTCATTCATCAATTGTTTTCAGTATTCAAAACCTTGTGCAATTGCACGAGCAATACATCTTGCTGAATACATCTTACAAACTAGCTGAATCTTCTATTTTACTGAATTCTATCGATAAAACACGCACTCTTAACAAAGGCATTTAAGATAAATGTTAAACCAACAACGGGCAGACCAGGATTCCTATCGAAATTTAGAAATCCAAACGGAAACCCTGTTTGTCCACTATTTCGTGTTTGTCTCTTGCATACTTTATGCTGGATGTATACATTTCTGTGTCTCCACCAACAGTCGTGTTGCTAAAACAAAAACGTAATTGAATTTCAAATCACTTTTACCGAAGAGAGGGGTTAGCGAAGTACGGTACCGGTGGTGGTATTGTTAGAGTTGTCAATGACTGTCTTTGTTGTGTGTTTGATCCAAAGGAGGAAGGACGGAGGAAGGATGGTTAGTTGGAGGAGAGAACGGAGATGGGGAGGATGTGGGCGAAGAGGAATACTATAGTGATAAGATTAATTTACAGGTAACAAGCTTAAGAAAGAAAGAAAGAAAGAAAGAGAAGAAAGGGATTTCTCTTATAGAGCGCACTTACAAGCTCAGAGAGCTTCTCAAGGCGCTGGCCCGTAATATCCGGCAATTACAAAATAGTTTGCTGAAGTCAGGATTCGAACCCTCGTCGCCCAAGACTCGCTCGCAACAAGTCATGCGCTCTGACCACTGAGCTATCCCTGCCGCTTTGACGACGGATAAAATATGTTTTTGAAACAAACAACAGAGAGAGACAGACAAACAGACAGACAGACAGACAGAGATATACAGAAAGAGAAAGAGAGAGACAGAGAGGGAGACAGACACAGACAGACCGATAGAAAGAGAGTGATTGAAAAAAACATTGGTGAAAGATAATTGAGTAAGTATAAGTGCTCAATGCAAAATCGCTGTGTGTGAGGTGGCGCAACCTATTCATACGAGAGCTTTGATACTGATAGTTTGCAGGAGTACACCTTAGAAGGATACCAACAACAACAACAACAACAACACGTTGTCAAAGAGGACTCACGATGCTGATGAGAATGAAGATGATGTTGAACATCCTGCCCAGGACGGTTTGGGCGCTGATGTCGCCGTAGCCCACAGTGGACATTGTGACCATCAGGAAGTACAGGCACTCCCAATACGTGATCTTCTGAGGGTTTTTAAAGTTGAAGAATGGGTCGCCGGAGTTCTCGATCTGAAAGAGGAATAGAGGGAATTGACATAATTTATAATATTACAAGCATTTATTTATTTGTGTATTTATGTATTTATTCATTAATTTATAACTGTATTAATTTAATTAATGTAATTATTTAACTAATGTAATTATTTAATTAATGTAATCAATTAACTAATGTAATTATTTATGTAATTTATGTATTAATTTATTCATTTGTTTATTTATTTATTTATTTTCTTAATTAATTAACGTATTTATGTATCTATGTATTTATTTATTTATTTATTATAGGCAATTTAATATAGCGCATTTCCATTTGTGTGTAGCTTAAAGGCGTGACAATGGAAAGAGGAAGGCAAAACAAAAACCTATTTTTAAGGGAACATAAAGCTCAGTGCCCCAACGAGAAGCTGCAGCAACCTTAACAACATCATTCTCGTTCTACACATTCTGGAAGCCAACACCACAACAACATTATTTCAATTACGTTTAGCACCCACCCTTAATCCCTCCCCTACCCTCATCCCCGCCTACAAAAACTACACACATGCAATGCGCCGGTAATCTTTAAAAAAAAAATCAGCGTGTCACTAAAATGACTGGCTAAAGGACATAAAATGTTTGAGATTGCAAAACACAAACCCACATTATGTCTTTCTGTTTTGAACATTTGCCCCCTTTTTTGTTAGTATTTCGATTTTTTAAAATTAATTTGTTTTAACCTCACCCCAAATTCCTATTGTTAAAGAAAACTTGATCAAAAGAACCTCTTTTACTTTTTAATCCTATTGATAGCTCAGGGGAAGTAACTCTTTAAAAAAAGGGGAAAAAAAGAGACCTGAACTTTTAATAGCAGAGGCCTTGCTATAGACTTGCTTTAGATCGAAGTTATATAATAATAAAGTACATAATAATAATCATCATAACTATATGTTTCATCGTTCATATAAAGCTTATTTCCAGCTAAAGAGGCGCTCAAAGGCACTGGCCGATAAAGGATCTAATTCATGCCGCCCGAAGTTCCCCGTTCATTTTATAATGACTAAACACATTTCACTGGGGAGAAACGCCATAACGAGACTGACCAGATGCAAAAAGCCGGCAGAAGCGAGCCAGAGAGATATGAAATAAGCCACGAGTTGCACCAGGCGTATCAGTGTGCTGGTCTTCAGCACGTTCAGGTAGGTCAGGATGTCCGGTATGGACATCAACCGCAGCGCTCTCAGAAACCTCAGGCCTGGCGAGTCAGAAACAAACAACACTTCCGGTCAATGACTAAACTAACGGTAAAGGCAAAATGTTAAAGATTTCGATCGTAAGATAAAATCAAGAATAGAATTGTTTATATGTTGGTAGGCTATAGATCTATCTATAGATGATTCTTTAAAGGGACCCAAGTCGAAGGCTTTGTTTACTAGTGGTGAAAATGGGCTCACCCTAAAATTGCATTGTGATTACATTAAACAATGATTACACAGGCTTTGGATGCTGAAACCAACCGCCAAAGTTTGGGTTCTTTGGATTCCTGTGTTTTGACCCTATTTCTGAATGAACCTACGCGGCTTCAAATGTGCGTCTTTGATACCTGTAGTAGGATAGGGTTTATTGTAATTTGTATCAACCTAAAACAGAAAACCTTACCAAGGAACTTTTCTTATGGGATCTGACTCTTACCAACTTAGCGCAAGATCCGTGGTCGGCGGCTGCTAATAATACGCACACAAACTACGGTTATTTATTGATTTAAATAATAACTATAATTTCGGAAGTTTTTTTTTGGTTGTTGTTGTTCTTGTAAGCATATTTTTTCCAGTAAGGCAACACTCAATGTGAATGTTAAAAGGATCTGTCGAGGGGGCGTGGTCAACGTGGGCCCCCTTGAGTAGTTTTTATTTTATTAGTTTTCAGGTAGGCCTATTAATCGGGCCTTGTGAATACGCCCTATTGCATGCTTGAATTCGGCAGGTTTTCTCTAACAGGACCTTGAACTTGGCCCCATGGCCACAGCACAAGAGTTGTAGCCTACTGTATAGCGACCGTTGGACGCAGCCAGTCCCATGGACACTAGTAGAGTCCATGACCAGTCCCGAGTGGGCAGAGTGTTACGTAACGCTACGTAACTATTGTGGCGGAAAGTCTGCGCAACCCTATTCACAACTTTCCGGCACCTCTCATAAAAACTCGTGGGTATCGCCATTATAAATTAAAACGAGGTTACTATGAAACCAAGTTCCGGTTTGGCTTGTTTTGCTTTTATCAAAGCTTGATGCGTGACTTTTAACTATGGCAAATTGCCGAAAACGACGATTGTTAGAGCCAGAAAACGAGTGGGATAAGTATAAAAACGGTGGAGGAAGTACATGCTCAGTGAAAGAATGCAAAAAACAATCGTATTTGTGGCGATTTCGGAGGTGCGTCGATCATCGACAGAAAATGAAACAGGACCTGAAAACTCTTGTAGTTTTCCATAGCTTCGCCGTCGCAACCTTCACAAAACACGAAGTAGTTGGCTATGTTAAGCAAGCGTTGTGGCCAAGTGGGCTAAGGCGGGACTAACTTGCCTTGTCCACAAGTCAGAAACCAATGGCGCCTGACAGGTGTGGGTTCGAGCCAGCATCTGTGCGTTATGTTTTTTCGAATATTTTTCAAAAATTCACAAATAATGTTAGGTAGGTAGGGTTTAAGCGCGCCACTGGCGATAGAAAGGGATAATAAACTGCAGCAAAAAAAAATATATATATATATGTGAGGGTACGATACTGGTGGCCAGTGACACATGTTATTATTCTTGAATATTTGGAAATAACTCACTAAAACACGCGGAGAAAGAAACCGGAAGTATGTTTCATTGAGGGGATTCCCGTTGGTGCATAGGATAGCAGAAAAGTGTGAATACTCGCGGAGAGCGCTCTGTAGCGGTCTCGAAAGGTAGTTTGCGAAGAGAAAAAGATGGCGCCCAGAGTGGTGGACTTTCGATTTGCGAATGGCGATGTGTTCAATGGTGAAATAGCAAGCAGGGGTGGGAATTGCTTAAGTGAAAAATAAAGGAAACTAGGGGGGTCCGGGGGCATGCCCCCCCCGGAAAATTTTCAAAATCAAGAACAAAATCTGTGCAATCTGGCGTATTCTGATTGCAAAATGTAAGTAGTTTTGAAGTATGAAAAACATTCTTTTTTGTCTTTTTTTCTTGTGCTTTTTGTTTGAATGACCAAAGAATATAATGCTGTGATGTAGTGCTGATAAACAATGTACAACTAACAGACACGTTGCATAAAGAAAATAACATAAATTCAAAAAGGATTTTTGTATATAACTGTATACATGTACAGTGATTATGTGAGAGAGAGAGAGAGAGAGAGAGAGAGAGAGAGAGAGAGCTGTACACACACACACACACAATTTGTACATAGTAGCTGAACATGTACACAGCTGTATATTCAACATCTGAATATCAGCTGAGCCGATCATCATTGACTTCGTACTCCAACCAATCCCACCTCCATTTGTTTTTGACGCCAAAACCTTCTTGAAAAGTTTCACCACGCTGTACAATCATAGCCTTTAAAGACATGATGGCGGTGATTAAGTACAACCAAAGACCTTGATATATATCAAGGTCTTTGGTACAACGACCTCGACCTCTCACTTCCGGTGAGACTTCTGTTGCGCTGTGTCTAAACACCGCAATAGGGTTTAAAAAAATTTTTTTTTAAATAAATTTTTTGGCGGAAGCATTATTGTTTTTGGCGGATGGGATTTTTTTTATGGCGGAAATCCGCCAAATGGCGGACAATTCCCACCCCTGAGCAAGGGAGGACTTTTTGTCATTTACAGTCTGGTAAGGTTTGTGTACTTGTTATTTGACGGAATAATTATGTTTATGTGCAATCGGTATGAATTGGTATTTATATTTGATAGTATTGTTATGTCGTCAGTGCAACTGACAGAAACTTTCACTTTCAGCCAACTTCACTTTGATTGGCTGTTGTGCAGTCCACATGCGCTGCATGCACCATTTTAAAAGCGCTCGCTTATGGCAAAAGGTTGCCCAGAAGTAAAAATAGTGCTTGCGAAGCGATCAAAACGTTTTGTTACGCTTTTTTTTTTCTATACAACTCGGGGCAGTTTCAGGTTACTAAGCGTTATGCAATTGCTGGCAAATGTTGCAGGTGGGGCATTTCTGAGCAGAAACAATAAATATTTGAAGAAGAAATTGTGAATAAACATTGTTGTTAGGTCGTCTCCACACTTGATTCACTGCATAAAGTTGTACCTCGCATGTAATGAGTTTACTTAATAGTAGATTATTGTCGCACGACACCGGAGCGTATAGGCGACTACTGGTCACATTATTCTGACACCAGCGAACCAGTTGATGGCAAGGGGAAAATAATATGGTCACAAGTTGGCCAATGCGGACATTCGATCTCGACCCTATTGTTGAGCGCGTGTGTGTAAAAGACTACGGTAAATTTATACAATACAGACAGGGCAGATAATTCAGTGTTATTTAATCTCTCTCTCTCTCTCTCTCTCTCTCTCTCTCTCTCTCTCTCTCTCTCTCTCTCTCTCTCTCTCCATCTCTCTCTCCCTCTCTCTCTCTCTCTCTCTCTCTCTCTCTCTCTCTCTCTCTGAATTTTAGTTTAAAACGTGCATGCTTGTGACAAGAGTTGAAAGGTTGAAAGTGGAGAAAACACACATAAGGCAACTTCACAATAGGCTCTTCATATAGGCTTAAACATTTATCTAACAAGACATTTATTAATCAACAGCACAGTACTTATTTGTCAAAAAGGTTTTTCATATAACATTATGAGTTATTATGACACTATGCAAAAGCTCCTGCAATGACAGCATTACATTACATTACATTACATTACATTACATGATTATTGCTTTAGGTCCAGCGGACTCTTCCGAGCCAAATCAGGACCGGACAACCCTTGATCCGCATAAAAGATCTGCTGAAACAACCCTAGTGGTAAAACTGAATGCTCTCCACCAGGCAGTCACCCTACAATAAAGACATCCCACGCAGGGGACGCCGAAGCCACACTCCAATTTATCGAACCCCCGCTTAAAAAAGCAAAACAGAATACAAACATCATTATAAATCATCAACAAAACACATAATGCCTACATTGCTAAATAATAACATCATAGGAAGCCCTAGTGACCACCTGGCAGAAAGCGTCCAATATTCCCAAGCTGATCCAACAGACCTCATACACAAATAAGGAGTCTTGTCCCGGAAGAGTTTTGAAGAAAAAAGGTTGGTGACTGGTCTAGCGAAGAAGAAGATAGTATAGCAGATTGATAGAACAGAGCAGGAATGAGAAAGAACAAATGAGAAAGACAGCGACAGTGGGAATTTAAAGCACTAAATTTCCAGAAAGTGGGGATACTATTTATACTGAAACCCCCGGCACCCCAACGGGGGGAAATGACAGCAAGGCGCACGCACATACAGACTTAACTTATAGGCAGGACATCGTTTCAGCCCCACGCTATGGGGACTGAACTCTTCCGCGCGCGAAGACATCAAGGGAAGTAACTAACGGCAAAAAGTCTATTCCACAATGCGAGCTCTAGAACAAAGAACCGTAATGCAATCTGTCATATAGACTTAATGCGATTGTGTCCCTTGATTCTAGAACTCTTTTACATTAGCTTTCCATCGATCAATCTTTCAATTTTATTTCCCCAAACCCCCATTTGATCGAAAGGGCAGCTAATGGGCGTGAGCAGTTAACAGAAATGAGTTTTACCATAAGCTTAATTGCGCCTCATGTAGGCTATAGACTTTTCTCCCTCACGAGTGGCGAATAACAATAGAAAGATCATTTCACGTTATTAGTCATTACGTATTTTGTACCTAGCAGTTTTTGTTTCAATGCGGATGGATTGTTGCTGGTTTAAGAGAACCCATTGTTACGGATCGTTGTTTCTGTTATATTATAGTTTACATGAATCACTATCGTATTTATATTAATCTTGTGTGTGCCTAGCACAGTTGATAGGATGCCGGTGTTTTACGTTGCTGCATAAAGGTGGTCAGTTGAAGGTGTTTGGATGGAGAGGGGAAGGATTGAAGAGAGAGGGGTTTGCGTCCCATTCATTATTATGTCAAAGGACAACCCGCTTTCTTCTTCTGATTGGGTGTTATTGTTTTATTTACTGTTGCTTTCTGGTTCTTGCACACTGAATGAAATATTCATGCTGAAGCCCAAATAAAGTGGCAAGCGCTTGAAAAGAACAAACACACACACAAACACACACACACACACACACACACACACACACACACACAAACAAGTCTGTATTTCCTGCCAAATTGGGATCTTGGACAAAATATAGCCATCAAAAAACGTTGTTTTGTTTTTTTTTACGAAAAGAGCGCCACATTCATCTAAAAATACAAGAATGTATATTATTTTAAAAAAAAAAAAAAGAGAGAGGGGCGAGGAGGGGTTTCGGGGGGAGGGGGGGTGTGTTCGTTGAAAAGTTGAACATAGAGCGCTCCCCTGTACTTAAAACAATCCCATGCACTACAAGAGCACTCCCAATATACTAAAAGAGCACTCCCATGTAATTAGAAAAAAATATGGCGCTGGGAAAAAAGTGGGGCGCTAGCTAAAAGCCCAATATTGTGCATAAAAGGGCAAATTTAGCACCCCAAATCTCCGTGAATACACACGTACACGTACACACACACTCACACACACACACAGACACACCCACACAACTGGAGTGATCAGTTTTCTGTTTGTGCAGGGAATTCATGTTTTAGATTTCATGTATTCCTATATGTCTAGTCTTCGTATGTATGTGGTCTATATACAAAGACATTTTGTCGAATCGAAAGTTGTTCTCGATGCAATACCGCTAGTATTTCATAATGTAACATACGACTCTGTTGCACGTTATTTATCAATAGTTGATTCAACCCCGATGCTTAAATCTTGATATGTGTGACTTGAATTCGTTTATTTACGCATCCTGTTCACTCAGCAACAAGACCGGAGTCGTCTATACAGTTTTCCAACTTTAATCAGCAAACATAAACATCTGCATACAAGATCCCTTTCCGAACTACAATTTACAATCAATTTTTTTGGGAGTATCAGTTTATAGTCCCCTCTCTTCCCGATAAGGAATCAATTTTCAAGCTGACAGTGCCTTATATAGCCTCTCTCCAATCGAGAAAAACATCGAACATTTCAGCATTACGCAATATCAAATTAAAACTCGTCACCGGAACAATGCACTGTCTTACGTCAGATAATGTTTACGAATCTACATGATTCGACCAGCTGTTACCCGTAAGAACGGGAAAATTCGATCGATAATAAACAAGTAATTTAAGAAAATTCTCAACAAAATCGACCGACGAAAATTATTCACATTACACAAAGCTTCTTCTAGCAACAGCGCAAAATCAAAATCACAGCTGAGAGATAAATACACGCTATCAATGTAAATTTTGCAAACTAAAACGATCGGATCTATCGTGCGCGTCTCAATCGTAACAGACTATTTTCTCTACTTCTTGTCATTGAACTGTTACACTTTGGTAATATTCATCGCCTTTACGCTGCAAACACAGAATGTGACTGTGAATGCGCAGTACTGTTGTTGACAACACTTTATGGTACGGCCAGGCTGTTTGATTTCAGACCACTTAAAACAATGTTATTCTAATGTGGATGTACATTTACATATTTGAAGAAGATTAAAAATGAAGCCGCACTTAATTACAAAATGTAGTATCATTGATTGAGTAGTTTGTACGCAAAAGTTGGTATAAGCTTATACCTTAATATATGCAAACACAAATTCTAAGTAACTCTGAAAACGCACTGTTTGAGAAAGTAATGGTTATTCTTCATAATGTTATATAATACATGGATCGTTATGTTTACTTTTGAATGCATATTGACAATATATTAACACAAACGTCATGAAATTTTAAGTACAACTTACTATAGTTTCATTGTTAGAGAAAAATGCTAATAAGTTATAATGCAACGCAATGCATGTCTAGTTGCTTTGGATGTCCAACTAATCTAACGAAAATGAACATAATGTGAATGCAAGCCTAATTTTTGTAAACGTTGAGCAAAGTTTGTATAGGCCATATTTGTCGATTGGATAATAGGCTATAGAATTGTGGTTTAGTATTTCCATAGATTGTGGTTTAGTATTTCCATACTTATGTGGAAATATACTGAAACAGTCGGGAAACAGAACGAGCCAAATGTCGGTCTGTCTGTCTGTCGGTCCGTTGGAAGTCATATCTCAAGAGCCACTGAACGGATTTTGAACCAACTTCATCGGTTAGTGGCCTGCTTACAGTGAAATCAGATTTCCTCCACCTCAAAGGTCAAGTTCACTTGAGTCATTTTGTTGCTAAACACGTTTTGCTCAATGTCAAAAAATAAAATAAAATAAAATAAAAAATCTTGGCTGAAACCATTTTGTTGAGGAACTACAAATCATGGGCCATTTTTTTAGTAGCAGTCCGGATGACGGACAGGCGCTCCGAATTTCCCTTTTTAATCAAAACACACTTTTGCCCTTATCTCAAGAATAACTGAACCAAAATTCATCATTTTTACAGTGTGCATAATTTAGCTAATGCTAAGCATGTTGGATTATTCATAGTTGTACTTTCTCAAAGATCAAGGTGATTATCAAATTTTCACCATTTTCCGAACATGTTTGGCGCTGTATCTAAAAACTGGCTCAGCCGATTTTGAAAATTTATACCTTGCATATTGTTCAGATCGTGGCCTGTCACTCCATGTTTTCTTTTTGCTCCCTTAAGATAAGGCCGAGTCACAACACCGCCAACAAAAGTAACACTTTTGAAAACGCGTATTTTGTCGGCTAGGTTGATTGATTGATTGATTTATTGTTGCTTTAGGTCCAGCGGACTCTTCCGAGCCAAATCAGGACCGGACAACCCCCGATCCGCATAAAAGATCTGTTGAAACAACCCCAGTGGGAAAATTGAATGCCCTCCACCGGCCAGTCACTTTACAATAAAGACATCCCACGCGAGGGACGGCTGAGGGTTGACCTCAACTACGCGAACCCCCGGTTACAAAAACAAAATAGAATACAAACATCATTATAAATCATCAACAGAACGCATACATATAAAATGCCTATAGTGCTAAATAGTACAATCATAGGAAGCCCTAGTGACCACCCGGCAGAAAGCGTCCAACACTCCCAAGCTGATCCAACAGACCTCATACACAAACAAGGAGTCTTGTCCAGGAAGAGTTTTCAAGAAAAAAGGTAGGTCATTGATCTAGCGAAGAAGAAGATAGTATAGCAGAGTGAAGGACAGAGCAGGAATAGGAAAGAGTAAATGAGGAAGACAGCGACAGTGGGAATTTAAAGCACTAAATTTCCATAAAATGGGGATACTATTTATACTGAAAACCCCCGGCACTCCAACGGGGGTACTGTTGCCGCAGTGAATCTGTCTTGCCTATAAAGGAAAGACAGGTTTTCAACTGTGGCTTTCACTTTTCCCTTTATAGGTTTGAACAATCTACAGTGGCAATATTGCTCATGACCCCAAGGGGTTGTCGGCTAGGTGTCTGGAAACACATTTGAATGGCTCGCCATCTTGTTCCCCTTGTTTTAATACTGTGGCTGTATCGTTTCCACAAGATCAACATTATTGTAATCTCTAAAAGGGAAATAATGCAGCTGTTCTTCTAATATTGACCCATACATTTGCATGTAAACATAAACGTTGAAGCGAAGTGCGAACGTCGAGTAACAGCAGTTGTTTATTGCTATGTTTTCCATTATCACATTCTGCCTAGCAAACTACATTATGTTCGGTGATTTGTATTCAAATGTTGCAAAAGTGTGCTAATGTGCTCTATGAATTATAATGTGTTCCTGTTTGGTACTCGTACTAAGCTCCATCATCGAGGGATACAATTAAAGGCTGTGTACACACAGTGAATGGTCTTGCCTTATCAAAAAAAAAAAGTTTGCTTCCATTTTGTAAATTTAATCTATTCGACGTTTTAGTAACATTTTCTTCCTTATTTATTTAGCTTGAACACTTCTGTTGGGTAACACATAATGTTAATAAACTATAAATACGCGGTTTCCTTTCATTAAGGGAAACAACTGAAACTTGTGTTAAAGTCGAACACAGTGAGAGGTCTCACCTTTAGCTTTCCATCATCAGCTTCCATTTTGTAAATTATAAGTATGCATCCGACCTTTTATTTATTTTAATTGACCCGTTCTTCTACATTATTTAGGTTTCTCGTCAGAACACTAAACATTCATGGGCATGTTGTTGATGTTGGTTAGATTTCTGTCCCCGGACACCTAAGCGTACAAGGAACGTGAATACGAAGGCTTGTTGAAGTAATATATAATTAAGTTGTTGAAGTAATATATAATTAAGTCATGATGTTATATGACGTGAAGAGCTGTAGGCACAAAGCAGAAGCGAAGTGGTTGAAGCAGACGTGTGCAAAAGTAGAGACGGTGGGTCGTGTCGCTCGGAGAAAACTACAGGAAATGTGGCGATGGAGCCAAAGGACCTTGCGAGGAGGCCGTATGAAGGAGGCGAACGCGGGAAAACACTGGCGACACTGGGCGACTGCAGTCCGAAGATCGCCACTCTCCGCAGCTTACCTCCCTCCCCCCCCCTCTCCATCCCCCCTCTCGCCGCCTGTCACGAGAGGCTATTTAGACCCTGCGCAACGGGTACGGGGCCGGGTGGCTCAGTTGGTAAGAGCGTCTTGCTAGTAACCAAAAGGTCGCTGGTTCGAATCCCGGATTGGTCAACGTGTGATCATATTATTTTCCCCTTTACCAACAGCTGGCCCGCTGGTGCCAGTATAAATCGGTCCAGTAGTCACCTATATGCGAAAGTGTCGTGTGACTATAATCTACCTACAAACAAACAACAAGTTCACGCCTTAAATAGTTCAGCGTGCTGTAGCCTTTGTAAATTAAAGTAGCTGCCTAGCAGACGACACAAGTCAGTTGTGTGCTAAGCATAGGTAGGCAGTGACCTCATCCTGCTGACGTATAGCCACCCCCGCTAGAGTGCGCCACAGGTATCGGACGAGATTTTCGCGGGCTTTTGGCTGACCACTACGTTAGGTAGTCATTCTGTGTCTGAACCTCACACGAGAAGGAGCTACGCTCTGAAAAATCTCTCTCAGAAAGACTAAGCAGGTGACGGGTGAAATTCACTCATCACAGTATAGCCACAGCCTGACATTGTCAGAAAGGTAAATGATCAATCTTTTGTTTCATCGCGATTTATTGCTAATATTGTTGGATTATGTTTGTGAAGTCTTGCCATGTTTTATCATTGTGAATGTTTTTAAAACTTAGCGTGACCACGTGGCGGATACGCGACCGGTTTCGGCACCACGAGGTAGCCTCTACTGTCCAACTGTGGTTTCTTATATGTGTTTTATTGCAGACCAGTGGCTGTACCGGAGAATGTGTATTTCTCCATGTGTTTAGTTCAGCCGTGATGTATATATATATATCTATAGGAATTATGTTGGAGATTCCAGTGGACCACGGACATAGAAGATTGTTCGTCGCCTAAGTGGATGCGATCTCAACTGAGGGCTGTTTCTGCCATCAGTGAGACGCTCTGCACACCCTAATATGCAAGGCGTTGCAGAAACTAGTCTTATATTTTGCAGACAAGCAGGCTTATTGGTCCAATGCGGGAAATAGACCACTAAGAGTCAACCCTGACATTCGGCCTGCAGGGGAACATCGAGCACTGAGCTCCGATAGCCCAATAGTCAACAACCAAGGAGGAGACACCATCAACACACATCAACGATTTAGCTAAGTGCCACAGAAAACGTGCACACACACACTGATCTAGAAGGACTGTGTGGTAGTCCACGCTCCTGAAACCAACGTTAGACCAACCAGAACAAATAGCCCAATGATGAGACAGTAGCAAATATCAAGAACAATAGCAGCATAGACCCATCAAGGAGCGAACTATTCGAAGTGAATTTGGACATTTAAGTTAATAGAGTGTTTAGCGAATTATGCATAGAATAGAGGAAATAAATGTGTGATATTTATTGTTAACAAGTGGCTGGACTACCTATGTTTCATAGCCGTACGAGAGCTAGTGTGTCAGTGAATCTTTTACCATTTGCTCCCTATCTCTATAACCCTATCCGCACACAGACCGAGCTAAACATATAAATATATTCAGATTAGTCACAGGGTGATTATACTAGCCGATCTCCGCAGACGATAGACGAGGGGGTAATATCAATCCATTGTGCAGCGCCCAGTAACAATAGACCCACCATCACACCGCCTCATCTATATATATAATTTGCTTAGCCGGAAGTCCTTCTTCGCCTCTACTGTAAAGTTTGTCCGGTATGGACGCTGATCTGGGCAGGTGCTGGGCTCTGCGGATCGGCCTGCTGTGCGCTCAAAACCCGCGAAATCGTTATAGCCGACAGTTCCTTACCGAACGTTTAACCGTTTCTGAGATAAATAAATAAACAAAATGTCCACAAACTGCAATAGCCTCATTCCGCGCGCGGTTTCGATTCAACCCGTGTCAAGAACGTGCCGTTCCGTAATACCGCAAATTTGGTTTTATTTATTATTACTTATTATTTAATTTTATTATTATTATTATTATTACCAAGGATCGGGATGGGGTGGTACGTGTAGGTAAAAGGGGGCTACTTTTAGGTTTAAAGGGGCATGGGTAGACATAACGGGGATACGGGTATATATAAGGGGGTATGGTGATGGTCGATTCCTTTCATCCATACCTGCGAAACGATCAACGGGGAAGTATCAAGGAGGGACAGGTAGGTTACAAGGGGGGTACGGAAGGTATCAAGTGGGTATGGTAAGGCATCATGGGGGGGGGGGGAACGGGGAGATATCAGGGGGGGGTATGGTGAGGTATCAAGGGGGATATGGGGAGGTATCATCGTCCAAATGAAACTCGCAGACAACAGTTGTCTCTCTGTCTACATTTTAAACAGCAACCTGTGTGCCCTGGCTTGCCAGGGTACAAAAACCACTAGTGTAATGACAATTGTACTATATTATTAATAATAATGTAACAGCAATTAAAACTCCCAGGTGCACTCACTGTCACGAAAAATAAACAAATATTTGCCACAACCTTACTTTAATTTTAATGGTAAGGATTATTTAATAATCATGACCAACACCACTTTCACCCATGACCCAACTTGCCCTAATCTCGTATACTATAAACAAAGACCTCACCCTTGTCTCATTCCCTTTTACTGTAAATAAGTAACGCATGAACGAAGATCAAAATGACAGCATCAGAAGCTGCCAAATGTGAGTACAGAATACAACAATAGCCAATAAAATGTTACACATAGCCAGCCAGACACACTGGGGACCTGATTATACAACGAGACAGCGTCCAAGGCCTGCGACTATAGCACCGCGATGAACCAGGTGAACAGCTATGACCGGGTGTTTTATACTTATAGGCCTATAATGAATCCCCCATATTCCAAAATTACCCATTAAAAATGTAGCTAAAGCGTAGAGCGCTCCAATGCTGAAGGGTCTGGGTTGGGACCAAACATTCAACTAAGGTATGAGATCCCATCACGGAGGGTTTTCTCAGGGTACTCCGGTCTTCCCCTCCTCCTCCATCCCATTAATAATGCTATTGGATCCAGTCAATGTAAATTTCAATTTTCCTTCACACACACACGCACGCGCACACACGCAGGCACACACACACGCACACACACAAACACAAGCAAGAGATTGCATAATCTTGTGAACTTCAGTTGATACTGCTGCGACTGTTAATTGACGAGCAGCTGCTTTCACATATCCTATCCTATCCTATCCTGTCCCGTAACCCGGAGGTAGTAGGGGCACCACAGATGATCGTTTAACCAGCATTCTCCATCTTTCTCTGTCCTCAGCAGCCCTGATGGCTTCGCTCAGTGTCAAACCAGTCCATTCTCGAATGTTGTCCTCCCACCTCTTTTTCGGTCTCTCTCTTCTTCTACCTCCTTGCACTGTGCCTTGAAGAATGGTCTTTGCAAGGCCTGATGATCTGGTGACGTGGCCATACCATCGGAGTTTCCGTTTCTTCACCACTGTGAGCAGGTCATCGTGTTGTCCAATGGCTTTTCACATATAGATGTAACAAAATCGTGAATTTGCCGATTTCGTGAAATTGGCAATCGCTTGCCGAGAACGCGAATTAGGCAAACTGTTGCCGAAATAGTGAAAAGGCTTTTCAGAGTTGACAAAATCGTGAAACAGGCAACAGATTTCATAAAAACGGATGTCGAATTAATGAAATCGCCGTTTTTGACGATTTCACGAAGTCGGCAACAATGAAAAATGTTGTAAAAGCATTGATACATAAAGGCCCTGTGGGTTCGGGCACTGAATAGAATAGACCCAACGTTTTAATGGCGTGTCGTAAGAGGCGACTAACAGCGGTGAAGTCAGCACGGCATCACTGGGCGAAAGTCTTCTACACAGAAGTCACCGGTCAGGACGGAGGAACTTCATGTTACTACATGTTCAACGACTACGTGCTCGGGGCCAAGGCGAGCCACACTGTATTCGTGGATATCGGCTGTGGCCAACAGCCTGGAGAGGATTGGGCCCTGCCAGGTCTTTCTTGCCCAAGACACACTGCATGATGAATAATCATCTGTGGTGCCCCTACGACCTCCGAGTTACGGGATAGGATAGGATTGACAACATAATAATTACGTGATGGATAGTATCTTTTCCCTGGTTGGTTGGATGTTTTACTAACGTCTTCTTCATCGAGATTATAAGACGTACGCATGCGGTCACACACATTCGCTGGGAGCTAGAAAAAGCTATCATATCTGCTACTGTAACCAAAATAAGAACCACGACCCTCTAACCACTGCAGTTGAAAGTCGACATCAAATATATGAAAAGTATTCTGGACAACTGAAAATATATAGGCCTACTGATGGAACAGCTATTCAAACAGATGTAGCAGCGTTTGTAATACCGGATTTAAATATATCATAATCATATTATTTAGGGAAAGAATATTCCATATTCACTGCTGAATGAATTGCGATATTAATTGCTCTAAATAAAATTCAAAGTCTTTCTGTGAGTATATTCAACGTGGCTTTATGCGTAGATTCTATGCCAGTTTTCCACGTTTTGAATTCAGAAAATCTTGGTGAAAGAAATAAATTATGTTGGAAATTAAAACCATTATTCGTCGTTTGATAACTGATGGCACTAAGGTGAATTTTTGCATTGTCAGACTTGCCTACCCGAAAAACGTGTTGACAGTACTCCAGGCTGCTCAAAACCAGAGTTTGGAAACTTGACCATATTTTTGCGTATTGACTATCCTATCCTATCCCTATCCTGTCCCGTAACCCGGAGGTCGTAGGGGTAGCACAGATGATCGTTTAACCAGCATACTCCATCTTTTTCTGTCCTCAGCAGCCCTGATGGCTTCGCTCAGTGTCAAACCAGTCCATTCTCGAATGTTGTCCTCCCACCTCTTTTTCGGTCTCCCTCTTCTTCTACCTCCTTGCACTGTGCCTTGCAGAATGGTCTTTGCAAGGCCTGATGATCTGGTGACGTGGCCATACCATCGGAGTTTCCGTTTCTTCACCACTGTGAGCAGGTCATCGTGTTGTCCAATGGCTTGTGTGATGGTCTGTCGGACTTCGTCGTTGGTGATGTGTTGGGTATAGGAAATGCCCGGAAGTCTTCTGTAGCACCTCATCTCCATGCTTTGTATTATTCGTTGGAGATCTGCTGTGAGGTCCATGCTTCGCAAGCATATAGGAAGATGGAGATGACAACGGAGCGCAGCAGTCTTATGATCGACATCCGTTTTCGTGAAATCGGTTGCCTGTTTCACGATTTGGTGAACTTTTAAGAGCCTTTTCACTATTTCGGCAACAGTCTGCGATTTCATGAATTCAGGAAATTCACGATTTCGTTACATCTCTATGTGAAAGCAGCTGTCCATCAAACAAAAGTCGCCACAGAACCAACTGAAGTTCAAAAGATTATACAATCTCTTGCAACTCAGCTGCCGATTTCACGAATTCGGCAATTTTCCGATTTCGTTACGACAGATAAAACGCATATTAGACAAAATAATGTGAAGGTGCACATTTTCGGCCTTTCAGGTATTTGTTTTTGCTCACATGAATAACAGTTATCAGATAATTTTAAGCCAGGGCAACCAAGAGTCGATCCAGCAAGCTCCCTCTCTCTCTCTCTCTCTCTCTCTCTCTCTCTCTCTCTCTCTCTCTCTACCAATTTGAACTATCCCGGGTCGCAGGGGTGAGGTGACAAATAGCAGAGAAAAAATTATAATCAACTTGTATTATGTTCCAAGGGTGACCTAGTTAGCAGCGATCATCCCAACCATTTGGGCTATTGCGGGACACATGGCTGACAAACATCAGACAAACAAAAAATAATAATGCAATTGCTTTGTGTACGAGTGTGACCTGGTTAGCACGGAGAGAAGCCATTTGCCGTGACCAGGTTGAGTTAGCAACGCGTCACCCGAGATGCCAGCCACTGATGGAAAGCAGGAAGACGGCACTTGGCCACAGTTGGCTATTGATCCTTTACTTGCCCATTGCAACCAGCAGAGCTGGCTAGCAACGCCCGAGCAACAAAGCACGCGCATCTAGCTCAGGTGGTGGTCACAGACAGTAGTTAGTTAGCTACGCTTAGTTTGTTTTGCACTGATTTGCTTTATTTGGTCTTATTCTTTTATTTCTTTAATTTAATTTAGGTTTGTCCCACCGCCATAGCTCAGGAGGTAGAGCGTTCGCCTGGCACCCCGATGGCCCAGTTTCGAATCCCGAGGTGGGCGAAATAAAACGTGGCAATTTTTCACAGCCCATTTAGTGGGGCCGGGTAGCTCAGTTGGTAGAGCGGCTTACTAGTAACCGAAAGGTATCTGGTTCGAATCCCGGATTGGCCAATGTGGGACCATATTATTTTCCCCTTACCATCAACTGGTTCGCTGGTGTGAGAACATGTGACCAGTAGTCGCATATACGCTCCGGTGTCGTGTGACTATAATCTACAATTACCCTTACAGCCCATTTCAGTTCAGTGTTGAATTAGGTCCTTACCCCTTGTTCCTCAAGTCAAACGTGGGTGTGAATCATATTTTTTCTTTACCAACAACTGCTGCTGGTGTCAGTATATAATCGGTCCGTAGTCACCTATATGCGAACTTGTCGTGGTGACTATTAATTTAACAAACAACAACAATAACACCGTGTAAAACTGAAAGCTCTCACTCTACAACAAGATCATCCCACGCAGGGGGACGCCGAGGCCGCACCCCAACCCATCGAACCCCCGCTTACAAAAAACAAAACAAAACACAAACATCATTACAAATAATCAACAAAACACATACATATAAAATGCCCAAATTGCCAAACAATAACACCACAGGAAGCCATAGTGACCACCCGGCAGAAAGCGTCCAATATTCCCAAGCTGATCCAACAGACCTCATACACAAATAAGGAGCCTTGTCCCGGAAGGTAGGTGACTGGTCTAGCGAAGAAGAAGATAGTAGAACAGAGCAGGAATGAGAAAGAGCAAATGAGAAAGACAGTGACTGTGGGAATTTGATACTATTTATACTGAAACCCCCGGCACCCCAACGGGGGTAGGAAAGCAACAGAGAGGTGAAAATATTAATCATATGCCGATATATATAATGCCATCCTCCCTCTTTCTTCTTCTTTCGGGGGGGGGGGGGGGTAGTCTAAGTGTGTTTTTGTGCTGAACTGTCTTTCGCGGACTTACTGACGTTTCGTCTGAGAGACTATGAAGATTCCTGTTTACAATTACCTCCTCTTTGACATACATATGAATACTATCAGTAATAATTACATTTGTTTTCAATTATTAAAGAATATGAGAAGGAGGAGGGGGGAAAAAGAACAAAAGAGACAAATGAGGAGGAGGAGGAGGAGGAGGAGGAAGAGAAGACGCAGAAGAAGAGGAGAAAGGAGAGAAGAAAGAGAACGGCGACGACGAATACGCAGACTCAGATATGATAATGTTGATGATGAGGGGTGATGGGAGTGGGAAGATGGAGGAGGAGGAAGAGTAAGATGCTGCTGATGATACTGATGATGATGATGACGACGGCGACGACGACGATGCTGCTGCTGCTGCTGCTGATGATGATGATGATATTACAATTACATCGAAGGACACGTCTTGCACTCAGCAAGCTGGAGTGTATGGCCTAGCATAATACATAAACCTGACGACAGTAGATGATTTGCAAGAATGGAAAAGATGAACGACGGCTTGCCGCTCGTAACAGACTAGCCAAGGTTACGCCTTCCGTAATCAATCAATCAATCAATTAATAAATCAATCAATCAGTTTTGTGTGTCAACCACTGGCAAGGGAAGTGAGGTTGGGGGAAGGTGAGGAGAAGGTGGGGGGGGGACCTCTTTTTTTAATGTGACATTAACGGTTTACTTTTGGCCAACAATATTTTATCAAAGCAGTTTAGTTACCGGCATCACGCATCTAGGAGAATTCACACTAGCACGGGCGCAGACACGCAAGCACGCACACGCATATATATGTGCACACACAAACACGCGCCGCGCATGCAGAGAAGAAGAAGAGAGAGAGAGAGAGAGAGAGAGAGAGAGAGAGAGAGAGAGAGAGAGAGAGAGAGAGTTCTACATAATAAATTGTAACCAACATCGATTACAATTTTAATTCGAACAACGGTTTAGAGATTACTCAATATCTCTGTACCCCTGTGAAGATAGGCTATCCCTATCTCCCGTGGAGACATTACACAAGCATCTAACTCAAACTAAATATTCAGTCAATATTCTCATTTTAACTGGTTCTAAGAGAGAGAATCTATTCATACTTCATAGTTTTGTTAATACAGAGCACAAACGTCTGACTCGAGCAAAGAACTCAGAGAAAATCCTAAAACAGACGGCCGGTTGGAGAGAAAATCTATTCCTACATTTTTATATTTTATTTACAGCCATATCTCTCAGAAGCCATTACACAAGCGCCTTACTTTAACCAAATAACCAAGTACGTAGCTTCCTATTAAATATTGTATACATTCCTATCCTATCCTATCCCATAACTCGGAGGTCGTAGGGGCACCACAGATAATCGTCTAACCAGCACACTCCATCTTTCCCTGTCCTCAGCAACCCTGATTGTTTCGCTCAGTGTCAAACCAGTCCATTCTCGAATGTTGTCCTCCCACCTCTTTTTAGGTCTCCATCTTCTTCTACCTCCTTGCACTGTGCCTTGCAGGATGATATTTGCAAGACCTGATGATCTGGTGACGTGGCCATACCATCGGAGTTTCCGTTTTTTCACCATTGTGAGCAGGTCATCGTGTTGTCCAATGGCTTGTGTGATGGTCTGTCGGACTTCGTCGTTGGTGATGTGTTGGGTATAGGAAATGCCCAGAAGTCTTCTGTAGCACCTCATCTCCATGCTTTGTATTCTTCGTTGGAGATCTGCTGTGAGGGTCCATGTTTCGGCAGCATATAGGAAGATGGAGATGACAAGGGAGCGCAGCAGCTTTACCTCGGACTGTAGATTGATGGTCATGTCTTTCCAAATTGGCTTCAACCTCGCCAGGGCAGCAGATGTTTGTGCGATCCTGGAGAGGACTTTCTGTCGGGAACCATTGTCTGATACAATGGCTCCTAAATATTTGAAGTTATGTACTGTGTTGAGGGATTGGACTTTAATGTCCGTGTTGATGCCATTGGTGTTGTTGTCATGATTTTGGTCTTCTCTGCACTTATTTCCATTCCATAGGCTCTGGAGGTGGCGTCAAGCCTCTGTACCAGCTGTTCAAGTTCTTGTTCCTCTCCAGCCAATACATCAATGTCATCCGCAAAACGAAGGTTGGAGATCGCTCTTCCCCTTATGCTGACTGTGCCTTCGTGATCTGCAAGGGCATCTGACATGATGCGCTCTAGGAAGAAGTTGAAGAGAGTTGGAGAGAGGTAGGCATCCCTGACCCATATATATTGTAAGCAGGAAGTAGCCTACCAAATGCATACGGCCCACAGTTCCTTCTCATCCTTGAAATTGTTCAAAAATATTATAGGAGCATCGGAGTAATTTATTATGATATATTATATAATATTCCAGCAAATACGATGTGTCAAGAGCTCCATTTTTGATTCACGTCAATATATTAATGGACTATCTACTATCTATTGAACTAATATTATATTGGCGTCTTAAAATGCACCAACTCTCGCTGCGGCGGGTGTGAAGAAAGCCATACAAACACTTGGTCACATATTATAATATTGATTACGGTTCCGCAATACAGAATATACCTATCCCTTTGACCCAAAGCAAAACATTATACAGTCACTTCGATCCTACATGAATACTAGCCCCGCTGAGGCGGATGTGTAGAACAACATGAATGAAGAATGGCCGTACGAGGCTGCTCCTGCTGACGGTCTTTTGTCGCACCAATCGTTGATCAATAAAGATCCAACTCACGAGATCAACAAGTTCACCGGCGAGTTAGCGAGAGGAAAAACATAATCCTTATCTCCATCAATGCCAGGATATCTCACCGCGTCGCTGAACATCAGAGGACTACTCCGTAGTCTCAGCATGCAGATGCCTACCCTAAAACTAGCGATGGAAATTGCTGGAATTTGTTTTTAATCACACGGATCTCTTCGGCAGTCGCGTGGTCAGCTGTCTATCTCCCTCTCTTCGTAACAATGAGAAATGAAGAGGAAAGTGCTGACTGGTTTACTAGTACAAAGAGTAGTCCTCATCATAGTCGCCTGAGAGTAACTAGAGAACAAAGCTCGAGACTCAAAATTTCGACGTTAATTTCACTTCAAATAATAGAGTTACTGTATTTATTTCATTTTATTTAACGTTATTCACATCTGTGGCATAAGACAACAAATAAAAGAGGAATTCATTTTGCGCAGTGAGATATTAAACGGGATTGAATTAAATATACATGCAAATCATCCGCAAATATTAAAATACATGCAAATCCTTGGGCGACGTGGGTTCGAATCCTGACTTCAGCAAACTATTTTGTGATTGCTGGATATTACGGGCAAGCTCCTTGAGAAGCTCTCTGAGCTTGTAAGTGCGCTATATAAGAGAAATCACCCGTAAATATTAAATATACATGCAAATCACCCGCAAATATTAAGTATACATGCAAATCACCCGCAAATATTAAATATACATGCAAATCACCTGCAAATCTATATATACTACAGGGATGGATTTAACCGGAAATTACCGGTATTTTACCGGTTTGAGAATAAAAATACCGGTTGAAAAATCAGTAGCCGGTAGAGCCTACTGGTTCTTATTTTGTTTGACTGGTTTCAAAAATAAAGGAAAAGAGAAAGAAAAACAAGAGAAATTAAGAGAGAGAGAGAGAGAGAGAGAGAGAGAGAGAGAGAGAGAGAGAGAGAGCCAGCCAGCCACGCTGATTATGTGTTTAGGGAGTGTAGACGAGAGGCCTGCGAACGCGTTCAGTAGCCTTGCCATATTCTTTGAGGTAATTAATACAGAATGATACCACATTGGCGGGCGCAAGGCTATCGTGAATACGGATAAATTAAACTCGCGCACTTTTCGATTTTTTCTTTCCTCGTGCTCGTAAGTATGTATTGCGACAGTGGCAGATAGGCTAGTAATAATGAAGAAGCAAAAATCACTTTTTTCATTTTTTGAGAGGGGCGATAAAATGTTTCTAATGAAACAGAAAGTGCATTAACAGAGTCGCCATCTACTTATATAAAATAGTGACGCATTATTAAGCTTTGCTATGGGTCATACCTTTCCGTGACTGGCCTACCGGTTTGCGTTCGAGTGGGTTTGTTTACTGTGACGTCGTACCTGTTTTGCAAATCCCTAGGACGATCACTGTACTATATAAATTGCTTAGCCGGAAGTCCTTCTTCGCCTCTACTGTAAAGTTTTTCCGGTATGGACGCTGATCTGGGCAGGTGCTGGGCGCTGCGGATCGGCCTGCTGTGCGCTCAAAACCCGCGAAATCGTTATAGCGACATTTCCTTACCGAACGTTTAACCGTTTCTGAGATAAATTAATAAACAAAATGTTCACAAACTGCAGTAGCCTCATTCCGCCCGCTTCCTTTAAATATCGAATCGAGGTTTCAGAATGTTTTCCCATATAGACCAAAAAATTGATGGTCTTTATACGAAGCCTTGTTAGCTCATTTAGTAAGACATTCGCCTACCGTGCAGGCGACCCAAGTTCAAATCTCCCGCGGGCCATTTTTTTTTTACACTACAATATGGATATTTTTCTTTTTAATTTAGGCTTTTTACTTTTAACTTTATTATTATTATTTTTATTATTATTATTATTATTATTATTATTATTTATAAACTAATAATAATAATAATAATAATAATAATAATAATAATAATAATAATAATAATAATAATAATAATAATAATTATTATTATTATTATTATTATTATTATTATTATTATATCTTATATGAAATTTTATTTTAAAACCTTGGTGTTTTTTATGATTTCTATTTGTATTATTCTATAGTCATTATTATTATTATTATTATTATTATTATTATTATTATTATTATTATTATTATTATTATTATTATTACCAAGGATCAGGATGGGGTGGTACGTGTAGGTAAAAGGGGGCTACGGGTAGGTTTAAAGGGGCATGGGTAGGCATAACGGGGATACGGGTATATATAAGGGGGTATGGTGATGGTCAATTCCATTCATCCATACCTGCTAAACGATCAACGGGGAAGTATCAAGGAGGGTACAGGTA
The DNA here is from genome assembly GCA_036898135.1 of Oncomelania hupensis. Taxonomy (NCBI): domain Eukaryota; kingdom Metazoa; phylum Mollusca; class Gastropoda; order Littorinimorpha; family Pomatiopsidae; genus Oncomelania; species Oncomelania hupensis. Next base: position 93,413,445 of record CM072512.1, read on the forward strand.
GGTTACAAGGGGGGTACGGAAGGTATCAAGGGGTTATGGGGAGGTATCAAGGGGGTATGGTGAGGCAGCATGGGGGGGGGTATGGTGAGGTATCAAGGGGATATGGGGAGGTATCATCGTCCAAATGAAACTCGCAGACAACAGTTGTCTCTCTGTCTACATTTTAAACAGCAACCTGTGTACCCTGGCTTGCCAGGGTACAAAACCACTAGTATTAAATATACGTGCAAATCACCCGCAAATAATAATGTGGGTTAATACAGCATTCTTTCATAACAGTAAAAAAAAAAGTTCAACTCCCACCGTGATATTAATATAATTTAATTACACACACACAAACGCGCACACACATACACACACACACGCAAGCACACGCATAAATTCCATGGTTTAATTTCTTCACATTTTTCCTCCGTCACACACCCAAATACTCACACGCGCGCTCGCATACGTACACACACACACACACCCACCCACACACACACACACATATACACACAAATAGAAGAGCAGGTCTGCAAGGCACGGCTACGCTGAACGTGCCACTGAAAAGGAAATTGTAGGGAAATGATTTCAAAACTCCCCGCGGCTGTTAAGCCTCTCGTATTCATAAAGAGAGCTTTACGTATCCGTGCTGCAATAGAAGCAAGTAAATTGATACTCTTCTCCAGTCTATCTAATAATAATAATAATAATAATAATAATAATAATAATAATAATAATAATAATAATAATAATGCATGCGCGCCTTTCCCCAAATCAATCAGGCTCAAAGCGCGGCGATCTACACCAACATACACGCTCACCTGTCTCATCCATCCTCACACACACCAAATACACATCCATCACTCAAACAGGTGGTGTAAAGGCAGGGAGAGAGATCGCTATTGGAAGACGGAAAGAAAAAAGAATTTTTATTTTTCGAATTTTTATATTGGCTGCGTCCTGTACCATTATTGAAGGGAGTGAGGAAACCGGGGTGCCCGGAGAAAACCCTCGGTGACCTCAATAGTCTCGTACCTAAGTCACATACGTTCGCCCCTTGCCGGAATCAAACCCGCGACCTTCGGCATAGGAAACCGGCGACTTATCCACTGCGCCACGAGGCCACTCTAACACAGAAGGCATCATTCAGTTTAGCGAAAAAATGCATTTACAGTGTGTGTGGATGTGTGTGTGGGGGTGTGTGTTTGTGGGTGTGTGTGTGGGTGTGTGTGTGTGTGCGTGGTGGGTGAGTGAAGGGGGTGGAGTGAATGAATGAATGTGTGAGTGCGTGTGTGTATGTGTGTGTGTGTGCGAGTGTGCGTGTGTGTGGTGGGTGAGTGAAGGGGGTGGAGTGAATGAATGAATGTGTGAGTGCGTGTGTGTGTATGTGTGGGTGTGTGCGTGTGTGTGTGTGTACCAGTGTACCAGTGTAACAGTGTGCGCGTGCAGGCCCGTGAATTTATGTGAACATAAGCCTACTCGTCACACACAGACTTTGAATCAATCGAATGGACTGTCCACGAACAAACTCACAACGAATGAAATCCGCGCGCGCTAATACACACACACACAGTGAGAGAGAGACAAACACACACACACACACACACACACACCCACACACACACACACACACACACACACACACACGCCACTGCATATTGTTCTAAAATTATTTATTATTTAATTGCCAATGCTGTTCATGTTTAAGCGCAGTGGAATAAACGGTACTAACATTAATTTTTGCAATGAGGATGTGGAGAAATCACGTCCATTTTGAAGTTCGACAAATGCTGCAATTTCTCCAAAGATATGGATGGATGGGTAAAATAAAATAAAACATTCCCATGTTTCCAAGGCAGTAAATATATTTTTAGTGGAATAGTGTTTCCACATCCTTCCTACGCACCGTAAGTAGTGTTTGAGAAGAATTGGGCAAGCAAAAATAGATTCAATAACTTGTTATGACCAAACCATTACAAAACTAAATAAATTCATGTTCGATGTTTGCACAAGAGATTTAACCAACAACTAGAGAAAAATGTAAGCGCGTTAATTTACATCTTAAGTATTTAGAATATTCATTACATTACATTACATTACATGATTATTGCTTTAGGTCCAGCGGACTCTTCCGAGCCAAATCAGGACCGGACAACCCCCGATCCGCATGAAAGATCTGCTGAAACAACCCTAGTGGTAAAACTGAATGCTCTCCACCAGCCAGTCACTTTACAATAAAGACATCCCACGCAGGGGACGCTGAGGCTATACTCTAATTTATCGAACCTCCGTTTACAAAAACAAAATAGAATACAAACATCATTATAAAATATCAACAAAACACATACATATCAAATGCCTACATTGCTAAATAATAACATCATAGGAAGCTCTAGTGACCACCTGGCAGAAAGCGTCCAATATTCCTAAGCTGATCCAACAGACCTCACACACAAATAAGGAGTCTTGTCCCGGAAGAGTTTTCAAGAAAAAAGGTAGGTGACTGGTCTAGCGAAGAAGAAGATAGTATAGCAGATTGATAGAACACAGCAGGAATGAGAAAGAACAAATGAGAAAGACAGCGACAGTGGGAATTTAAAGCACTAAATTTCCAGAAAGTGGGGATACTATTTATACTGAAACCCCCGCCACCCCAACGGGGGATTTAGAATATTCAACTCATCGAAGGCTGGGTTGAAAAAGATCCGGTGGACTTGTGCGACAGGATGACACAGATCCACACTCCACTATGTTTATTAACTCAAATAAAAAGAGGGGATTATAAAATCATTCTACAGCGGAAGCATTCTACAGTACACCGGAAGCGAATAGACAACAGAGAACAGAGACACAAACGCACTTCCGTTCCACAAACGATTCATCTGCCATCATTGTTTTCCGGTCATTTGAAGAAAAAATAATATTTTTTAGCGCTATTCAGTTGGATCGCCGCAATTAGTCATGAACTTGACATAAACTATTTCGTTGTTGCTATGGTAATAAGAATGAATCGCGTAGAAAATTCTAGAATTCGGTATACAAACACGACAGGCTAATTTACTGGTTTTGTTATGTTACTGACGTTTGAAGCGGGAGAACTTTACTGACGCTGAAATCTAAATTAAAGAGCTTTTTGTTATTTTAAATTCATCGTGGACAGTTAAAGTTTGAAGTTCAGTTCGTCCTTCAGTTGCAAGCAGACAGACAAGAACAACAACAATAACAATAACAACATCAGAGTTACTAGCTACTTTAACACATAACTACACAATTGTCAATGGACGACGATCGGTCTTGTTGCACTAACGCTATCAGTGGTTCTTAGTGGCGAAGGGTTGGTTGGTGCTTTGTTATTTTAGAGAAGGAACTCATTCAAGTCGGTGTTCAAATATAGACTTTCTACATCTGTGTTAAATACGTATTGATGGCGGTTTGCTCTATTTCACCCCTTTCCTTCCGGCCCCAATCTCTCTCTCTCTCTCTCTCTCTCTCTCTCTCTCTCTCTCTCTCTCTCTCTCTCTCTCTCTCTCTCTCGTTTTTTGTTTGTTTTTGTTTTAAAGTTTTTTTTGAAAACTATTGGATTTCTATAAATTAAATATTTAAAAAGTTTTAAAATGGACATTTGTGCGACACTATTGCTTTTACTTTATTTATATCTCACATCCACCCCGGGCCCCTCACTCGCATAATACTTAGCAACATACGCATGGAGTTTGGCGTATTGCCACTGGACATCATCATCATCATCATCATCATCATCATCATCATCATCATCATCATCACCTCTACCACCTCCGCCATCATCAACACCATCGTCATCAATGTACTCATTGCATAATAAATTGAGCAACACAACTTACCGAGCCAGTTGCGGTCGAGATAGATGGCGACAAAGGACGGCGGGATGGTAAAGTAATCCACGAATGAGAACAACTCCAACCAGAACCACAGTTTATCGTTGGCCGCCACGAACTGTTACAAAATGGAAGGGAAACTTCATCATCACCATCAGCAGCATGATCAACATGATCATCATTTCTTTTATCAGTACAACTTATGTTAATCTGATGAATAAAAATTGATGCAACAACAAGATCATGATCATCATCATCATCACCACCACCATCACCACCATTACTACCACAATCATCATCGTGGTAATAATATTTGCTTGCATTTCAGTACTAAACTACTTCCGGTTGGTGTCGTCATCACTGGGCCTAACGTACCCGTCAATGCACCACTAGCTGAATAACTCCGCATGCCCTGACTTAGTTATCCCCGTTGGGGTGCCGGGGGTTTCAGTATAAATAGTATCCCCACTTTCTGGAAATTTAGTGCTTTAAATTCCCACTGTCGCTGTCTTTCTCATTTGCTCTTTCTCATTCCTGCTCTGTTCTATCAATCTGCTATACTATCGTCTTCTTCGCTAGACCAATCACCTACCTTTTTTTCTTGAAAACTCTTCCGGGACAAGACTCCTTATTTGTGTATGAGGTCTGTTGGATCAGCTTGGGAATATTGGACGCTTTCTGCCAGGTGGTCACTAGGGCTTCCTATGATGTTATTATTTAGCAATGTAGGCATTTTATATGTATGTGCTTGTTGATAATTTATAATGATGTTTGTATTCTATTTTGTTTTTGTAAACGGGGGTTCGATAAGTTGGGGTGAAGCCTCAGCCGTCCCCTGCGTGGGATGTCTTTATTGTAAAGTGACTGGCTGGTGGAGGGCATTCAGTTTTCCCACTAGGGTTGTTTCAGCAGATCTTTTATGCGGATTGAGGGTTGTCCGGTCTTGATTTGGCTCGGAAGAGTCCGCTGGACCTAAAGCAACAATTATGTAATGTAATGCCTGACTTAATTATCGTTGATCAATGTTATAGCTTGTTTAATATATAATTTCTCTCGGTTTTCACACTATCGCAATAATAACTATCACCATCAATATCATAATTATCATCATCATCATCATCATCATCATCATCATCATCATCATCATCATCATCATCATCATCATCATAATCATCATCATCATCATCATCATCATCATCAGATTGGGGTCAACGTCGCTTTCGGGTCAACTGCTCTTATATAATCTTAGTAAAAGCTCGATAGCAGAAAAATGTCTATTTAAAAAAATGTACCGGTGTTCCAGTAACCTTTGGGTTGTTGAAAAAAAAATGCGTTTGGGACCTCCCTTTCCTCAAGGCCAGCTTAATTGGGGAGGTGCCTATCTCCTCTCCCTCGCTGTTTTGCCTTCTCCAGTTCTAAACAGATCCAGGTACCCATTCGCAGCTGGGTGGACTAGCACGTGTCGTGAGCTTGCTTCATATTTTTTATTTTTTGTTTTGTCGTGTCGTTTCAAAAAAGAGATTTCTCTTATATAGCGCACTAACAAGCTCAGAGAGCTTATCAAGGCGCTGGCCCGTAATATCCAGCGACCACACAATAGTTTGCTGAAGTCAGGATTCGAACCCACGTCGTCCAAGACGCACTCACACAAGTCGTGCGCTCTGACCACTGAGCTATCCCTGCCTCCGTTAGCTGGTTGCCTTCCATGCATGTCACTCATCCAAGTACTAACCTGTCCCGATCTTGCTTAACCTGAAACATTGCTAGCGTGTGCCCAAACCACTGCATTACTGCGCCACCCGAAGGTGGTCTATTTGTTTTATGACGGCGAAAAACGACGATGACAAAGACAACAAGAAACGGGGAGGTGAGCTTACCCTGATGAAAAAGTAGATCATGAAGAAGACGTTGAAGGCCAGATCCACTTGTTGTGTGGTACTGGATGACCAAGGGTTACACGTCTCTACCTCGTAGTTGTTCATTCTGCAACATACACACACAAACGCGCGCGCGCACGCACACATCCACCCACACACACAACCACACACACACACACACAATGTTACCAACAGACTGGAGAATGCAGCATTTCATCAGTCAAATACTGTGACAGCAACAGACCACAACAGCAACAAACGATACACATGGAAATGTATCCGGTATTGGTAGACAGTCTCTCTCTCTCTCTCTCTCTCTCTCTCTCTCTCTCTCTCTCTCTCTCTCTCTCTCTCTCTCTCACACACACACATAAACACAATACAAAACGAATAATTATCTTTTGTTCCTGTGTTTTTTATTTTTATCAAATCTGATCTATGCGCGCGTTCTGATTGAAAACTGATTTTACAAACACTGAAAAAAAGAAATTGCAACCAAAAAACACACAAAACAACAAGCAAATAAATATTTAAAAAAGCACCAAAAAAAAAGCAAAACCTCCTCGTCCTTAATTCCTGCACACACACACGCGCACACCCACACCTCACCCTCGCTCCACTTCTTTTCTCTCATCGTTCTTTCCCGCTTATCAAACTCCCTTTCCCTCTTCATCCCCTACTCTCTTCTTATGGCTTTGTTTTGTTCCAACCCTCTCTGAAAATCTCTTTCTTTTTATTTCGTCCTCTCCCGCACAAGGATCCCCCACCTCTGTCTGTCTGTCTGTCTGTCTGTCTGTCTGTCTGTCTGTCTGTCTGTCTGTCTGTCTCTCTCTCTCTCTCTCTCTCTCTCTCTCTGTGAACAAAAAAGTCTTTGGAATGTCGGAAGTCAAATAACCAGAGGCCCGAGGATGAAACATTCTGCAATTAGGTTAAAACCCTCCAAACAAAACACTATCGACGAACAACGGAAGGCCATCGCGAGCCTTGTTGCAGCTGACAGCAAAGAGTAAGAAGGGTCAATACTGAAAAGACCATTTCATAACGCCCTCCACGCCATTTTCCCTTGGTTATTGTCTTTCAGCAAACACTCATTTTCATCTTTTTGGCCTTTAAACTGCTGTTGCCAATACTAAACAAGAAACCAAGCCCTTACAGTACAAAGTGACTTTGTGTTCCCATCTGTCCAATTTTCAGTGCAAACTGCAAGTGCCTAACTTATTAAGTGCTTCCAAATACAGGCCAGTGAAAAGAAAAAGAAACACCTCGGACGACTGCGATCACGTTGTTCAAGCAATTTGGTTTAAACGCCATAAATAAAGGGAAACCGTTTTTAAAAAAAAAGTTAATGTTTTAAAGTTCATTAGCAAACTTTACACACAAGTGATGGAGTGGTTTATTTCTTGTTGCGGGGTTTCCTTGGGAACCATAGGCTAACTGTGTTTTCCGTTTCCAATGTGAAAAAAGATAAACGTTCTGTTTCAGTTATGCACGTCATCGGTTAGGTTCCCAATCAATCATTTACTTAAAACTTCTTCAACTTGCTGAACTGAACTTATATCATTCTATTTAATCGTTCTTAGATAGCGCGCATGAAGCTCAAGAGCTGCTCAAGGTGCTGGCCGATACAGGATAAAAGACATCCTGTCGCGTATCGTTCTAGCGAACACAATTTAATTTTAAACCACATAGGCCTACTTAGGTTTTCTCGTTGAGGGATCAGAAGCAGAGGATTAGAAACGATAAATCTCGTTGTAACAATTAATCCTTTCTAATTATAGTCATTTTCTCCACGAGTACAAATATATTACACAAGAAGCCATTTGATTTCGTCATCTGTACTGTGCCATAAAGAGGCTCTCTCTGTCTCTGTCTCTGTCTCTCTCTCAATCTGTCTGTCTGTCTGTCTGTCTGTCTGTCTCTCTCTCTCTCTCTCTCTCTCTCTCTCTCTCTCTCTCTCTCTCTCTCTCTCTCTCTCTCTCTCTCTCCATTTATGCTGGATTGTATGTAGAGAGTGTGCTTGTGTTTGTATAAGAGAGGTTTTGCGTGCATTTGTGTCCGTTAGTGAGTACGCACAATTACGCTATATGACGGACCGGCGCGCTCTCGATTCGTGGCCATTAAAACCCAGTATGGCCAACAACTACCTACACAATTTATTTGATTACATTAAAAACAGAAATGCGATTTTCCATTACAATGTTCTTAGGGAAAAAAGGGTTCGCCTAAACAGATAAATGATAATACGCGACACATGGTAAATATATAAATTGAGAGTTTGATGGATATGCAATCAGTGCAGCACTGGAGTGAAATCTAGGCACAAAAATCGACTGTGGGGAAGCCATACGGCATAAACACCTTTAAACAAAATTTGCTTTAAAAACAACTGAGTTGAAAACGCAGAGCAATCTACAGAGCATAGCACTTAAAAATACTAAACAAAATTTACAAGTTGCTTAAGCTGAACTATTTAAAAATGGTTGAAACCGATAAGTCCTGGTGTGTGTTAAGAGCTAATAGCTGCCACGTGCAAGCTCTAAGCTCGTAGTTTACACACAAACCTGTAAATTTAATTCTCCCTCCCTCCCTCCTCCCTTTCTTTCTATAAACTTAACCCAGCCTATAAATAAATAATAGATGCACGTACGCACAATCTCTCTTCTTCTCATACATATATGCTCTTTCTTTCTTTCTCTCTCTCTACCCACATTGGGATGCCGGGGATTTCAGTATAAATAGTATCCCCACTTAGGCATTTTATATGTATGTGTTTTGTTGATAATTTATAATGATGTTTGTATTCTATTTTGTTTTTGTAAACGGGGGTTCGATAAATTAGAGTACAGCCTCAGCGTCCACTGCGTGGGATGTCTTTATTGTAAAATGACTGGCTGGTGGAGAGCTTTCAGTTTTACCGCAAGGGTTGTTTCAGCAGATCTTTTATGCGGATCAGGGGTTCTCCGGTCCTGATTTGGCTCGGAAGAGTCCGCTGGACCTAAAGCAATAATCATGTAATGTTCTCTCTCTCTCTTTCTCTCACACATACACGCATACACACAAACGCGTGTGCGAACACGCACACACATGCACACACATGCACACACACATCCACAAACACAGACAATCTCAAATTCACATCTGTTTCAGCATTAAGATTAATGAAACTCATTCACTTGCGCAGCTGTCGCGTCAGGTTGTTTTAAGTGCCAACACTTTTACCTTGCCAGCGTCGGATTCGGCCCGTCCGTACTTAGTGTGAATGTATCTTCATGTGGGTACCATGCAGGTAGCTCACTATACAACTTTGTGTACGTGGCGCATGAAAATATTATTTCTGGCCGTAGTCAACAAGGCTCGTGCACGCTGTGTTTGCACGTGCACTGACAAAACCCCATCACCTTGAGGTGCCAGGCACACCATCCTTTCTGCAAAGTACAATGCCAAGCCACCCTTTCCCATTCAGCCGTATTGTAGAAAACTTTAATCAAGGTACCTGGATGTTTTTTTTGGTAACCTTATTTATCAATTCTACCTCTTCTTTTTCCGCCCCCCCCCCTCCCACATCATCCCTCCCCGCACCCTCTCCCTTTCCCAACTGCCTCCCATTACCGTCAAGAAAAAACCTACCACCCCACCCAGTACCCCACCCTTCCCTCTCTCTCATCTCTCTCTCTATTCTCTTATACTACTACTCAGTCAACTTCGTCCGAGTCCCCTTTCCTATTTTCATCTTCTGGCATTCTTCTAGCCATGGTCAAAAGTTATGACCGCACAAGTATCGTTGTTTGTAGATTATAGTCACACGACACTTTCGCATATAGGTGACTACTGGACCGATTTATACTGACACCAGCGGGCCAGTTGTTGGTAAAGGGGAAAATAATATGATCACACGTTGACCAATCCGGGATTCGAACCAGCGACCTTTCGGTTACTAGCAAGACGCTCTTACCAACTGAGCTACCCGACCCCTCTGACAAGTATCGCTTGTATCAGGATCTTCTTATACTGACCGGCAACAACTGCAAAACGTAGTCCTGACAGCCCCTGAAACTCTGTGTCAATATAGCGCGCGGACACTGCACACAGGTGAAAGCTCCATGATGCACCTGTAAGGTAAGTACCTGAGCATGAGGACAGGGCCTCGGAGCATCCTTCGAAACAATCAACCTTTCGTAATAATAATCCGCCTGTATAATGTCAGACAATGAGGTAAAGAAGTCTAGTCGTAGCACGATGGAAAAGCCTGCTAAACGCGTCTCGCAGGTAAAAAGCACGTGTAAACAAACTACACACGAGGCAGCAGCATAGTAACATGTATAGAGCCAGCATCTCGTTTCGTACGAGCGTTACAGAATTTTTTTTTTTTTTTTTTTTACTTTTTTCGATGTCCGCTCGCTTGGAACGTTTTCTGGAACTACAAAACACTCGAAACCTAGAAATTGTCATGATGAAATTCTATGCTATATTTATTTGAAAATGGCTGTATGGGACTACGGATTTAATTATTTATGAGGATTAGTTTTTACTGATGACTAATTTTCACTTGCATTCGCAGATTTGAAGAAAGAAGTGCTTGGCGTCTGTTACTAAGTCGGCCGCCTTCTGCTTTTAAGACTCTAGGGGTCGGTTTCGCAGTAAATAAAACTGATACAAAAGTTCGCAATGACGGGCGTTAACTGAGAAACTGTACAGATAAAAGCATATGAAAGTCAGTTAAGCAGTCATTGTTTATAGCGTCCAGCTGACTTCAAAGAGCCGAATCAGGACCACTACTTGGTTGAAAGAGGGCTCACCCCTGATCCGTGGGGTGTCGGATAGTGCAGTGGTTGGAGCACTCGCTACTGTGTCGAAAGTGAAGCACCGTCCGGTGCGGTTAGCACTTGGATGGGTGACCGCTAAGGTGTGAAGCGACAAACAACAACGCCCCCAGTTGACTCAACTGTGATTGAGTACCTACTCTCTTGAGGGTGGGGAAGGTAAAGCAGCGAGGGAGAGAGTTGGGCATCACCCTCATTACGCTGGCCCAAGATAAGTGTGATCTCCAACATCACGCTCCCCTACGGCCACAAGGCTATGGGACTACCTTTACCTTTACCTTTTTACCCTGATCCGTATTAAAAAAATCTGCTAAAACAACCCTAATGGTAACACTGAAGGTAATCCATCAGCCGATCACTTTACAATAAAGGCATCCCAAGCAGGGGACGCTGAGGCCATACTCTGAGTTTTCGAACCCCTCGTTTACAAAAACAAAATAGAATATAATTTATTTTATAATGATGTTTATAAAACATCATTATAAAATATTAGTAAAACGCATATATATACAAAATGCCTACATTGCAAAATAGTAAAACCACAGAAAGCTCTAGTGACCATTTGCCAGAAAGCGTCCAATTACATTACATTACATTACATTACATTACATGCTTTAGGTCCAGCGGACTCTTCCGAGCCAAATCAGGACCGGACAACCCCTAATCTGTATAAAAGATCTGCTGAAACAACCCTAGTGGTAAAACTGAAAGCTCTCCACCAGCCAGTCACTTTACAATAAAGACATCCCACGCAGGGGACGCTGAGGCTGTACTCTAATTTATCGAACCCCCGTTTACAAAAACAAAATAGAATACAAACATCATTATAAAATATCAACAAAACACATACATATAAAATGCCTATATTGCTAAATAATAACATCATAGGAAGCCTTAATGACCACCTGGCAGAAAGCGTCCAATATTCCCAAGCTGATCCAACAGACCTCATACACGAATAAGGAATCTTGTCCCGGAAGAGTTTTCAAGAAAAAAGGTAGGTGACTGTTCTAGCGAAGAAGAAGATAGTATAGCAGATTGATAGAACAGAGCAGGAATGAGAAACAGCAAATGAGAAAGACAGCGACAGTGGGAATTTAAAGCACTCAATTACCAGAAAGTGGGGATACTATTTATACTGAAACCCCCGGCACCCCAACGGGGGTAGAAAGCGTCCAATATCCACAAGCTGACCCAACAGACTCCATGCACAAATGAGGAGTTTTGGGAGAGTTTTCAAGAAAAAAAAAAGGTAGGTGACTGGTCTAGCGAAGAAGATAGCAGATTGCTTGAACAGATTAGGAACAAGAAAGAACAAATCAGAATGACAGAAACAGAGGTAATTTAAAGCACTACATTTCCACAAAGTGGGGATACTATTTATACAGTAGGCCTAACGCTACGCTACGTGCGGTGTAAATAAAGACTGACACTCACTGAAGGGAAAGACGGTAAAGAGTGCACGTGCACAAAAACGGGGTTCGGTAAACATGCACAAACTGCTAACAGATGAGAAATGTCTGCCATACTTGTTTTGAGAAACAAATGCCTTGAAGAGGGTAAGAACATTATTGTTCCTGTATTGTGTAGCGCACATATCAGCTCCAAGAATTGCTCAAGGCGCTATCCTACTTAGACCTGGGGACGCTGACACTGGTTCCTAAACAATTTGCTGAAGCTGATGATTGACAATTTGATAGTAGCGGTCCTCTCGCATTGGAAAATGAAAGACCGAGAGGTGGCTCACACTGATAAGTTCTTTCACAAACACAAACAAGTGCGCGCGCACGCATAAACACACCCACCCAAACATACACACCCACAATGCCACCCACCCCACCCCATCCTCACATTATAACACCCACCCCAGCACACTAGAAGAAGTCATGATGATGATGATGACGATGACGATGATGATGATGATGATGATGATGATGATGATGATATTTGTCACCCAAGTGGGCGAATTTTGAATTGCCTTATTCAGTGAAAGCGCGGCAGGCTCGGTGCAGTGCCACCCATACCAGGACGAGGAAAGAATATGATGTAGTCTTAGCAGGGTGTTTTGTTTGTTTGTGTGTTTGTGTGTATGTGTGTTGTGTGTGGGGGTGTGCGTGTGGGGGGGGGGGGTGTGTGCGTGTGTGGGTGTGTGTGTGTGTGTGTGTGTGTGACACTGATCCTAGAACCTACATGCGAGTCAGAATCTTTAAAGCTCGTTCGATTGAATACATGCGTGCATATTAAACGAGACCTCGGATGAAACTCTCATCATCCGAAATAGCCTTAAGTACAATTTTACGATTAACGACTTCGCATAGCTCCTAAAAACTTAATTGGTGGAAAGCTGGTGGAAAAGCATAATGTAGTCTTGCATCTGTGATTTATCAGACATAAGATCGTTAAATCGGGAGATTACACACAAGGTTTACGTCAAGAGCTTCTTCACTCCCCATTCCCCCAATCACCACCCCACTCACTCCAATTCCCGAGTGCTTTCCTTTCCCATAAGTTTTTACTCTGCGTGCCAAATATCTGTGTATAAGGATTAGGCTATTTCTGGATCCCACCAACGGAATGGGGTCTCGCATCTACTGATCCCAGATAATCATTATGCCCCTTTTCCCGAATATGTTCTCTGGCAATTGTTCTTAAGGTTCCTCACTTGGGTGGAAAACACAGTCGGTAGGGCTCGCGTTTCAGAGGTCGAGGTTTTGATCCGAGTTGCCCTAATTCTGGTCCACTTTAAGGTGGCTAGTAAGCTCATTTGTCTTTGTGATATCGGTATATTCTCTACTTTTATCATACGTGTATCTTTTTTACCTCTTACCAACTTAAATCTGTTGAATAGTAATCGTATGTTGATCTGTCTCCATTGTTACACTCGCCAGAAGTCACTTTCTAAACAAAACTCTGTTCAAAACTGCAAAGCCTGCAACCCTAGATTTTAGAACAAAGTTTGGCAATGAAATCTCTTTCAGAAAGATAGGTTATTTCCCATCTTCGTTGCCAGCCAGCCAAATTGTGGATACTTTTTTCGCATGAAGATTCTTTTCTGAGAACTTCATTCTGGCGTCTTCTCTTTAGAAAATCAGTCCCTTGATCCGATTCCCCCCCACCCCACCTCCCCAGTCCCCTATTCGCTCATGTGACGCGGGACTTTAATCTACCTACCTAACCTAATCCATCGAATACAGTCCCTTGATTTCCATCGAATGGTCCCACCGCCGTAGCTCAATTGGTAGAGCGTTCGCCTGGCACACCGATGACCCAGGTTCGAATCCCGTGGTGGGCGATATAAAATGTGGCCATTTTCACTGTCCATTTTAATCAGTATGATTGCTTTGGTGGTTCAGTGTTGATTTAGGTCCCTATCCCTCTTTCCCTGGGATGGTTATCCCCGTCTGCCATATCGCCAATGGTAGGGTGTAGACGTTAAACCTCAATGTTCATTCATTCATTCCATCGAATAGTCCCCTATATGCTGATGTGTTGGGGACTATAATTTTTCTAACGCAAACGCAAACGATTTCCATCAAGCCCAGCTGATACAATGACGAGCTGAGAACACAGCGAAATGGCCATCTGTATCTATGGCACACATCCACAAACTAGTGGTTTTGTACCCTGGCAATTTTTTGGTCTATATGGGAAAACATGCTGAAACCTCAATTTGATTTTTAATGGAAGCGCGCGGAATGAGGCTATTGCAGTTTGTGGACATTTTGTTTATTTATTTATCTCAGAAACGGATAAACGTTCGGTAAGGAAATGTCGGCTATAACGATTTCGCTGGTTTTGAGCACACAGCAGGCCGATCCGCAGCACCCAGCACCTGCCCAGATCAGCGTCCATACCGGACAAACTTTATAGTAGAGGCGAAGAAGGACTTCCGGCTAAGCAATTTATATATATATATATATATATATATATATATATATATATATATATATATATATATATATATATATATATATATATATATATATAGATGCAAACCGTTGGCAGCAGATAAAGGGAGATAAATCTTTCCTGTCATTCCCTCATTCCTTGGAGGCCAGCAACTGATAAGGATTTTATCCAAGATGATATCAATAAACTCCAGCCCCCATCTCTTTAGGCGAGCCACCTTTACCACTTGTGTTTGACACAAACTTTTTGTCTCCCCTGTATGTCGATTCTTCGTGTACGTGTGCTGTTAGGTAGAAGACTATATCTGAGGTGTGGTTGCGGATGTGTTTAGGTATGATAGGGTAGTTGTGATAAAAACGAACACCCAAACACCGTAAACTAGAATATTTCGCGTAATTTGTTACACTTCCTCAGCTACACACAAACAAAACGAAAAGAACACGATGGGACATGTTGTATGATAGGGTAGTGTGATGTTTCTGTGGAAGTAAAAGTTTGATTTGATTTTAGGGTTTCGGAAAACGTTATTTTATTTATACGATGTTAATGTGATATAAGTAGAATTGTAATGTTATCTTAGTTTAGTCTGCATTATTGCCCTTGTGTGTGGAATCGTCACACCACCCATTACATTTCCTTGTGATTTATGGGGACAAAATAAATATATCTTGAATGTTGAATCAACTAAAGAACACTGACTATAAGGGAACGCCAACCTTCTTACCATGAACTTACTTCTTCAATTCAATGCGGGCTGGGTGATGTTAGGTGTAAAGAGGGTGTGTGTTAAGGTTTGGTGGGTCCTTGCCCCCGATCTGCGTTTTATTCCTTATTATCCTTGCGGTGGGTGAGGGTGGAAGTAAGGGATGGGGCATTGCACTGTGGTGTGGCTGCTCATCTTTTCATTGGGAAAATGATCCAGTGCTCTTTTCATTTTCCTGTTTAATATAAAAATCATAAATTATACTGTTTTCATCTTGTTCGCTCGGCACAATCTTTCTGCGACGCTTCCCCCTATTTATTTTCTTTAACTATCTGTCTCTTATAGCTATTACTGAAGAATTAAGGGTTAAGGCGTAACCTCATGCATCACAGAGCTCTAAGACAAATCTGTTATTGCAGTACAGAGGGGAAGGTTAATCGTGTGGTGGCTACATGGCGTTTTATCAGATCAGGAAGAGGCACACGCGTTTCCAAGCTGATCTCCACAAGTGAGAAGTGTTTCTATATGGCTGCTCGCACCGAAAAGTGCCAATTACGATACATCTCTCGCAGGGCAGGAATACGAAGTTCCGCAGGTGCGAAATCCCTTTTCCCTCTGTTGTTTCAACTTGGCATCCATTTCGGGAATGTCTACAGACAGTTCGCCCTACAAAGGCGAACTTCAGCTGTACCCCAGTTATTGAAATTCCGGGTACCTCTGAAAGTGTTGTAGGATAATTATTGCAGTACTCCTCCGAAAGTGTGTCTTAGACATTACATCACACTGAAAGTTCACTTTATCTTTAAGCCAAATCCGCGTTCAAAACGTCCTTTCCTCTGTTACAAGTCAATTTATTTACCCTATAGAGGCAGGTACCTGTACAAGCAAAATGTTGATATAAGACTGTACATTTGCGCACAAACGCCTAAACGCGGACATTCACATCTACACCAGAGATGGTGAGATCCTGATGCCCTAACGTAAGATTCTTGTCCGTCCCCTACTGAATCTAACTCAAGCGTCGGAATCTTATAACTCGGCAAAATAAAAGAGGTGGATTTAGACGCTCTTGAAATCAGATATATACTTCCGTGTACCTTATTAGTAAAAACCAATTAAGAAACACAAAAAAATTAAGACTGTTCTTTTAAATACTGTGGGTCCTGAACATGCTGCTCTTTGCTGGCGATACTGGGATTCCATTCTGGTCATTGTCGTCATCATTCAAAGATCGTGTACAAATACAATCCCACTTCAAATAAACCTTTTTTCATACAAGATAGCCTATGTATATGGAGTCAATTCGGTTTAAGTGAAAATGATCCCTCAAGATTAAATATGCATGTTCTTAGACAAAATAATGTTTAGTAAGGCATCTAACAGACACTAACAGTACCCAGAAAAAATTAAGCATGGGATTAGTCGAGCTCTGTGAGAACAAACAGGGTCCCAAACTAATGATCCCTGTGTTATAAATGTGGGACTGGCCCTCTCGTGTGTGTATGTATGTTTTATATGTGTGTGAATGTGTGTGTATGTGTGTGTTAAACTGTAATCATGGCTTTTTAGTTTAACTTAAAGTGTCAGCTATAACTGCTCTCCTTAACAATGTTATTTATTTCTAGGTCAATACAAAAATAATCTAGAAGTATGTTTCTTGTAACACTGCCATAGACTGCTAAGAAATCAAGATCGCGGTCGCTTTGCATGCAGTGAAAGAGCGTTACCTCCATCTGTTTAACTCTTGGGATGTTGCCTTAAAGGGCCTTTCAGACGTAAACATATTTCGTCATGTTTCGTGGCAGGCAAAGGACAAGCTTGTCGCGGACCCCCATTTGACCACATTTGAACTCATTTTGACCTTTGCGCGCAAACCTTTGCCTCGTTATGTTATGTTATGTTAAAATAGATTAAAGTCCCACGTCACATTAGCGAATAGGGGACCTTTGCCTCGTTTGTTTGTAGATTATAGTCACACGACACTTTCGCATATAGGTGACTACTGGACCGATTTATACTGACACCAGCGGGCCAGTTGTTGGTAAAGGGGAAAATAATATGATCACACGTTGACCAATCCGGGATTCGAACCAGCGACCTTTCGGTTACTCGATAGAATAATTCCTGTTTTATTATGCGCGCTGCCCAAGGCGTGTCCGCTGTGACCAATCAGAATGCTCGGATGCAAAACGTCCCCATTAGGCAACCAATGACAAACAAGGCCACTTTCATTTGCTGATTCAGTCGGTCCATTTACTTTTTTTTTGACTCCTCCTTTCCTTGAGATAATTGTTGCTGTAGTGACGGTTCTGGAATAAAACCTGCTGTTTTAGCGTGTTACAATAAAAACGGAAACAGCAGCAGCTGCTACAGCTAGCTTGCGTTTTCTATCGAAAATAACGGAAGCCATTTTGTTACTATGCAGTCAAAGTCACATTAGAGAACTTTAGATCGACCTTTCGTTTCCGGTTATTGTGACAGACGGACTAGTTTTACCCTGCTTACTGTACTATTTAGCCTTGTTTAGTCAATGTAATCTTAGAAAGTTAATGTAGTATATAGCAGACGATTACAGTATAACGGAGGTACACACACAGCGAGTTTGACGCAGGCAGTGTAGTGACGTCAGCACTGTGTGCGTGGAAGTGGAAAGCTTATCCAATGGGACTCAGGCAGAGCGGTTAGAGCCGGTTCTGAATGGGTCAAAACCTAGCATAGATTGAGTCAGTCCTATGAAATACGCCGAAGTCTACACAGCTAGACCGGAGCAGAGAAAAATCTCCACTCATAGACCAGGAAGCAGGACTTTGTGAATCTTAGAATTCAATCAAGTAGCCACGGGCCTGACTTTGTCAAACAGGTAAATGAACATACTTCTGTTTCATCGTGATATATTTATATTATTGTTGAAATTATGTTTGTGGAATTTGCTATGCATAGACTTGAATTGTTAATCCGAATTTGTCTTACCACATGGAAAAGCCGAACACGTGTTAAGCACGACCGGTTTGGACGCCATGTTGTATACCTGACGGAACCACTGTTGTTTAACCTATATGTATGTTTGCAGACCAGTGGCTGTACCAGTGAATGTTTATAATTTTATTAATTCTTTATGTGTATAATTAGCCACGATTTATATTTATGTATGTATAGGAAATTAGAGTTGAGATTCCAGTGGACCACGGACGTAGCAGAATGTTCGTCGCTTATGTATAGAGATGTGGAGCTATCACTGAGGGCTACTTTGGCTTTCAGTGAGACGCTCTGCACAGACCTATTATTCAAGGTTGTGCAGAATTTCGTCTCTTGTGTTACAGACGAGCAGGCGAGATATCCCGTGCGCCCAACTCCACAGAAAAGAAGAGTTGGCTGTTTAGCCTCTACAGCACAGGACTGAGAGAGCTCCCCTGGAAAACACTCTCCAAGACAACACAGATTGTCAAGGAACCAAACTACACGACGACCCATCGTGTACCAGAAGCTACCTCATCAAAGGGCTTCAAACCCGCACCACACAAGCTAAGTGCCCAGGAATCAGTGCACTTAAAACTGGTAGCAAAAGGACCACAGTAGTCCACTCTTCAGAAAATAGTAAAACGGACCACAGTAGTCCAATCTACATGAACTCTAGTAGCCAGTGCCCTATGAAGACATAACAGCTGCCTAGACTATCAGCGATCGAATTATTTGCATTGACTTATGACTTGTTAAGGTAGATTAGTACTTCAAAGATCTTGTATAGAGTAGAAGAAATAAATGTGTGATTTTAACTGTTATCAAGTGGCTGGACTACATATGATTCATAGCCGTGTGAAAGCTAGTGTGACAGTGATCTTTTACCATTTTTCTATCTATCTCTGTATCCCAGCCTTAACACAGACCGAGCTAAACAAATAAATTTATTAAAGTAATTCACCAGGTGACTAACTAGCAGTTCCCATAGAATAAAGCGTGAGGGTTACAACATTCCATTGTGCAGAGCCCAGCAACCCATAAACCCCACGTTACACTTATGCACTCGGGAAATCCTTACAAACTTTTCTTCGTGCCTACCGTTCTGAAGCGGCAGCGCCTTTAGTTGCAGACGAAATTTTGTTCGTCCTTATCCAGGGGATGTAAATGTCATCGGAACTTTCTAATTTGCGAGGTTGTTTTCCTCGAAAACGCACGAATCTAGATTTGGTTCATCACAGGCTAAAACAGCCACTTTTCCCAACGAAAGTTTAGTTGAAGTTTAGGACAGAGCATTAGTAGTTTTTTATTTTCATTTTGTTTAAATAAAAAACACAATTTATAGAGCTTCTATAGTTCGAACTTGTGTCCACTGCCTACGTTAGCCTACTAACAAGCCCGTTTAGGTCTACGAACCTATTAGTATAGGGCTTATCTAAACCAAGGGCTGTTCGTGTTCATTCATAATTAGTTATTCATTGTTTATATATACATTCAGAAGAATACACCAGAAAAGTGATTTTACATTCAGAAGAATACACCAGAAAAGTGATTTTACATCTTTACCACGCTCATAGGAGACACTTGAATCCCAGACATAATGCAAAACTTATGTTGAAAATCTCAATCCTAACCACAAACTCCTCCGCCATGTTACATCTGAAAGCAAAAGCAGACCCAAAACGGAGCAAAGTACACCTATTTTAATGAATCAACAACAACAAATGGTGAGATAATACAGTCAAATCATTTATTCAAGCTTACGTTTATAGCAATTGACCCGATATACGCCAAAAATACCAGAAACTTACATGAAAATCACGATTCGTCAAAATGATAACAATTCCGCATTTTCACTCAACGAAGTTTTTGGCGTAATACAAAGGAGGAGGTCGTGACCTTCCGGAAGCGCAAATGTTATGACGTAGACGGGGGGGGGGGGGGGGGGGGGGGTTCTCCTAGAAAAAAGAACTACGAACTAAGTTTCTTTGCTACCTAAAGCTCTCTATTGCAGGCAATGCATTGCTGCGTCTGAACACAACAGACAAGCAAAGCATTGCCTGCAATGCTTGCCACCTTTGCCTTCAACAAAACATGTTCATATCTCAAAAGGCCCTTATGACATTAAGTTACAGAAAGAGGAGAGAGACAGACAGAGACAGAGACAGAGAGACAGAGACAGAGAGAGAGAGAGGCAGAGAGAGAGAGGAGAGAGAGAGAGAGAGGAGAGAGAGAGAGAGTCGTAAGCATACTTTCTTCTGACGTCAAACTAGAATCTGGCATATACAATCAAACAAATATTTATTCATACGCAATAAAACGAGGTCGTCTGCAAGTGATCCGTCTGCTCCAATGTACCAAATACTGGGAAGTGGAAATAACGAGCTTACAGTCGTTCTTTGTATTGCTCTCAGATCGTTTCTTTCTTGTTCTTTTTCGTTGGTCCTTTTGTTCTTGTTCCTGTTCTCATTATCTCAGCTGAACACAACATAATAAGGTTATTTGTAAATATATATATAAGTAATTACCCTGCTCTCGAAGATTAACAAAAAGTGGACATACGGGCTTTAGATTCTACGAGCTTCTCCATGAGCTTCATGACCTCAGATGTAGTACATGGATATTAAAGCCTGGTTATCCTTACACGTTTCGACCTTTACCAAAGGGCGCGTCAGAGGAGGTTTGGACTTAAATGCTTAGATTACAGTGCAGTTTATATGTACTGCATAGACAGATAGATAGACATACAGGCAGACAGACAGACAGACAGACAGATAGACAGATAGATAGATAGATAGATAGATAGATAGATAGATAGATAGATAGATAGATAGATAGATAGATAGATAGATAGATAGATAGATGGGTGAGTGGGAGGTTGATGGATAGAGGTTGTATAAAAAGATAGATAGATAGATAGATAGATAGATAGATAGATAGATAGATAGATAGATAGATAGATAGATAGATAGATAGATAGATAGATAGATAGATAGATAGATAGATAGATAGATAGATAGATAGATAGATATAGACATCACAAAAAGTTAAGTACCACCATGAAAATTCGACCAAATTTAAATTTTGTTACCAGTACCCTTTAAATTAATTTTTAATCTTCACAGTCACTTTGCTTTGGTGCACAGGGTTGTAAAGTGTACAATGACTGCAACTGCAGCTGCACGTGCACCACGAGCAGTTTGAGGGAGACGCCTAAAGGCTGCGTATTTGACCCAAAAAATACTGGTTTTCCGTGCTCCACGCCCGATATATCAAACTTTTTTGTGAGCAATGTTTGGTTGCAAATGCTGAAAGAAATGTCTGGCTGTGTGTTTTACTCACACATTTGCCTTTATAAGCAGCCGATTTTGCACAAACCATTACCAAACGAACATGCCGCCAAGACAAAAACTACTTGCGTTTATGTAAGTGGTACTTAACTTTTTGTGATATAGATAGGTAGATAGATAGATAGATAGATAGATAGATTAATTACATTACATTATAATTGCTTTAGGTCCAGCGGACTCTTCCGAGCCAAATCAGGATCGGACAACCCCTGATCTGCATAAAAGATCTGCTGAAACAACCCTAGTGGTAAAACTGAAAGCTCTCCACCAGCCAGTCACTTTACAATAAAGACATCCCACGCAGGGGACGCTGAGGCTGTACTCTAATTTATCGAACCCCAGTTTACAAAAACAAAATAGAATACAAACATAATTATAAAATATCAACAAAACACATACATATAATGCCTACATTGCTAAATAATAACATCATAGGAAGCCCTAGTGACCACCTGGCAGAAAGCGTCCAATATTCCCAAGCTGATCCAACAGACCTCATACACAAATAAGGAGTCTTGTCCTGGAAGAATTTTCAAGAAAAATGGTAGATGACCGGTCTAGCGAAGAAGATAGTATAGCAGATTGATAGAACAGATCAGGAATGAGAAAGAGCAAATGAGAATGACAGCGACAGTGGGAATTTAAAGCACTAAATTTCCAGAAAGTGGGGATACTATTTATACTGAAACCCCCGGCACCCCAACGGGGGTAGATAGATAGATAGATAGATAGATAGATAGATAGATAGATAGATAGATAGATAGATAGATAGATAGATAGATAGATAGATAGATAGATAGATAGATAGATAGATAGAAGAGCACTGTTATACCTGTCATTTTGTTCCTAATTTTATTAGTGAAATAATAAAAGTTCTTGTTCAAATAATGTGCATTAAAACATCCAGAAATTGCGCAAAATTCATGCTCTGTGAACAACTGAGTCACTGGTACTGAGAGGGCAGCCTCGGGAAAGAAGCTGTGTCTAAACCGACTGGTTCTAACTTTTAATGCTCTGAAGCGTTTGTATGACGGGGGGAGTTTGAACAGATTGTTGGCTGGATGAGATGGATCATGGATCGCCAATGATGTTGCCGGCCCTTCTAACCAAACGCGTGCTGTATATAGACGCGAGGGATGGTATATCGCAACTAATGATTTTAGCCGCGCGTTTTACAATTCTTTCAAGTTGAAACTTCTCGCCCGATGTGGCGCCTCCAACCCAGACCAAGATGCCGAAGCACAGGATACTCTCAATCACGGCGCGATAAAAGTGCGGGAGTATCGTCTGGTTAAGTCCGAGCCTCTTGAGTTCTCTCAAGAAGTGGAGGCGCTGTTGTCCAACGACAGTTTGCTAGAAACGGCCGTGCCAACAATTTTAATTAGTCAACCTGTTCTACGTATTCACCATTGATCGTTAGGAGTGAAATTGGACTTTTAATCCTGCGGATAGGTGTGCAAAAGCAAAGGATGCGTGGCAACAGCCGGAATAGACTTATGCTGATGTCAGTTGTTTGATATTGTTTCGTTCCTTGTTTTTAAATGAACAATATATTTTTTTATTTTCAAAATTAACTTTTAATTGTTTTTTGTTTGCTTGTTAATTCTTTTTGTTTGCCTCCTCAAACCAAATCCCCGTTAAAGTATGTTATTAATCTAAGCGCGTAACAACTCATCTAGGCAGCTTCATTCATTCTATATAAAATGAAATATAACTCATCTTGTTATCAGCGTTAAAAAATCCTAATTCCGTATCTTGACAGCTGCAATAAATGTGTCTACATAATTAATAGTTTATTTTGTCGTTTTAATAGCTTTTGTCTTTTTTTTCCCAATAATAAAACATCATTTGTGATTAAATAATTAATCATTAACGTCTTTGAAATAGCCTTATTTTTGTCTAAATACGTACTACAGTAGTCATCACAATCCCAGTGAAAATTTTAATTAAGCGCGGGGTGATTATGATGTCATAGACAAAGGTCAGAATATGAGTTGACACTTGACAGTAACACACTTGAGGCACCCGATACAATACCCTGCTGGTGCCGTCAATTCTATGGTTTTTCTTCTTCTTCTTCTTCTTCTTCTTCTTCTTCTTCTTCTTCTTCTTCTTCTTCTTCTTCTTCTTCTTCTTCTTCTTCATCTTCAGCTGTTTGGAAGTTACGAAGCCTAGGAGGAACGAACCAGGCAAAGAGGGTAAGGAATCACATTATAGGACATTACCATGAAAGTTCTCTATAGCCGTTTTTCCATTTATAATATTAATCTTCTATCTTTGCTCAGCCTTGATTTATCTTGAAAACAAAATCAATAAATAACAATATTTTGAAAACATACACTCAAAACGCTAAAGCAGTACCCTAAATTTATATGTGCACACATATAGTGTAAAACTGAATAACCGCAACATACATCAACCCCAGGACAAGCGATCTCCTTGACTATTTTATTCATTATAGTGATGACAAATTGACCTGCTTCGGCGCCTGATTATATCACTGATGTGGGTGTGTCGTGTAAATTAAAATGTAAACCCTACTTTATCACGGGAAGATATCAGGGTGGAGTTCAGACATCACATTTTTGATATAGCTTATTATATTGTAAAGTTACTAAAGGTTAATTATACTGAAAAGTTACTAAAGGTGAAATTTAATTGTATAATTTCTAAAAGTGAATTATACTGAAATGTTACTAAAGATGAATTATATTTGTTACGTTGCTAAAGGTATATTATGTTTAAAGTTACTAAAAGTGAATTATATTGGAAAGTTACCAAAGGTGAAAATGTGCATGTTCTTGTAAGTGAAGTAAAAGAACACTTAATTAGAACAAAAATATCTTTCCAGCTATTAAAAAAATATTTACGTGTGGTTCAGTACTCGATTCCTTTAATATTTGATAAATACCATATATAAAAGATTGATTGGGTTAATTAGTTGTTCCTATTTAACGCTTAACCAGGTCAAGAGCATGGCGCAAACGCAACATTGTGGCCAAACTAGAAGATCTGAATGCCTGATTTACAAAGGTTTTGCTGATCCTGTGATATTACTACCGCAATTTGCCAAATCTTGGCAATACATTTTAAAGACAGGAGGGACCATATCTTACAATCATCTTCCAAAACCCCATGACAATGAGAACACAAAAATAGAGATGCAGATTGAGGAAATGAGATGCAAAGGAAAGATAGGCAGACAACACTAAGGAATCAACAGGGAAATAATCTCCTGAGACTTGCAGGGTTCTGGCACAGAGCCACAAAGATAAACTTCTATAGATGCAGGGTGAACTGGTGAACTGGCGCTTGTCATAGGCGACGCCACGATTCTTTCCGGTATTAACTTCAGGGATCAGGGCAAAATACCAGGCAAGGCAAGCGAGTGGGTAAAAGAGTGGATCTGTTCTGACATGGTAGCGCTTATCAGCTCAAACAGCCAAGTAGTGCGCTGGCCACCGAGGTCCAGCATACATACTTCCGAGATGAGTCTTAATACACTAGTAACACAGATTAATTTTCGGCTAACGCACTTAATGAGTTTCAGTAGTTCAAGTCCAGTCATTATTTGTTGAGTATAACAGCGAGCGAACATGAAAAATCATAGACAACGAACTCCACGCCGACAGTGCCGCTTAAATAAAATAAGTAGATCACTAATTATAATATACATTCACTGTTGGTAACAGATGATGGCAAACTACTAGGCTAGTAAATTCTATTTTCGTCCTTTTTGTCATTTGTGCACATAGTTGTAAATAGTCTATTTCGTCTTTTTTTGGTAATTTATGTAGCATAGTTGTAAATAGTCTGTACCTTTACTGTTCCGTCATTGGTGTATTGTAGCAAAAGTGAATGTTTATCCGAGTGCATGTATTTATATGTAATGACTATGTAAACGTGGTGAGTCTGGTCTAGGCTGGAGTACACACGCTATATAAAATCCGTTATTATTATTATTATTATCATATATTATATAAATTCCAGTTTGACCCGATTTATTTTAAGAGGTTTGGAGGATAGAGAGATGAAGAAAAAGAAGGAGAGTGGGGAGGGACAATATGATCAGTGACATTTTTAGTAAAGTTAGGCAGCGAAAGAGGAGATGGGAGGTAGAGAAAGAGAGAGAGAAGTATGGGGGGAGGGGGGAGGGGAGAGAGAAATGCTGAAGAATAAAACAGCAAACAACTCTGCCTATATAGATGGAGAGGGCTTGTGGGAAGGAACATATTAGTAGAGCGATAATGATGATGACTGATAATAACATACTGGGGTTATTATGAAACTATGGTGATAATTGTGATGTGGTTGTATAGCCTATGTTTGGTTTCAGGCAGTTCTTAGTGGTTGTAGCTGTCGTTCACAGCGGTAGGTATAGCGACTACTGACTAAGGCGCTAACAATGTCGACTATAATAATTATTATAGCAAACAATGATGATAGCAATAATAATACTTTTTACACCTTTCACCGCCCGTGCAATCCTTACATCTGAGTTCCAAACATTGATCTATTATATAAGTGTTGTGATTTAATGAAATCCCCGTGTGAAACAGCAACTTAATTAAATCCAATTTAAAGATTTTAAAAATCAATTTATATGCAGACGACATCGCTTTCTGGTCTCGTGAGAAGTATAAAACTCTTAAGTCAGCGTATACACACGCCTATATATCTATATAACAACGATTAAATAAATCCAATTAAAGTGACACAAAAGAATTTCCAGTATAATGTTGACTATAGTGTATATTAGATTTAAAAGAGCCGGTTTGGGCTATGTGCCGAAAAAACAATTTTCATGACCTTTAGCTGAAACAAGTACGTGCAGTCCTGCCTTAAGATTGTCTTAAATAAGCTTATATATCTAATATTTGAATTTATTCGATCGTTTCTTGACAAGGGCATCGAACAGTCGACACCACGATGAGACTGAAGACCGTGGAATTTCAAAATAAGTGGCCTTGGATCTAAATTATCCTGTCTTCTTATACAAGGATAGAACAAACAGCTAAAGCTTTACGAAAATAAAGGAAAAAAGATAATGATGGAAACGTTCGAACACCTGCCACAATAATTACCAACATTGCATGTTTGAGAACATGATGCAATGGCCACCTGCACGCAAGAGGCTATGCGAAACTGTCAGTTCATCGACCTGCGCCCGCTTGCTGATAACGCGGCGCGCGCCCAGTCCAGAATTCGCAGTTCTGAATTTACGGACACTCATTAAACTAACAGATTATCATAGATTCGAACCTACGACCTTAACAGTTTCGTAAACATCTGTTAAAAGGTCATTGGTACATAAGTTTCGGATGGTTGGATTGAGCAGTTTCGTATCTACGTTTTGTCCCCATCTCAATGTAGTAAATGTTTAACAGCGTTTCTACAGAAAGTTTCGTAAAACACAATAGTTGTAAGAGTTTACGGACCAGTAACATTACTGTGCCTATTTCGCAAATAACCTTCGCCGGTTGACACACCGATAACAAAAACTTTTCCGCACAATAGTGCATCTGATGCACATTTAATTCCATGGTAGTAATATTGGATGATCTCTCTCTCTCTCTCTCTCTCTCTCTCTCTCTCTCTCTCTCTCTCTCTCTTGGTGGGAATGCATTTAAAGAGTACTTACGAGGCATCAATGAAGTAGATGATCAGCGAAGCAATACTCAAAAGAAACACCAGACCAACCTGCACACAAAAGTTGAAACACATGGAATGTCATGCATTCATTTTGTACACGAAAAAATGCTGAGATTTGGCAATAGCGATATACTGAAGTTACATTTAACATTTTTATAATAGCTCTTCATCTAAGTCAAAATTTATACTTAGCTCTTATTTTATACGAAGTAGAAACATATCACTTTGTAAAAAAAAAGTTACCCAATCAAATAAGTTTGACTTATAGAGGCAGCTATGATAAACGTTCCAGCAATTTTCGACCGCATGAACGTGATGTTTAGTTTAGTTTAATTTCATTTATAGTGCTCAATCGTAACCTAGAAGTTCTGAAAAATAAATATTCGAAACTTTAACAGCTGTATTAAATTTCATATGTGCTGTTATATTTGATACATACCAGAATTCTGCCCGTGGTGGTCTGTCCAGAGATGAGCTCTCCTGCCCAGTCCTTAGCTTCTGTCATCCACCCTATTTCAGGGTCGGGACCTTTGTTCAAGTTGCTGCCAGACTTGGTCATGGCGTGGTGATCGCCGTTCAAGCTTCCACCGGAATCCTGTTTCCCTCCCGATCCCGTGGAGGTCTTGTGAACGACTTGTACATGTTTCTTCTTGCGGCAGCAGAACCAGGAGATGAGTCTGTAGCCTAGGATGACCACCAGGCCTCCTGCGAAGAAGATGAGGCTGGAGGCCAGAAAGGCGTACCAGTACCTCTCGTCCGTGTTGCACACTTTATCTGTCGTGTTGGTCGGCATGGTCAGGTCCGTCGCACTTAGTGCTCACAAACTAATACTGAATGTAGTCGCAGGTAACCTGCCGTCTGTCTGCGCACCTCTACGGTGTCCACCGCATTGAGCGTTTGTATGATCAGTCTATCATCTGCCTCGTCAGCTGGAGAAGGCATCAAGCTATTATTACTATACACAAACTAACAACTGTAGTTATGCCGTGCGTCATATTGTGTTTCTGCCCAAAGTATTCCTTCCTGTCAAAAGTATCCACAGGAAAATTTCACAAAATAATTCTAACACCAAGAAGTGTGTCCCCCAAAAACAAATTTAACACACACAAGCAAAAACAACGTCGGCGGTTTTCTAACACCAAAATAAAGTTCTCACACTAGTTACTGAAAAGCTACACACACGCGCACACACACACACACACGCACAAACACACACATACCAAGCGAAGACTCACGAGCATCTCACACAAACACACACACACATACACGCGCACATACCAAGCGAAGACTCCCGAGCATCTCACACACACACACACACACACACACACACACACGCACACACACACACACACACACACACACGCATATACCAAGCGAAGACTCACGAGCATCTCACAGAGCTGCATCGCAGTGCGTCTGTACTAGCGATGCTACCCGTTTCAAATGTCGAGGTAGCCCTGTTCTATACTGTTTCTGATAGGTGAAATGACGCATCAGCAGGTAATCCTTCATTTTTCAACATCCCACCCGGCGCCTCGCCAGGCCCTGTGGCCACTGATGCGTACCTGTCATGACAAACCACACAACGAGAAAACACATATGACTATCACAAACCTGTTGTCATCAGAACTAAGGTATCTATTGTTGTGCTTGCGCCTACGTGCCCATTGCACGCCCGAAAGCAATAACCCATCAACTTGATTGCCAGCACTCCAGGGAATCTTTATCGCCGAGGCACACAATAAGACTAATATATCTTAAAGCCCCACTCTTACATATCAACGTTGAACACACAAGACGAAAAGCACGACAGGTTTAAATCCATAAGCCGAAGCACCTATCAAACGAGTTAACTTTAAACAAAACTACGAATACGGCCATGTACTGCCAATTTGTCACACAAGGAACAAGCTTTCCGGTACAAGAGGCAACGATCAACGTGTCGAAAGGAATCAGAGAGCACAAAGACACGGATCGCGTTAATCAACTCTGAATCTATACGCCCAAGCACCTGTCATTCACACTTAGCGTTGACTGAGTCCATAAAGATGTGTCTATAACTATCACACACACACACACACACCCATACACACACACACACACACACACACACAGAGACACACGCACGCACGTTTGTAAAAACGCCGTTGTTATGACATTAAAAAAAATGTTTCCATTTTTGAAAGCTAACCCTAAACCTAACCCTTTTCCTAACTCTAACCCTAACCCTAAACCTAACCCTAAGGCAAACACAGCCCTAACCCTAACTGAAAACTGTTTTGACATCAAAATAACGGGGCCGCCAAAAGAACGTAGGTAAAGTATGAAGAGTGTGTAAAACTAACGGCGTTTCTACAAACACACACACAAAACACACCCACATATAAACACACACACAAACACACACACACGCACACACACTTTGAATTCAAAAGCTTATTGGCGTACTAACTTTGAAGCGATAAAACACCAGTCGCACATGTCATCTTTCAATTAATAAGTTAAAACACCTGTCACCTATATTAACCTTAAAATCATAAGTAAGACACCGACTACGTACGTTAATTCTAAATCCTTAAGGCAAAACATTTGCCATATACATTATTATTGGATCCATACGACTACATCAATTATACCAGAATTTAATTCAAGCACCTTCACAAGAATCAGCTTCACGGACATTGCTGACATCAATTCAATTCAATTCAATAATTTATTTTAACGTCTTTTCACATGTGATTTCAGACCATATAGTTATTCTCACGCATGTACACAAACATATAATATAACAATTTAAAGATGAACTATAATCATACAAAATATCTAACAGTACTACAGAAGTTTACCAACTGCAGACTTGTAAATTATTCGGGCAATATCTATCATTGCTGGACTATGCAACAAAATGTCAATTGATTCTTGACTATTTACATCGATATTCCTTTCTTTATATAACTTAACCAAAATAGGACATTCATATAACAGACGTTAACAGATATTTGTTGTAAACAAGTACAAACTATATCTTTTGAAAACTTTGTGTTCCATAAATTTACTCTTAGTTTATTAATTATTCTACACAAATGTCCTGGGGTGGAATTCATGGCCAGTTAAATTATAGGCGATGGTTAACGTTACCAACATTGGTTTTGAAACCAACAATGGTATCGTTAACCATCGTTTAGCAGATCGCTATTCATGAGCGAGTGTCCACACATTGTTACTTAACCAAGGCTATTTTTGGGCTGTGCGGGAATATCCGTAAGGGGGCATAATTCAAGCAGCTGTTTTCCTTCTTTCGTCAACAAAATAGGCCTATAACCCATCGGAATCGTGCAGCCGCACGATTAAAGTCTGGCAATGGTGGCGTGATTAGCAAGCCTACCGACAGCATGCTGGATATCATAGTGAGCAAGGAGAGCGAGCTTTTTGTTGGGGTGAAAGGAGAGAAATAACTTTTGATCACTTTGTAGTTTGTAATGTTAGGCCTACATTTTGTTTTTAGACTGAGGTGTCAATTTCTGCCGTTTCTGGGTAGTTTGGAACTTGAAATGTTGTCTTTATTTCGTAGGGTTGCATTACCCTACGAGTATAAACTATACAGATACACAATAAGCCTACACATCACCAGTCAAAATCCAACAACAATATTTTAATAATAATAATATTAACCCGTTTTATTAATATGACAGATTATTAAAGGTGCCAGAGGCATAAAAACAAAGAGTGAGACACACATGTAAAAGTGGTGACAAAACGCCTTGCCGATCACACAGTTTCAGTCTGTCTACCGCGTTCGTTAACGTGATGATATCGTGCCGACGAAAACGAAATTTTGATACCAGTTCCACATCATCAAATTTGTCAAGTGGATTACTTCTGTCGCGAAATACTCTCTCTCTCCTCGGAGCTCGTCTCTGTCGAAGTTGCCACTAAACGATGGCCGCCATTTTTAACCAGTGTTCCATTGGTTATCGGGTGGTGCCCCCTCCGTTAAAATAACCATGGTTAGCAACCGTCGTTAATTCTGCTAAGGCCTCATGAATTTAAAATTTCCAGCTTAACCAACGTCGTTAATTTTACCAACATTGGTTAAGCCTTAACCAACGGTCATGAATACCACCCCTGGACAAGAAAATTTGTCATTCTTCCCATTGCTAGGTAAATTAGAATATATTATTTTCTAATAAAGATATTAATTCAAATACTGAAGGCTTTATATTATTATATGTAATAGTATCACCTAATTTCATTGCTCCTCGTTTAGCCAATTTATCAACTAAATTATTCCAGTAAATGCAGGTATGAGAAGGAATCCAACAAAAGGAGACACCAATACCGTTAGGTATAATATAATTTATTAAAGACATAATTTCAAATAAAATATCTGTCCTCGTTTTACATGACCAATATTTCAAAGAATATAAAACTGATTTTGAATCTACATATAAAATTATTTATTTAATTTAACGTCTATTCACATCTGTGATATTAGACAACTACATATAAAAGAATTTTAATTAAAGCCAATGAAGAATTACAAATTATATTTAAAGCCATAAGGATTGCATACAATTCTGCTGTAAATATTGAAACATTCTTACCAATATAATATGACTTTTGAATTTTTAAGTCAGGAATTGCAATTCCAGCGCCAGCATGTGATGTTTATAGAACTGAGCCGTCAGTATAAATTTTTTAATGATTAGAATATGGTTTCTCCAGCAGCTCTCTAGCCTCAGTAACAATTAACTGTACATTGTCACTTTTCGTGGTATCTGAGTAATCAGTATGGAACGTTGTGTTTCTATGCTCCCATTGCGGAATCTGAGGTGTAATTGGTAATATATGAATAGAAGAAATGTCAATATTACAATTTGTTAAAATATCGTATGTATAATTTCATATATATACATACATGACATACATTGTTCAATAGCTATACTCTTTTTTATTTAATAACAAAACGTCAGAAACCAAAAACATCCCTATCATGGATGACAGCACCTTGCAATTGTTGCAGTCGTTGCAGTTTTAATGTCAATTGTTGCAGTTTTAATGTCAATTGTTACAGTTTTAATGCAATTGTTGCTGTTTTAATGTCAAGTACTTCGATAGAATCACAGGAAAAAGCGCTACTCTATTATTCCGACAGTGAAACTCTCTTGAAAATCTTCCACACCTTCTTCAAAGGACTTCTGACTGTTTCATTGACACACAAAACTGGATGACTGCCAACAAACTTCAACTCAACGCTGACAAGATCGAAATTAGACTCATTGGAACCAAACATAAGCTTTCTACTGTATCTACTAATTCAATTTTTCTTCGCCTTAGCACAATCCTCCTTTCTTCTTCCGTCAAAAATCGTGTCGCCATTGACGAAACCCTTTCAATACATAACTTCATTCACAAAACCTGTTAATCATGCATCTTTCATCTTCGCCGTAGTGGACTTATTCATAAGTACTTCACCCCGATACCAAAAAAGCTAATTACATCTCTCATTCTTTCACGACTGGACTACTGCAACTTACTTCTTTCTGGTTTGCCTGCATCACACATCCACCTCCTTCAACGCGTTCAAAATTCTGCAGCTCGCCTGATCTTGAAAAAGAAGTCTGATCACATCACCTGACTGCTCCCATCACTAGCTATCTGTCTCACACAGAATACTCTACAAAGTTAACCTTCTCTGCTTCAAATGCATCAAGAGTTCTGCTTCTTCCTACCTTTCAGAAAGCATCCATCTGTACACACCATCATGCAACCTCCGCTCATCTTCTGATCTTCTGACTCTTCGAGTCCCTCGAACCAAACTTGGTTCTGCCGGATTCCGCTCTTACTCTGGTAAAAAAAAAAAGGTAAAGGTAGTCTCATAGCCTTGTGGCCGTAGAGGAGCGTGATGTTGGAGATCACACTTATCTTGGGCCAACGTAATGAGGGTGATGCCCATCTCTCTCCATCGCTGCTTTACCTTCCCCACCCTTAAGAGAGTAGGTATTCAGTCACAGTTGAGTCAACTGGGGGCGTTGTTAATTGTCGCTTCACGTTTTGCGGTCACCCATCCAAGTGCTAACCGCACTGGACGGTGCTTAACTTGCGACACAGTAGCGAGTGCTCCAACCACTGCGCTATCCGACACCCCTTACTCTGCTCTTACTTTGCCTTTGACCATTTTACCATCCGTTTGGAATCAACTCCCACGTTCTTTTTATTACATATATATTCTTCTCATCTTTGTGTATTTGATGTATCCTTCTTTTTTTCTTTTTTGTTGTTGTTGTTGATCGTAATGATTTTCTTTTTTGGTATGCAAATGCGTGAGAATTGCGCGTTGAACCGATTTTTTAACAGGAAAAATCGCTATATAAATTTCCTTATTATTATTTATAACTATCACAAACTAACCTGATCCTGTTTCTAGTAGACTGCCAGAAGTCCTTGATAAAAAACAAATAAATAAATTACTGATGGTGGGCTTACAGATGTGTGCATTGTGAAATCAAAACAGCTCCACATTTTGCTTCTATTTGCTCTTAAAAACTGGACAAACGATTATTAGGTCTACAATCATTGTTGCATTTTGCTCATTCAAGCCTAAACATTGTCAGTCATTCCCCAGCCATCCTGAATGCAGTAGTCTTGATTTGGCTCTTAGCAGTCCGCTGGACCCTATAAACAATGTCTATCTATCTATCCTGAACGCAAAGAGATATACCAAAGAGCTTAATACGCACGGAGATAAAATCTAATACAATGGATTGGAAGCGGGCATGATCGAGGGTGATATAAGATTACGTCCTCAGAAAGTAAAAGATCTATGTCAGTCATAGCAAGCCTACATCACTGTTCAATTGGCTAATTGGGTACTAAAACTACGCTAAGCTTTCCAAATCCAAATTAATACAGAATTTGACGTCATTGAATACATCCAAATGTGCAGAGGACAGAACCCTAATAACCTAAAGTTTTAACGCTTAAAGTTTCAATACGTGAGTACTCCGTCCATTAAAACTATTAATTAACAGAGTGTATGCCATAATGGCATCGAAGGTATAAGGTATGTGGGGGGTGGGAGAGAATGGAAATGTGTGTGTGGGAGTGTGTGTGTATTTATTTTATTTTATTTTTTGTTTTTTGGCCCGAGGGATGGAGGTGGGGGGGGGGGGAGAGGAGTCTGTGCTCCCTAGGACCACCTAATAATCCGCCCCTGTACCTATACGAACGATCTAGGTCCTGGTGAAAATGCAATGATACGTTTAAACCCGTATTACTCTTAGTGATTAGAAACCGAAGACCTATCTCTACCACAATCGGTTGGATATTAACGACGACTGTCAAGATCTAGATCTGTATTGATGCACCTCGGGCGACATCAATCTAGGACCATACAGTAAAAGAATAATCGGTTCAACGACAAAGGTTGTTTGTTTAACGTTAAATTTATAATAAAAAAAGGCGTTACAAAATGTTTTATTTTATCCGGTCTAGGTCAGTCCATTTACTTGGTGCACGACTCTATTTCAAGAAAGTGTATTCAGTGCAGGATCTCTTCATATTACATATTATCTATTTCTCTGGTAATTTTAAGGATTAAGAGTGCACACTAAATGAATTAATACATGTATATATTTAAACAGTGAAATATCGATTATAAACGCAACATGCATGTTTCACTACCAAACCATGACAGTTCCACGAAAATCCTCTAACATCCTACAATAAAATGTCTAAAATAATTATGGCAATAACATTTTAAAAAAATTCTCTTCGTGATTTTGTCTTGAAACTACTCATTATACCTCGTAAAAAAGAAAAAGGTCTTAAAGAGAACAAAACAACTCAGAGACTCAAAATGCCATTGGCCTCGACAGTTTTTGGGTTTTCCGTGATCGATGACTAAACCATTTTCATCTTTCTCCACATTCATATATACGTCTACACACGAACAGTAGATCACAACAAGACCTACGATTAATACATTTCCATCTTTATCTTTTCTTCACACAACAATAAATGAACACTACAGTATTTTGATAGAGTTCCAAATCGATTCTACGGGTTTTTTTAATCTCCCTGGAAATGCATGAGATTGCCAGAATGGGCTTTATATATAATTTATATCTCACATCACGATACACAAGCAGCAGAGGAATATTACTGTTGCGTTGTAAGCAAATGAGAACACATGAACTGAACGAAAGAACATTACAGATCACACCTTGCTTTCAACGTGTGCACATCGCATGAACAAACACTAACCGCACAGAAAGTGAAGAAGAACTGTGAAAAGAACAATCCACAAATAGAATCTCGGTCGCTTGCTCTTCCAGGTGATGAAGGTAAATAATAAGGTAGGCCCTACGTCAGTGATAAAGGTAAAGGTGGATTACTCGTCAAGCGATGAAGGTAGGTAGTAGGTAAAGGTGCCAGTCAGTGATGAAGGCAAAGTACGAGTTCAGTCTGCCTGAGGATGGTTGGTGCCTTAGGGTGTAGCGCTATTGCTAGGCCATACCGACACAATGAATATGCCAGCACTGTGCCGTAACCAGAAGCACGGTAGCAAGAAAAAGAGAACAAAATACATCTGGCAACAGCAGAAAGTAACCTATACTGTGCCAACAACTCCTATAGCATTTTCCATAGCTCATTTCGTAACTCTCTCTTCCTCTGTCTTTCTGTCTGTCTGTATGTCTGTCTCTAGTTATTCCAGCTCCCTCTCTCTCCTCTCTCTCTTCTCTCTCTGTCTCTGATTGTTTGGCCAACCAATAATTATGTGTGTCCTTGGGTAGCACCATGGAAGTACAAACTATGGAAACACATCTCCTTCTTTCTATGACTAAGGGAGTTCGCAGCCAAGTCACGTGGTTTTGCCCTTGCGTTCGATATGTCCTTATGTCCGCATCATGGAAGTACAAACCATGGACCAATTAGATGACCTTGTTGAGGCGTGTAGATACTTTTTCCTTTCTAAATTTCTATGTACTAACGAAGAAGAAACGTGTAAGTACCATCGATTTTTGAAATGTGAAACCTGGTGTTTTCGACTGTGCAAATAGCCGCTATCGTACTCATTGTCACTTCTTCTTCTTCTTTTTCTTCGTAATACTGAGGATACCCCGTATTCGAGGAAAATGGTTCCACAAGGTGCATTCTGATGGAATGTATGCGACACAGACTAGACCTCGGTTTATACTCTCATCCGAAGGAGTAGGAAATGGGACTAAAGTGTCTTTCCCAAGAAAACAAAACACAATGCCCAGGCCTGGGCTCGAACCCTGGACCTTCAGATCCGCAAGCCAAAGCTCTACCATTAGGCCACTGTGCTTCCCTAGACCAAAACTTGCGAGGCAAGGTAGAGATGTAGATTGTAGTCATTTCTTATCATTGATATTTTCATGATACATTTGTAACTTTAGTAGTTTTGTGTATATATTTAATCTATCGTTGTTTTTGACTTATTTCTTTTAGTTTACGGCGAAACAGCAGCAACTGCCATGAGGGCGACGTTTGGCGGACATGTCAACAGGGTCAAAATATCACTATCAAAACATGTACGGCATTCAGCAACCGGAAGTTTGGAACACACACGTCCAAAAAAGACGGAAAGCAGAGAACTTCGGGCCTTCTCGCCGAAAGACGTGCGGCCATAATTATACTGAAGAATCCATGGGTAGCACAGTAGTATAGTGGTTTGGGCACATCTAGTGATGTTGCATAATTATTAAACAAAGCCGAGCGCAGTTAGTACTTGGAAGGCCTTCCACCAAAAAAGAAAGAGAGAGAGAGACAGACAGACAGACAGACAGACAGAGACAAGCACAGAGATAGACAAAAAAAGAGAACAAACGACGCCAAACAAAACAGCATAGCCCAGTCCACCCAGCCGTGAACGAGTGCCTGGATCCGTTCAGAACCACGGAAGGTGCAGAAGCGAGGGAAGAGGAAAAGTGATATGCACCGTCCACATAAAGCTGCCCAGAGAAAAGGTCAAAAACGTCTCACTCTCAACGACCAAAAAGGTTGTGATGACACATTCTGATTGTTCTCTCTCTCTCTCTCTCTCTCTCTCTCTCTCTCTCTCTCTCTCTCTCTCTCTCTCTCTCTCTCTCTCTCTCTCTCTCTCTCTCCATCTCACTCTCTCCGTTGAACAGTACATCTTAAGATCTTTCTCCCGTATATCATATTATTTCTGCGAGTCTCTTTCTCAACCTGCGTCTACCTATAAGAGTCTCTGGCACTACACTACAACGTCGTATGTCGTAGCCTGCTGCACAACAACTGAGACTAATAATTTAGGCCTTTTTCCCCCCCATACAAAATCTCCATCTCGAAGTCATCGCCAACATCTTTCTGTCTTTTTCTCTCTGTCTTTACCAAGATGCCATCGCCAACATCTCTGTCTTTCTCTCTCTGTCTCTCTCTGTCTCTCTCTCTCTCATTAACTCACTCTTTCTCCATTTCTTTCCCCTTTTCCCTTCCTAAAAGTTCACATGACCTCGTCACAATTCTGAAGCCTCGTTCGATTTTTCTATCAAGTTTCTGTCGTCAATGGAGATGCTGAGTGGAAACTTGAAGAGCGATATAAATGCTAGCATCTGGTAGCTTAATTGGAATTTGAAACTCGATCGTCAAATGATTGTGTACGTCGGATATTCAATCTGTAAATGTTTTGGCAACTGCGTATTCTAAAACGATATCTTTTTATATTTCAAAACTTATCTGGAAATACTTTGAATTAGTCGGGGTGGAGGGTAGAGGGGGGCGAGGGGAATCAGGAAGAGCCGACTGTCTGTGGGTCGATCCGTTGGAAGTCCTATCTCAAGAACTACTGAACGGATATTGACTAAACTTCACAAGGACATTACCTAGATTAGTGACCTGCCTACTGTGTCATCATATTTGCTCTACGGCAAAGGTCAAAGTCACTGGATTCGTTTTGGTGCTAAATTCGTTTTTCTCAATACCTCAACGGGGCTGAAGCGATTTTGTTGAATGTTGGCATACAGGTACTAAAAATCATGAGCCAACCTTCAGCAGCAGTTCGGTTGTCCGTCGCACTGATTTTTCCTTTTTTTTTTTTTTTTTTTTTTTGGGGGGGGGGGGGGGGGGGTGTTAAAAACCACGTTTAGCCTCATCTCAAGAATAACTAAACCGAAATTCATCATTTTTGCTTTGCGGATCCGTACCTAAGTCACATAAATTCGTCCCCCCACCTCCTTTACACCCCCTCCTCCTTTTGTGGGAATCGAACCCGCGACCTTCGGCATAGGAGATCGGCGACTAACCGGAGATAAGCGTTACTAGCCAGGACAACTCGTTTCGTGCAAATACTTGCACAGTGGTCGCTAGTGCTTGTACTTAGCCTAGATTTTCACAGAACAGTCTTTGCTTTATTTTAAGAAGGTAACGTATGTTCATGTATAGCTATAAAACCAGAATCTACTGCTGCAGGACAACAAAAGCCCGTTTGCAACATCTGTCACGCTTTTCAATTAGTGTCACACTTTAACTGCCCGCCAGTTGTACTACACAAAGCTTGCATATTAATAAATTCGTCTAAGTAATAGAATACACATATCACTCAGTAGGCGATGAGCAACATTGAACTGTCTCTTCTACGTTGACGCGTGTCCCGCAGGTAGATTAGCGTTCTGCCGCTGTTCAACATCCTGTAAACAGCGTTGAAGGCACCTTTCAACATAGACCAATGCACTGGGTACCCATTGAAAGCCATTCAATGCTCGCTCGATGGATGATACGTGTGGGGACGCCCTTAGGGTGGTTCTATTGTAAAAGATATCCCCCCCCCCTTTTCCTCCTCCCCCAAACCCCTTCAAACAAATCGTGACAGAACATGCGTTCAACATATATTTCAGGGCTCCAGAAATGAAGGTTTTCCAAAGGCATTGTATCAAGCATGAGAAATAGGACTGGCTCGCATCAATTATTATTATTATTATTATTATTATTATTATTATTATTATTATTATTATTATTATTATTATTATTATTATTATTATTATTATTATTATTATTATTATTATTAAGAAAACATGCACATTTCAGTTTGAAATTACGAAAAAGCTCCAAATGCCCCCAGATGACAACAAGGAAGAATACTGAAAACACAACAAAATAAAAAGAATGGTGCGTTTGATTGTTTGATTGATTGATTTATTGTTGCTTTAGGTCCAGCGGACTCTTCCGAGCCAAATCAGGACCGGACAACCCCCGATCCGCATAAAAGATCTGCCGAAACACCCCTAGTGGGAAAATTGAATGCCCTCCACCGGCCAGTCACTTTACAATAAAGACATCCCACGCGGGGGACGGCTGAGGGTTGACCTCAACTACGCGAACACCCCGGTTACAAAAACAAAATAGAATACAACCATCATTATAAATCATCAATGAAACACATACATATAAAATGCCTATAGTGCGAAATAATACAATCATAGGAAGCCCTAGTGACCACCCGGCAGAAAGCGTCCAACACTCCCAAGCTGATCCAACAGACCTCATACACAAACAAGGAGTCTTGTCCAGGAAGAGTTTTCAAGAAAAAAGGTAGGTCATTGATCTAGCGAAGAAGAAGAAAGTATAGCAGAGTGATAGGACAGATCAGGAATGGGAAAGAGCAAATGATGAAGACAGCGACAGTGGGAATTTAAAGCACTAAATTTCCAGAAAGTGGGGATACTATTTATACTGAAACCCCCGGCACTCCAACGGGGGGAACTGTTGCCGCAGTGAATTAGTCATGCCTACAAAGGCAAGACAGGTTTTCAACTGGGGCTTTCACTATTCCCTTTATAGGTTAGAACAATCTACAGTGACAAGATTGCTCATGACCCCAAGGGGGTGTGTGTTTGATTTACAGTTCCGCTGAACATGCAGTTTGGAATGAAAGATAGAAAATTGGTGTACTGAAGAAACACAATAGTGATTCCCCCATCTCTCTCCCCCTCCCCACTCGCCCCTCACGCACTCCAGCCAATTAGATCACATAAAAGACAATGGCAGCGCACACAAGACAGGGAGACCGACATCTTTATATTCCAGATGGGATGACTTTTATAGGAAGGCATACCCTTATATTGTTCATAGAATAACTTCACCCGAGTCCCTCAAAAAGTTACTATGAATTCTATATTGCTCAATCCGGTAAAATGTCTTGATTGACATATTCGTGCGACCAACGATTTTCGTTTTCGACTGGACGCTGCCAAACTAAAGACCTCATTGCAGGGTCAGCCAAACATCAGACTACAGAATAAAAAAATGCATTTGTCCTCGATATATTTTTAG
Source organism: Oncomelania hupensis (assembly GCA_036898135.1). Lineage (NCBI taxonomy): Eukaryota > Metazoa > Mollusca > Gastropoda > Littorinimorpha > Pomatiopsidae > Oncomelania > Oncomelania hupensis. The sequence goes on from CM072512.1 coordinate 93,453,867, forward strand.
CATAGAACATTACATGCAAATGTCAAGGCGCAACTGAACAGAATGGCTTCCAGGATAATGTTGAGACATAATTTCAAAACAATGCCAGCATCCTAGTATGAGAGTGACATACAACACGAACGATGTGGTTTTTATTAATAGTTGTAAATATACACGTTCGATAAGAATTTAGTCAGATGAAAAGATGTTATGAATGTTTTGCGGAAAAAAACACAACAAATTGACTTCTCTACCTAGTGCATGTGTTGCTTTGATAAATATCTCAAGTTTTATATGATACTCGCAAACTTTGGGCAAATAAAATGGTTCGGTGTCTCCTCTGTATTAGTCAATATTGTTTTCTATTATTTGGCGCCATACAAACTACACCACAATTATCATAATCATCATAATCGTCATCATCCACATCACCATCATCATTATCGTCATCATCATCATTTATCACTACCTGTACACGAGCCTTGTGTAAACCTACACCGAATTTTGCACCCATCATCATCATCATCATCGTCATCATCATCATCATCATCATCATCTTCATCATCATCATCGTCGTCGTCGTCGTCATCATCATCTCCTACTCATCATCATCATCATTTCGTAATAAGTACGTTTTAGGTTAACTAATTGTCCTAGATCAGTAGTCATCATCATCATAATCATCATCAACATCATCATACTCCTTATCTCCATCATCATCCATCCTCACAACCACCGCCCTTCTCTTACTCATCCTCCTCATCCACACACATTGCACAATCTGTGGCTAGTAAGATAGGCAACAAACTGCGATAACTAACTTACACATACATATATAGTGACTTTCTGCTGGTTACACCGTAAACGTTATTTCTCTTGCCTGGATCGAATATTATCACGAACACCTGTCGCTCCTCGTAACCAGGGCACGGCGAAAAGCAACATTTATTTACACACAAAACTGCCGCTGAACGGAAAATCGACCGAGTCTGGCATGCAGCTCTGTGGGTAACCATGAGAGTGTACAACATCAGCCCTAACATTATTTAAGTCACCAAAAGCTTGTATGGCAAGGCTTACCATTGCAGCCCTCCACAACAGCGCCTTCGGGAATTAATTCAGAATAACAATTGGTGGGCGTCAAGGCTGCCTACTTTCTCCAACACTCTTCAACATCTTTCTAGAGCGCTTAATGTCAGATGCCCTTGCAGTTCACGAAGGCACAGTCAGCTTAGGGGGTAGAACAATCTCCAACCTACGTTTTGTGGATGACAATGATGGATTGGCTGGAGAGGAACAAGAACTTGAACAGCTGGTACAGAGGCTTGAACCACCTCCAGAGCCTATAGAATAGAAATAAGTGCAGAGAAGACCAAAATGATGACGAACAACACCAATGGCATCAACATGGACATCAAAGTCCGAGGCCAGTCCTCCAACACAGTGCATAGCTTCAAATATTTAGGAGCCATTGTATCAGACAATGGGTCCAGACAGGAAGTCCTTTCCAGGATCGCACAAACAACTGCTGCCCTGAAGGTTGAAGCCCATTTGAAAAGACAGGACCATCAGTCTACATTCCAAGATAAGGTTACTGCGCTCCCTTGTCATTTCCATCTTCCTATACGCTTGCGAAACATGGACCCTCACAGTAGATCTACAACGAAGAATACAAAGCATGGAGATGAGATGCTACAGAAGATTTCTGGGTGCCCATTTCCTATACCCAGCACATCACCAACAACGAAGTCCGACAGACCATCACACAAGCCATTGGACAACACGATGACATGCTTACAGAGGTACAGAAACGGAAACTCCGATGGTATGGCCACGTCAGCAGAGCATCAGGCCTTGCAAATATCATCCTGCAAGGAACAGTGCAAGGAGGCAGAAGAAGAGGGAGGCAGAAGAAGAGGGAGGCAGAAAAAGAGGTGGGAGGACAACATTCAAGAATGGACTTGCTTGACACTGAGCGAAGCCATGAGGGTTGCTGAGGACAGAGAAAGATGGAATACGCTGGTTAAACGATCATCTGTTTTGCCCCAACGACCTTCGAATTACGGGATAGGATAGGATAGGATCGGAAAATCAGAACGCACGCAACACAGCTCATTATGATTTTTTTTGTTCAGCAGCATTCTCTGCGGCAACTCCTGCATTCAACAGACTTGCATTATTGTTCTTTCTTTATTTGTTTATCTTATCGTTCTCATAAAGCGCTTTTCCAGCTCAATAGCTGCTCAATGCGCTGTTCGATACAGGATCTAACTCAAATTACCGAGGCGCCCAACGATTATTCCTTTTTATTCCCTTCCTTGTGATAGTCACGCAGTAAAAAATATATTTTCTTCTTCTTCTTCTTCTTCTTCTTCTTCTTCTTCTTCTTCTCCTTCTCTCGTTCTCTCTCTCCCATTCCTCCTCCATCCTAACTTAATCTCTGTCTAGGAGTCTAGCTGGACGGGTGCCCACCAAATGACAGACTAACGGGAACCATATGATAAGATGCTAGTAAGAAACATTCGCCACTCCACCGATTCACTTGTTCCTCTTATATAGGAAACTGATAATTCAGCGCCGCGATGTTGCTTCCACTGCAGAATCCACTACAAGTTAAAATGATCAGTACGTGCCATAATAATTGAATTTTCATTTTTTGCCATCTCTATTAAATTGACGTCATAGGACGTTTTGCCTAATAATTCAGACATTCTATTAGTTTTGTCTAATGTTACAAATATAAATTGGTTAAATTAATTTAAAATAAATAAAATAATTAATTAATTAATTGATATTATCATAATTTTAGCTTTACCATACCAAACATTTTTTTAACTGAAAACTCAAACTGAAGGCCTAACGTCAAATTCGGCAATAGAAAACTGGCAATTCAGTACAAAACTGACAGTCAAAATCGACATGATAATATTAGACTGGTAACTGTGTTTCATAACGGAAGTTTTTTCATCGCCATTAACAACGAGGAACTGATAACAAAATGTTAGACAAAATTAAAATGAATGTTTAAAAAAATTTAAATGGACACATGTTACATAATTAATTAGTAATCTCTTGGTTGTTTAACAATACATTTTCTGTTTTAGTATGTAAATAGTCCTTATTACTTTGTTGAAGCTTTACTTTTATACAAAATAAAAGTTACCTTTCAGGTTTTCGAGATATGCCCTGTGAGCTCATTTTAATGGGGAGTGACGCTATATAAAAGTATTATTAGTAGCTTTTTGCAATCGACCATAACTGATAAAATCGACGCAGACAATCCAGTACTAGAAGGCCCGAATTTATACATAATATCGACTGCATGATAGTAAAAACTTATTAGTGTGCCATTATGACTGACGTTTTACTAGTTCAAATCGAAACAAAGAGCTTTGAACTTAGGGTAATTACGTTTTTTCCCATCGCAATGAACGTTGTCGTATCGTAAGCTTACTGGATTCGGTGCCAACATGAAACTAAGTCTTTCCGTAAAAACAACAACTGGTGCAGCGGTGGGTAAAAGATGCACAGATCTTGATGATTTATCATCATCATCATCATCATCATCATCATCATCTACATCATCATCACCATCATTATTATCATCATCATCATCATCATCATCGTCATCATCGTCATAATCATCCAGGATGCCATCACGCGCCTTGTCTTCAATCGAAATCAAGAACGGCGATCTGAAGAGATTGCTATTACACAAGGCTGAAGAGAAATCAATTTTAATATTAATGAAATTTACATTGACTGCATCCAAAACCATTATTGAAGGAAGGGAGAAAACCGGGGTACCCGGAGAAAACCCTCGGTGTCCTGCAAAGTCTCGTACCCTAAATCCCGTACGTAAGTTTCTTTACATTTATACTGCCAGAGCCTTACACAAAGTTGGTTCATACGTATCAATTGAAATCTCAGTGTTGTTCTCAATAGTCGGAAACCACTGTATCTAACACTTGTTCAGCAATGGTCCTCAAGTTAGGCCTCACATGATACATTAAACCCCCCAGAGCGACTGCAACAAGCACCAGTAAAGACATTACACAAACACACAAAACACGAAGTCTGACATAAACAAACAATATAAAGGTCTAATTGGAAACCAAAACCCAACTCACCACCACTCCTGCTTCATGTGTATCTTAAGAAAGCTAGAATGTCCTTACCACTTTGAAGATTCAAGATTTATTCTCATTACCTAATCTTTTCCGGTATGTAGGATTGAAAAAAACATAAGCATAACAATCGTAATTCAGTAACAATAACATTACTAACATTCCAACTGTAACATTCAAAACAATAACGTTCATATAAAACAATAATGACCAAAAGTTTTAATATTATTAGCGTACAGATACTATTAAATATTGGACTAGTAACTGGATTAGACAGAACAATCGAAAATTTAACTAATAATAACAAAATATGTTTTGTTGTCATCTATATTTACTTTAATACGGAGTCAAGTTTGAGTTTGGTTATTCTAGATTGAGACCCGTTGTTTAGTCTTGAATTGTGTATTTCGTCAGTAAACACATTGCTTTCTCCATTTACTGAAGAGAGTTTGAATTTATTCCGTCCATCCAAGTATAGAAAATAAACATGACTACCCCAGATTCTAGGAACATAATTTAATGTCCTATTGTTTCAGCTGAAGAATGGGAACATAAAACCAAACAAGTCGCCTAATATTTCCAATTTTTTGGCATTGAGTAAAACGCTTCCTCATTGTAACACGTTGCAGCATATAATCTATTATACTGAGTTTCAGAGTTATATATCAAACCTAAGAGTTATATATCAACTAAGACTGAATCTAGTTCAGGTTATATTCTATCAGATCTAATACTCTGGGTGCTCAGGACAGTTTTCTAAAAGATCTACTGTAAGCTGCATTTTCTTTTCGGTAGTCTTACCGAAAAACCTATATTCCAAAAAACCGTCACAGAGGGACTAGCCTTACGCTTCCAAAGCCGTTCATTTAACAGAAATCTCTCTGTCGACTCGATCTATAATATAGCTGTCTTTCATGACAGGGCGTTTTGCAGTCAGTGGTTTCTTTGAAAAGGGCTATCAAAAGAAAACGGAGTCCAAAGAAAACAGAAACAAAGCTAGTTACATCTCCTGTACGTTCCCACCGTAAATTCGAATCATGGGGAAACCCCCAAAGAATAAACTAGACATCAAAACAAACGCATCAAAATAATACCGAACACGCCTTACCGCTTTAATATATCAAGCATTGCTACTTTTCGACGTTCAAAGTAATTCCAGTGATTTTGTAAATTTGGCAAAAGAAATCGCTATGTAAGGTTTACGTGGAAACAAGTAGCTAGGCTTTGCTTACTAGAACACACAAATCAAATGACGAATAACGGATTGCTAGGCTAGCTATATCCACAGCTCTGAAGTTCATCTTCTAGCCAACGTCGGCCATCATTATCACAACACAAGAAAACGTCTCGTCTCAGTAACCTCCTTCCGGTGTAAGTCGTTCTGGCGACTCGGTAAACCTTCTACAAAGGCGTCGTTCGATAACATTGCTTCTGCCTGCTCGAGCAGCATGGAATGAAGTCTCCACAGATTCCCCAATAGGTTGGGTTAATTCCCAGTTTGTTAAGTTCTGCTCCGTTTAATGCCAGTCATGTCCGGAGGCAAAATCATAAACAGAAAGCATAGCCACTCAGGAGCTAGGATGACAACACACAAAACAAAACATGGCTCATCATTTCGCTAACATCTGTTCTCCTTTTCCTGTCGTTTGTGTGATGACAGGTTAAACTGCTCCCTACTACCACACCTCACAGGCGGCGACTGTCATCCTGATAGTTGGCAATGTGTGGTTAAAGGTGCAACAATCCTCACGCCTCCCCCCAGTAGACTGTGATCAGTTCTTTGCCAGCAGCTGCAGCTCTGCCTGCGTGTGTTGATGTGCCATGTTGCAGGCTAAAATACGCTTGCCTGTTTTCTCATTGCCTCTCTCTCTCTCTCTCTCTCTCTCTCTCTCTCTCTTTCTCTCTGTCACAGGCATCTGTACTCCGACAGATCGATTTTAGTTACTCTACTGAGTACCAACTACTTATCATGCGCCTCCCTACTTCGTAAACAGTTTGGGCTTTGATACTCCGAGCGCCTAACCACCATGAAACTGCTGCGCTGACCTACTCTATTGCACCAGCAGCGACAGATGGCGATGTAAATAAACATAAAATTGTAGTACTATGATCACACCTTCCGTAGTACTATATTTTATGTTCGTCACTCGTCGAAGACAATGACCCAAAGAGAAACAGAGAGAAACAGAGAAAGAGACCGATACAGAGAGAGACAGAGGGAGGAGAGGCTGACAGAGAAACAGAGAAGGAGAAGTCGAAGTCGAAGTCGAAACCTTTAATTGGATAATAGCATTAGGTCCTATGGACCTGTCTTACTAATAAAATTGTAAAATAAAATTAAAAATAATAAAAATAAAAATAAAAATTCAGAACAAACAAAATAATTAACATAAAATTGATTTTAAACCTTAACATTGGTAAGAATTAAAAAAATTACTAAAAAAATTAATGTACCTAAATACACATACTCCCTCCCCCCACCTCCCTCCAATACCCCTTTCCTACTCCCACTCTCCCAACCCCCTCCACCACAACCACACACATACACAAGCTAATTCACACATGAACAAATTAAACTGGAGAGAGAGAAAGAGAGAGAGAGAGAGAGAGAGAGAGAGAGAGAGAGAGAGAGAGAGAGAGAGAGGTGGTCGTAGTGCAAGTCAAGTCAGTAACCGCTATAGAGAATTCATACAGCACATTGCGTCTCAGCAAGTAAAGAAAATACTTTAAAACAAATAAAAATACAACATAAAATCACAAAATAATAACCCCTAATTATATTTTTTTATATTATACTCTAATATCTGTGCGCGCACGCGCGCACACACGCGCGCACGCTCACACTTACACACACAAACACCTACACACACCCTCACACGGTCACACACACACACAAACGCACACACACATACTTGCACAGACACCGTTATTTGGACTTTCCTCAAATGCCACATACGTTGTGTGGACAATGGGCCGTTTTTCGACCCCCTTTTAAAGTACTTGTAAGTGTTCTAACCCTAATCCTAACCCTAACGGATCACTAAATGGACGTCCCAACAAGGAGGTATGTCCAAAGAACGTATGTAGATGTGCACTAGTTTGTCCAAAGAACGCCGTGTAAACATGCGCACAAACACGCACACACATGCGCGCGCGCTTTCCAGTCTCTTCCAGTTCTCTCACTACAAGCACACACATCCATTTGATACATTTTTAGAAAATTTTATTGGACTGACGAACCACTCAAGCACATTCAATAAAAACAACTTCGCCAATAATTATAACAATACTGCGTCTAAAAACAGGCAGTGGTTCAAACGTCGTTAACAGGCTGGAGAAGAAAAAAACAAACACTGCGCTCCAACTCCTTCGGATGAGAGTATAAATCGAGGTCTAGTATGTGCTCGCTCGCAATCCAAACGCATGGACTTTAAAGATCCTGATGCTCATGTCCTAGACGGTTGAGTGCCCAGCACGCACTAGATCCTTTCTCTCCATCCCCGATCGCCCAGGATTGTGTTCAGTCGTCTGGGCGTTCGAGACTGTGCACCCAAAGGCTGCAAGTGGGCGCCTCGGGCGACTATCGGCCGGCGCCTTGAGCGGCTCTTGAACTGGAAAAGCGCTATATAAAAGTGATAAAATAAAATAAAATAAATATTATATTAGTAGAGTGTTAACTTACTCAGTGGCTAAATAAAAAGGTTGGCTTGACATGGGGGAAAAAAAAGTGCCTAGCTTGATTCTTATTAACTCTTTGCAGAAACTTAGCAATGCGCAGCACTTATAAAACAAAACACAAAAAGAAGGAATCTTCACCACTGTACCACAGGTTGGTAACTAAGGCGCAAAGAACATGAACGTCGTGGTCGTATCGATCCTGAGGTCGTGCTTCCGTAGACCTACACTAAAAGATCCGTAACTCACTTTCTGCAACCGTTTCGCTTACTGGAAAAGGTAGCGCAGGCAAGTATTGGTAGTTCGCCGTGTTTCATGGCTGTGTATACTATCTGTTTACTATGATATTGTTTATGCGGTGAGCGTTATCGGAAACGCAACGAGTAAAACTCGACGCGGAGCAGTTTGGACACTGCACATGTGAGTCAGGAAACCTGTATTCTAGGTCTGCTGCTTCTCTATAATATTATGCCTTGTGATGTATTCTACCTAGTATGTCTGACTCTTACTATAACTATATGCACTTCTGAAGTTTCATTTTGGGCGGAGTAATAAGCATTTAACGTTTGGAAGACAGAAATTACTCCTGCTTTTTCATACTGGATTGTGGATGAAATGGATGGATCGAATGGATAGGTGTTTTGTCTGAACTGATGATTAGATCGGTCAATGAATGAGGATGTACGTCTAGATGGCGGGCATAAAAAACAAACAAACAATGCCTGTCTTGTGTTCAGCGCCGTTCGGTCTGCCTCTCTGGATTTGGGATAGATGGTTCGGCCGTTGAATGAGAAGAAAAGGTCTTTGAGATGGGAATCCAAACACGACTTCTGTTCGCTATTCTATTCCTGTGAAGTCTTAGGGCCTAAGTAAATGAGAACTGGAAACTAAAATATTGTAATCTTATTGTTTAAAGCGCCATTCGGTCTTCTTCTTCTCTTTTTTTCTTTTGTGAGGGGAGGGGGAGGACGGGGAAGTGCTGGTGGATCGGTCGTTGAAGGATTGATTGATTGATTTATTTATTGTTGCTTTAGGTCCAGCGGACTCTTCCGAGCCAAATCAGGACCGGACAACCCCCGATCCGCATAAAAGATCTGCCGAAACAACCCTAGTGGGAAAATTGAATGCCCTCCACCGGCCAGTCACTTTACAATAAAGACATCCCACGCGGGGGACGGCTGAGGGTTGACCTCAACTACGCGAACACCCCGGTTACAAAAACAAAATAGAATACAACCATCATTATAAATCATCAACAAAACACATACATATAAAATGCCTATAGTGCGAAATAATACAATCATAGGAAGCCCTAGTGACCACCCGGCAGAAAGCGTCCAACACTCCCAAGCTGATCCAACAGACCTCATACACAAACAAGGAGTCTTGTCCAGGAAGAGTTTTCAAGAAAAAAGGTAGGTCATTGATCTAGCGAAGAAGAAGAAAGTATAGCAGAGTGATAGGACAGATCAGGAATGGGAAAGAGCAAATGATGAAGTCAGCGACAGTGGGAATTTAAAGCACTAAATTTCCAGAAAGTGGGGATACTATTTATACTGAAACCCCCGGCACTCCAACGGGGGGAACTGTTGCCGCAGTGAATTAGTCATGCCTACAAAGGCAAGACAGGTTTTCAACTGGGGCTTTCACTGTTCCCTTTATAGGTTAGAACAATCTACAGTGACAAGATTGCTCATGACCCCAAGGGGTGTCGTTGAAGGAGAATTTTGAGTGATGGGCATAAAATAATAATACAAAAAAAATATTATTAATAAAAAGGCTTCAGCTCTCATAGAGTAGAGCAAATAGATACAAGTTGTAGGACTCTTGACAAATGGCTTCTGTTCGTCGCTCTATCGGCCCTTCCGTGAGTCGTCGCGGTCTTGTCTGACTACTACAACAACCATCTCTTGTGTCAGGCCGTCGTGAAGTGGGGCTTCTCACGCCATGCCTGGTGGAGAAACCCAGTAGGGTAAAGGATAAGCTGCTGACGTGTATAGGGGGAAGCGTGTGGGGGGAAAAGGCACGCTATATTCAAGTGTTAATCCTCCTCCTCCTCCTCCTCCTCCTCATCATCATCATCATCACTATCATCATCATCATCATCATCATCATCATCATCAACACCATCATCATCATTGGTTCAATGGCATGGGAAAACACGCGCTATACAAGTGGTCATCATCATCATCATCATCATCATCATCATCATCATCATCATCATCATCATCATCATCGTCGTCATCATCATCATCATCATCATCATTATCGTCATCATCATCATCGTCAGAAGTAAAATATCATCAGCATCAATATCAGCATCATCATCACTAAGCTGGCCTGGGCATTGTAGGTGTACATGTGTAGAGAGATAATTTTGGTGGGAAAGTGTATGCTTTAAATAAGGCACACGTGCATGGAGAGAGAACCTAAGTGTAACAGAAAACGAACACGTTAACCGATCCTGAAGTCAGGAATTCGGTTTTGGGAACATCCAGTAACCGAGTAAAACGCGAGAGTTTCTTCTTGAAACAGAACATACGACAACCCTGAGTATTTGTCTGCGTGATTGGGATATGTTGTGGTTTTTTTCTTCCCGATTGTGAAATTATAAATTTGCCGTATTTCGGGGGAGAAACCTTCTTTCATCTTCCTGCTTCCATTATTTTGTCAAGCAGATCTTTTTTTAAAATTAGATTAGAGTCCCCGGACACTGGTGCATATAGGGGACTGTAGTGAAGAAGGTGGAAGGGGGTATAGCCGACGAAGCAGCTTATTATATGTGGCTAAGAATGAAGACGAGGTAGATGGAAAAGATGACATGTAGAGTCGGAGCGCTCGAGGCAGCACACAAAGAAGGTAGCAGACGCGCCGCTGGAGGAAGGCTGGGCGAGGAGTGACGTGGGGCCCATGGAAGGAGCAATGAGTAGCGTGGAGATGGATAAACTAACAGAGGGAATGAGCCTACAGTGAAATCCCAAGACCCAAGACCTGATTAAAAATCTGGAACAAGTTAAAACTTGGAAAGTATAAAAAGTTTGGAAAAATCCAAAATAAGAATAGAAGCCCGCGGTGGGGGGGTGAGGGGGGGGGAGAAAGCAGCAGATCTATGACATAGGCAGAATATAAATAGAAGAGAAAGGGTGTTGAATGATCGTTGTTGTTAAGGTGGCGCCGTGGTGATTCATCCTTAACGCTAACGCAATAGGACGTTAAGCTTCGTTATTCCATGAGTGACTCCACCCCTTTGCGCAGTTCGGTTTCACACTCAGCAACGAACGAAGCTTTACGTCCAATTTTTAATAGGACGTAAAGCTTCAAACCTTCGCTCGCTGCTGAGTGTGAAACTGACCGGTGCAAAGGGTTGGAGTGGTGTGGTGTGTGTGGGTGGCTGGGGGGAGGGTGTGAGGTTGAGGTGTTGGGTGTGGTGCTTGTTTAAAACGAGTTATAGTTGAGGTAAGGGCATGGGGTCGGACTGTAGGGTATGGGTGTAAAGAAAGAAGAGAGAAGAGGTAACCGTTCACGTTTTCGGCTGGCCTTCCATTGATTTTATGTCATGTTGTGTTTTGTTATAACGTCACTCTCGTTGCTGTTGGATTGATGGAGTCTAGCTCCGGAGGTTGGAATTGTCATTTACTCTCTTGGTACGCTGATGTGTCAGAGTCAGAGCGAAAGACAAACTGAAAAAGACAGAGTGAAAAGTGCAAAGAACAAGTAGCTTGGTTTCCTTATTTCTGTCAAACGATAAACAAACAAAACCGCAGATACCACTCTACGCTATATTTACTATTTGAAAAAAAAAAAAGAAAAAAAAAGGAGCGAAAATATTGTACCAACAGTACTATTGAAGTAATGCGTTTGTTTCTATGTTTGATTTAGCATTTTTCTTAAGAATATCCAGTGGCCAACTTATTTTCCTCTTGCAATGATGTGTAATGTCTACTCGGCTCCACATTTATTTCAACTTTTACTCTCGGCATTAAAACAGTTTTCTTTTCCTTGGCTCCCCAAAAATAAAATTGTACTTTGAAACGTCGGAGAAAAATCTTTTACATGCAAATGAGCTAATTTTATTCCTATGAAATATGTTTTGTAACTCTTGTAAATATAACTACTAATCTGCTAATACAGTAGACCTTATAGTCTTATGAATTGTAATAATAATAATAATAATAATAATAATAATAATAATAATAATAATAATAATAATAATAATAATAATAATAATAATTATTATTATTATTATTATTATTATTATTATTATTATTATTATTATTATTATTATTATTATTATTATTATCGTCATCATCATTATTATTATTAGCTAATAAAATAATTAATTTTTTATAGCGCTAAACTAGACTGAAATCTTGCTCTGAGCGCCCGCACGCATACACACATATGCTCGCAAGGATAAATATTTAAACAAAATGATAAAACATTATAAAACTGTTAACAATCGTTAGAAGTAATACAAACATAACAACTAAAAAGGATAAATATTTGAACTATACGTACAACATTATGAGATAAAACACGTTAAACATCTTAAGAAATAATAACAAACATCACATCAAAGTATAAAAAGGCATGTTTAAAGAGAAACACACACACACACAAACACACACATACATGCATACATACATACATACATACATACATACATACATACATATATACATATATACATACACAAAGGAGGACCAAAGCATTAAAAATAAATAATGAAGCAATTATAAAAATAGCTCAAAGTAAAAAGTACCACTTAGTGACACGGGGAAAAGAAGTAATATGACAGTAATAAAAACAATAGTCAGCAAGCCATAAACACGATTTAAAAAAACAACAACACATAGTAGCATTTAATTAAAACTATTTAAAAATCATATTTTAAAACCCATACAGTGTCCGCCCCAATAAGCAATACAAAGATGTGTACAAGAAGTAAAGCATTTAAACCAAGAACATTACATTAAAGACACTGATGGAACACACACACACACACACGCACACACACACACACACACGCACATACACTACACTCCCCACTATTCAATAACTCACCTACACACTGATTGTTCTGGATATAAATGATTTTGCTAAAGAGGTAGGTTTTGTGGTTCCTTTTGAACAAGGTAAGAGGCTGGGAGTGTCAGAGGTTGGAGGGCAGAGAGTTCTAAAGAGTTGGGGCAAACACAGAGAAAGATCTACTGCCAAAGGCCCCAAGCGAATACTAGGATTTGAGAGGAGAGCTGCATCTTGTGAACGGAGTGATCGAGCAGGTTGGTAGGGGCAGAGAATTTGTGAAAGATAGGACGGACAGTAATCAGTGTGCAGACAGCGAAAGCAATTAGAAGCAACTTTGTAATCAATAAGAGCCTTTACAAGCAACCAGTGTAAGGTTTTCAGAGCAGAAGTTGCACTAGAATGACGAGGCTGACGAAGGACGAGGCGAGCAGTATTGTTCTGAATTCACTGAAGTCTGGAATGCTTATTATTAGGAAGGCCAGCCAACAGTGAGTTACTGTAATCAAGTCGAGAAAGAATGAAAGAACAGGCAAGCTTGTTGTTGGTGGCACCTGTAGTAAGACACTGGCATATTTTGCCAAGTCTTCAGAGATGGAAGTTCAGGGCTTTGCACAGACTATTTATCTGCGTCTACATTGACAAGCTCTGATCCAGATGCACACATAGATTCCGGACAGACCTGGAAAATTAAATTTGATGATATGATACAAACATTGAGTGAGTTGAGGTCTGCTGCAGTCTACTCTGTGAACCAATCAAGATGACTTTGTCTTTTCTTAATTCATTTTCAGTTTGTTTGTGCTCATCCAGCTGGCCACGGAACTGATGTACTCAGACATGTCCTGGGCAAGAGCAGGAACTTCTAAAGGAGGCGCAGAATTATGCAACTGAGAATCATCAGCAAAGAAATTATAAAGATGTTGGAAAGCATTTATCACATAACTGGTTGAGTGTACATTGTGAACAGGACAGGGCCAAGAGCTTAGCCTTGTGGCACTCCACACTCCAAATGTGAGGGAGCGGACCTGTGGTTGCCCAAAATGACAGATTGAGTGCGGCAGGAGAAGTAAGTACGAAACCATGCTAAAACTATCCCAGTGCAGCTAAAGCTCTCTTCCAGACGGGCACACATAATTCCGTGGTCAGTGGTGTCGAACGCAGCGGAAAGTTCAAGGACCCGGTCCGCCGGCTTCAAAAGATCATTGACAACACGTAGTAACGCGATATCTGTACTATACTGTGGCTTTTTCGGTAGCATGACTTAAATGGCTCCAGCAGGCTATGTGCCTCGAGATGAGGCAGAAGCTGTGTCAGAACAATGCACTCAAGAACCTTAGACAAAAAGGCACGTTGGAGACAGAACGATAGTGTTTCAGAACTTCAGGATCAAGGCCAGGTTTCTTCAAATGAGGGTTGACTAGACCATGTTTGAAGACAGAGGGAAGTGTTTATGATAGTTGTAAAGGTAGGAATGACCTCGTCCAGACACTCCAAGAAGAAGTCGACAGGAATGGGGTCAAGTTGGCATGATTTAGGGATCATAGAAAGTGCAATCTTCCTCACTTGCTCTCAGACGCTGGTTTGAAAGCAATGAGTGGAGTTCCAGGGAAGCCCAGCGAGGACGAAGGAGTCGCAGATGGAAGGTCGGAGTCAAGCGTCTTCCTTATGTCAGCAATCTTGCCGCTGAAATACTAGTTGAACCTATCTGGAAGACTCTCAGGCGGAATTGAGGTGGGGAGCGCCTTGCCGATGTGCACACCCATGAGCTCACCACTCTCGCGAACTGGTTGCGGTCCCTATCCTCTCGCGCACGTATGAGGTCTTCGCGTCGCGGATCATACGTTTGACCAGATTGCAATGCTGGGTAAAAATCTGACTGTGAACCGTTAAATCAGTTTCACACAGACGCGTTCGGCGCGGCGATCCTGCCTGGCTTTTTGTGATGGCGGGGGTCATCCACGGTGCAGACATACGGTCAAACACGTGTCGCGTCACGAGAGCCGCATGCCGATCGAGAAAGCCTGAGGGTAAGAGCTTTAGTCCTCGGCTGTTACCACTGCTTCCATACGGAGAAGATCGAGTGCACGAGTCAAATCGACCCTAAAGCAGGCAACAGCGATCTTCCTGAAGCTTCGAGAAGTGATCTGCCAGGAAGGTTTAGGCAGTTTTGAGACCAACAGCGGTCACGTTGTTAGTCACGACCCAGTCCAGGATGTGCCCACGCTTATGGGTGCACACGCCGACAAGCTGCTCGAGGCTCAAACATTCAAGTGTTGTTTTCATGGGCTTGATATACAAATCATAAGGGTTGTCATAGTGGAGATTAAAACCTCCAACAATGGAAAGTTTTTATGGAGATAGTCTCCAGTAAGTCTCCTCTCTGAAAATCCTTATCGGGAAGAGAGGGGACTATAAACTGATTAAAAAAAAAAATTATGGAGATAGAAATGTATCAAAAAGACTAGGAAACTCCTCTAAAAACATCTTGTGAATATACCTATTTTGGCACTATTTGGCGGTCTGTAAATGCTTAAAAACGTAAATTGTTGACCACGAATACATAGACGTATATAGTGTCAAGCCAGTCCTTTCTTGAATGTTGTCCTCCCACCTCTTTTTCTGTTTCTCTCTTCTTCTGCCTCCTTGCACCGTGCCTTGCAGGATGGTCTTCGCAAGGCCTGATGCTCTGCTGACGTGGCCATACCATCGGAGTTTCCGTTTCTTCACCACTGTGAGCATGTCATCGTGTTGTCCAGTGGCTTATGTGATGTTTTGTCGAACTTCGTCATTGGTGATGTGATGAGTTTAGGAAATATCCAAAAGTCTTCTGTAGCATCTCATCTCCATGCTTTGTATTCTTCGTTGTAGATCTGCTGTGAAAGTCCATGTTTCGCAAGCGTATAGGAAGATGGAAATGACAAGGGAGCGCAGCAGCCTTACCTTGGAATGCAGACTGATGGTCCTGGTTTTCCAAATGGGTTTCAATCTTGTCAGGGCAGCAGTTGTTTGTGCGATCCTGGAAAGGACTTCCTGTCCGGGACCCATTGTCCGATACAATGGCTCTTAAATATTTGGAGCTATGTACTGTGTTGAGGGATTGGCCTTGGACTTTTATGTCTGTGTTGATGCCATTGGTGTTGTTCGTCATCATTTTAGTCTTCTCGCCACTTATTTCCATTTCATAGGCTCTGGAGGTGGTGTCAAGCCTCGGTACCAGCTGTTCAAGTTCTTGTTCCTCTCCAGCCAATCCATCAATGTCATCCGCTAAGCGAAGGTTGGAGATTGCTCTACCCCTATGCTGACTATGCCTTCGTGATCTGCAGGGGCATCTGACATTATGCGCTCTAGGAAGATGTTGAAGAGTGTTGGAGAAAGTAGGCATCCTTGACGCACACCGATTGTTGTGCTCTCATCGCCTGTGGGTAAAAGCCATGTCTCTGATAGAAACACCAAATCATAGTCACTATCAGTAATAAGATTGCTCAGTTCTAACACTTTGTTAACACATGATTGTTCATTAAAACACAAGCCCTTTAAATATTCAGCCCTCAGAGGCACCTCTGCAGCACTGGGGTCCACCCTGGATGGTGGAGATGTGTGGCCAGCTTTACTGAAGTCCACCATGTGTTTAGGTGCCGCCGTAGCAGACGACTGCTTCACAGGGGCCGCTGAGACCGATACTGATGAGGACGCCACAGGAGCTGGTTGTAGCTGGAAAGCCGCAGGCAAAGGAGACACAGCAGGCGTAGCTTTCTCCAGGTTCTCGAGTTCTCCAGGTTGACAGGAAGGCTGCCCTGCGACAGCGATGAGGGCGGCAGGCTCGCTGAAAAACTGCTAGGAAGAAGCAGTGCACAGTTAAATTAATGTGTAGACTGGAGACTGGAGACCCGATCATATGCATAGACCTACGTGAACAGTACACCAGTACTTAGATGTATTACGTACAAATAACAGAAGAGTGGAGGGAAGTTGGAGGGGTAGGGGGATGGAATCAAACGTACAAACAACTAATTAATAATCCAGCCTTTAATGAGCCTGACATTTATCAGCATGGATGCCAACTCGGGCGTGAGCAGTTTAGACCACAGCGCACTTTGTGATAGAATAGAGCCATTTTGTTAATACAGAGAATTTGTTCATAACAAGCATTATTTTGCTCAACAGAGCGTTCGTTGCAAATATATAGACTACCAATTCTTCCGCAGTAGAAAGTGGAGGAAGAGTCTGTGGCTGGATCATGGTGTTAGCGTTTGCTTTGGTTAATTACTAACATCTGTGCCTAACGTCTATTTCCGAGCAACAATCACAATACTGTTACATCACCACTACCAACCAGTTACAACAAGTATACATCTCAGTGTAATATTATTCTTACGTGTAACTTTAAAAAAAATTACAATCAGCTCTATAAAATTATGTTGTGTATATTTAGCAACCAGTTTCTTCAAATTTCATTGGATTTCTTCGACTTTCAAATGTGTGCTGGAAGAAAAACAACAAGAAGATGGAGAAGGATGAGAAGAAGGAGAAGAAGAAGAAGAAGCAGAAGAAGAAGAAGAAGAAGAAGAAGAAGAAGAAGAAGAAGAAGAAGAAGAAGAAGATGATGATGAGAAGGATGAGGTGAAGAAGAAGAAGAAGGAATAATATATTTTATAAAGCGCGATTCCAGACAACTGTCTGCTCAAGGCGCTCACTCGCATGCACACACTCACACACTCGCAGGTTAGCATCGTAATCTTAAAATATTCATCATACTGTACACAGAGGGGGAAAATTTGTTGTTGTTTTTTTTTAAAAGATGCACATGCACAAAATGTAAAGTTTAACAATACGGTAAAACACGAGACAGCAACTTAAAACAGTTAAGACGAAATAGGAACAGTGTTTAAAAATTACAACCTGGAAATCACTCAATCTAAAAAAATAATAGATTGGACATACGAGTCACAAAACCAAACTATAAACAGAATCAACAGTATGAAAACATTGAATTTGGGAAAAAAAAATCTAAACCGAACGAACATTGAAGCTTAACGTCTACGCCCACCATTGGCGATATGGCAGACGGGGAAGGATAACTATCCCAGGGAGGAAGATGTAGTGACTTAAATCAACACTGAACCATCAGAGCAATCACACTGCTAAGATGGACAGTGCAAATTGCCACGTTTTATCTTGCCCAACACGGGATTCGAACCTGGGTTCATCGGTGTGCCAGGCTAACGCTCTACCACTGAGCTACGGCGGTGGGACTAAGAAGAAGAAGAAGAAGAAGAAGAAGAAGAAGAAGAAGAAGAAGAAGAAGAAGAAAGAAAGAAAAGAAGAAGAAGAAGAAGAAGAAGAAGAAGAAGAAGAAGAAGAAGAAGAAGAAGAAGAAGAAGAAGAAGAAGAAGAAGAAGAAGAAGAAGATAAACACAGGAAACAAAATCACACCTACACACAACTCAAAACCAACAAACACAACAAAGAAAATAAAGAGAAGAAGAACACAAACAAGAAGAAGAAGAAGAAAAGAAGAACTTGACACGCGGAATAGAAGAGGGCAGAAAGAAAGAAGACAAGGAAGGAGAGAGAACAGCAAACGGAATAGACATAGGAGAATGAATATTGGCCAAGAAAATCTCCCTAGTGACGCGACAAATAGTTCTTTTTGCCTTTTTATAATTCCCCAGAGTTGCATACATTTGCATTTATCAGAAGCCGCACACTGCGGTCAAATCCCTCTAGGCGTCTTCCCTTTCCACCCCAGTCTATCTTCTTCGAACCTTTCTTTTGGAAGCGCTGATACGGAAGCAGGGCTAGGGTCTATCTCTCTTTGAGTCCGTCTCTCTCTCTCTCTCTCTCTCTCTCTCTCTCTCTCTCTCTCTCTCTCTCTCTCTCTCTCTCTCTCTCTCTCTCTCTCTCTCTCTCTCTCTCTCTCTGTATGTCTCTATCTGTCTGTCTCTGTCTATATCTCTGTCCCTCTGTGTCTATGTCTTTCTCTCTATGTCTCTGTCTATATCTCTGCCTCTTTCTGTCTCTCTCTCACTCCCTCCCCCTTCTCCCCTTCTCTCTCTCTCTCTCTCTCTCTCTTCTCTCTTATTACCATTGAGTAGTTTAGTGGGTAGAATCCTCGCCTCCTGGCATGAAGTAGGACCAGGATCCGATTTTCCATTTTGACGGGAAGAGTTTTCTCTCGCGCGAGTTCTGTGATGACTCTTTATATACGTGTTTTTGCATTCTCCTTACCCCATGTTGCCCGAGCGGCACATTAAAACAAAGCCTTGGACATTCTGGCGAACGTTACTGGTAATTGATCTGTTTGTGTCTGAGTCGTTCAATGACGGTGCAAGTTGGTGGGTGACTTAAGTTAGATCATGATTTCGGCCCCTGCCTTGAGCAACTCTTTGAGTAGGAATGCGCGCTGTTATAAGAACAATGAAAGTTCCTTCTTCTTCTTCTTCTTCTTCTTCTTCTTCTCCTCTTCCCTCTCCCCTCCTATTCTATTTTCTCGTTTGATGCCAAGTGTCCACCAAGGTTAAGCTCCGTAGCAGCGTTATTACCATGTCAGTTGGTCTAACACCCCAGACAATTGATCGCAATCCTGGGCGCCCGGTGATGTGGGGAAGGGACCTAGTGCTTGCTGAGTGTGTTATAGTAACTGACCCTTCAGCCGTCTGGAACATGTTATGACTCAGGATCTTTAAAGTGGTGTCCGTGAAATGGAGTGCGTGTGTGCACAAACTAGATTTCGGGTTATCCTCTCATTCGAAGGAGTAGATGACCTGATAACCCTTATACCTAAGGTGATTTCAATCACCGCATGGTCATGTGGATCGAACCCTTGCCAGTTCGATCGGCACTGGAAACTTTGAAACTAACGCTTATATCGACGCCAATATCTAACATGCCACTCTGGCATGATGTATGATGTATCATCTGTAGACATCATTATACATGTAAACTGTTAAAGAGACTGCTCGTCGTCCCTCTTTGCTGTATCTTTGGCTTCCTTAACCTGTTTCAGGTATAAGCTGGCATGGAGAGTATTTGTCAAGGGGGGTTACCCACCTTCATGCTAAGTATAGGTTTAAGGCCCTTGGCATCACAGAGAATGAAACAATGGTGTTGTGGATGGTTGGTTGGTTGTTTTATTAACGTCTTTTTTCATCAAGATGATGGTGTTGTGGATGTTTGTGGATGTTTGTGTACATGTGACCACTGACCACTGTTTACCGGAATGCGCTGGACAGGGGATGATCTCAACGATAACATGCAGTAATCGGCCCAGGTTTAATCACACAGATGGTGGTAGGATTAAAGGAGTAGACATCATATACACCATCTTAGGCACAGAGGCCAGCTGCCAGTTTCCCTATGTCCATTGGTATGATATACCACCAGATAAATACTGCATAAGTTATAATATATTGACAAACGTACGGATAAAGGTAATAAATTGGGTGGTTGGTTTCTGTATTATCACATAATATTTAAAAAAAAAAAAAAAAACTTTGAAATAGTCGGGAATCGGAACGAGCCATATGTCGGTAGGTCGGTCGGTCATTCCATTGCAAACCGTATCTCCAGAACAACTGAACAGATTTTGACCTAACTTTGTACGAATATTATCTAGGTTAGTGGCCAGTCTTCCCTGCCATCATAATTGCTCTGTCTCTAAGGCCAAAGCCTCTGGGAAGTCCATTGCTTACTAAACACGTTTTTGTATAAATTTCAAAAACGGCGTAACCACTTTTGAGGATTTTTGCTATAAAGGTATTTCTATTCATGGCCAATAATTCAGTGTCAGTCCGTTGGTCGGTCGATTATGTTGCATTTTGACTTGCAGGTAGTTCAAAAGAGTGGTCAACCATTCCACATTTTCATTTTTGCTTCAGTAGAATAAAATCGAAGCAGATCAGGCCCATGAAAACTAGCGCTTTTAAAAAATGCTGTTTTTCCCATCCCTTTGTGTTAATGTCTGGGAAAAACCATTTGAATAGATCTTGATCTTTTTTTTTTAAAGTCATTGTTTTCCTTCAATCGTTTTTTTTCTTTTCCACCGTAGTAGTCCCATTACCGAACCTCATCAACATCATAAACATCAAAACCACCTTCATTATCATTAACAGCAACAACAACAGCAACAACAACAGCCACAGCAGCAAAACAACATCCTTGGTTGGGTGGGGAGGAGGGAAAGAGAGTCCTATTTGCGTCAGCAAACTCAACGCTCTGAATTTTTTTAATTATCAACAAAACGAGTAAAAAATGTATAGCATTATTATCAGGGCCACAACTAAACTCCTAGCACTACTGAATTCTCTTCTCCAGCTGTTTGCTATAGCTAGTACATGTATTAGAGACTTTCGGAAACGAGTGATTCTCGTTGTGAAAATGATTCTGTACTACTTTCTGTCCGTGACGTCAGCAGCTTATGCTCTCATTAGTATGCAAAAGTGAAAGCTGGACCACTATCGATGGAACATTTTAGGTATCAGCGAACTGCGCTGGAACGACCGACAATGGTCACAAGCTTTGTTTCAGCGGGAGATATTACAGGCACGAACACGGCGTACGCGTTGGATTCTTGATCCACAAAGACATTTTGGCCATGGGTTGGTCATGGGTTGCCACCCAGTCTCCAGTAGACTCATTACCATCCGTCTTAGAGCAGCCACTTTCAACATCACCATCATCCGAGCTTACGCCCCAGCATCAGACAATAATGACAGCGAAGACGAGGATTTCTATGAACAACTGCAAGCTATCCTTGACCAAGTGCCGAGGAAGGAAATAGTCAAAGTGCCAGGCAACTGGAATGCCAAGGTTGGCCACAACTGGGGAGACACATGTGGACCCCACAGCAACAACGAAACAAATGACAGATGCCGCCACTGAGATCCTTGGCAAGCATCGCGCAAAGAAGAAACGGTGGATCACACCTGAACTTTTGGACCTGTGTGACAAATGAAGAGAGATGAAAAGGAAAGGAAACACCTCACAGGGAGCTGATGCCTACCGAAAAATCAACAGTGTTATCCGAAAATGCATTCGCACAGAAAAGGAGAACGGTATAGAAGATCAATGCCAGGAAATAGAGAGCAATCTGAACAAGAAAAACAGCAAGAAAGCCTACTAAAGTGTCACGTGGGGTTTATGGGCTCTGCACAATGGAATTATGGACCCTCACGTTTATTCGGTGGGAACTGCTAGTAAGTCACCCTATGAATTACTTTAATAAATTTATTTGTTTAGCTCGTTCTGTGTTAAGGTTGGGGTACAGAAATAGATAGAAAAATGGTAAAAGATTACTGTCACACTAGCTTTCACACGGCTATGAATCATATGTAGTCCAGCCACTTGATAACAGTTAAAATCACACATTTATTTCTTCTACTCTATACAAGATTCTCTAAGTACTAATCTAACTTAAAAAGTCTCTTTCAATGCTAATAGTTCGATCGCTGATAGTCTAGGCAGCTGTTATTTTCTTCCTCGGGCACTTTGCTAGTATATTTCATGTAGATTTGGACTACTGTGGTCCGTTTTACAGTTTCTGAAGAGTTGGACTACTGTGGTCCTGTTATGATCAGTTTAAGTGCACCTTCGGAGATTACACTTAACTTTCTTATGGTGCGGTCGAAGTCCTTCTGTGAGGTAGCTTCTGGTCCACCTGTGTCGTTGTGTAGTTGGGTTCCCTTGCCACGCTGTGGGGTCTGACAGGGTGTTTTTCAAGGTAGCTCTTGCCGGCTTGTGCGGCAGAGTCTCCTCAACCAACTAGTCGTTTCTGTGGAGTGGGGTGCACAGGATAGCTCGGGATAGCTCGCCTGCTCGTCTGTTTGACAAGTTCAGGCCCGTTGTGACTTGAGAGAATTCTAAGATTTCAAAGTCCTGCTTCCTGGTCTATGAGTGTAGAGATTTCTCTAGCTGTGGAGATGTTGACTCTACCTCTTCTCACACACGACTGACCAAAGCTGTGTTAGGCTCTGACACAGTCAAAACTGCTCTACCCACTTAGCCTGCTTCTGATTGGTTAAAACGGTCCGATTCAAAGCTCTCATTGGGTAAAATGTTTACGACTCTCGCACACAGTGCTGAGTCACTAAGCTGTGTGGGGGTCTGGCTCGCTGTGTGTACTTTTATTGCTACTGTGTAATTTACTGACTCTCTACTGTTACAAAGACTACACAAGGCTAAATAGTCAACAAGCAGAGTTAAAACTAGTCCTAACGCGACAGGCTCCCTCAACTGAAAAAAGGCGATGACTACTGGATTCGACCTTTTTCTACTACAGGGCCTAGTTTAACACTGCACTATCCTAGGGTCCTATTTACAAACTAATTAAGTTGCTCTACCTGAGCTGCAATGCTATGCCAGGTAGCTATGGACTCTAGTGACAGGGTTTTACTGGGCGGGGACGAATTCTGGTGCTGTGGCCCTTAGTTGTGTTGGGTGGGCGACAGCTGCTGTGTCCTCCACGAGATGGCGACGGAGGTAGTCGGCTCCGTGGTTCTCTTTGCCGGGGATGTACTCGATTTGGAATGAGTACGCCTGAAGGGTGAGTGCCCATCTCATCAGGCGAGAGTTCAAAGACTTGGAGGCTGCCAGGAACGATAGTGGTTGGTGGTCCACCTGAACTGTGAAGTGGGTCCCATACAGGTAGAGTTGGAATTTCTGTATGGCCCAGACTAGTCCAAGACATTCTTTCTCCGACGTGGCGTAGTGGGTCTCGGCGGGTCTCAATTTTCTGCTGGCGTAGGCGACAGGGAATAGCGTCTCTGCATTCTTGGGGTCGCGCTGTAGCAGTACTGCTCCGAGGCCTAAGTCGCTTGCGTCGGTGCGTAGAACGAATGGCTGAGTCAAATCGGGTAGGTGGAGTACTGGCGCTGATGTCATTCTGTCCTTGAGTGTTTGGAATGCTGTCTCGCATTCGGCGGTCCAAACTACTTTGTCCGGGGCGATTTTCCGGGTTCCATTTGTCAGTGGCACGGCGATGCTGTTGTAGTTGCGGATGAACTTCTTCCGCGATGGCGATGGCCATCCATGTGTGTGTGCCGGGGGTCGCTGGTCGGTCCGTGTATTTCTTGAGGAGATTGATGTGGTGGTAACGGGTTCTCCCGTTTACCTCTACTTGGTAGACTGTCTTGGATTTCTTGGCAGTCACCCGGTACGGTCCTCTCCAAGCGATGTCCAGCTTGTTGGTTCCACTTGGAAGTAAGAGTAGCACTTGATCGCCGACTTGCAGTTCTCTGTCCTTCGCGTGGCGGTTGTAGTACTTCGCCTGACGGGCTCTTGCCTTCTTCAGTGCTTCACCAGCTTTCTTCCACGTTGCTTTGAGGGTTTCCTGCAGGTCTGCGACGTACTTGGTGGCACCTCTTGGTGTGTCGTCTATCTTTGCTTCCGTCCAACTTCTGCGTAGGGCTTCTAGCGGTCCTGCTAGAGGTCTGCCGAAAAGCAATGTTGACGGGGTGTAGCCTGTGGTTGCATGGGGTGTTTCTCGGTATGCGAACAGTGCCGCATTCACGTAGGTGTCCCACGCTTCTGGATTGTCGTCGGCGACTTTCCTGAGTATGGTGAGAAGGGTTCCATTCAGTCTTTCTACTTGTCCGTTGCTGGCGGGGTGGTATGGTGGTGTGCGAATGTGATGAACTTGTATCAACTCGAACACGTCTTGCATCAGGCGGCCGGTGAACTGCGATCCGTTGTCCGTTCTAATGCTGTCCGGGAATCCGACTCTGGTAAAGATGGCGATGAGTGCATCTGCAATCTTCTTGGTGTCGATCGCTGGCAACGGGACTGCTTCGCACCACATCGTACATGCGTCGACGAGTGTGAGTAGAAATCTGTTCCGCTTCTTGGTCATGGGCAGTGGTCCTACTATGTCTACTGAGACTTGCTGGAATGGCACGCCGACTACTACTGATGGTCCTAAGGTAGTAACTGGTACGGTGTGATGTCGCGGGGAATATCGTTGACATTGGTGGCAAGATTTCACGTAGCGCTTGACATCCTCCGTGATTCCTGGCCAGTAGTGTGCGCTGATTCTCTGCACTGTGGCTCCAATTCCCATGTGTCCGCTGAGTGGCATGCTGTGGCCTAATTCTAGTACTTGGGCTCGAAGGGTGGCGGGTAGTACTAGTTGGGTGTGATCTCCATCTCCTTGACGATGTAGAACTCCCTCTTCCATGTAGAAGTCTCCCTTGTGCGGGGGTGTGTGCGCCTTGGGTAGCTTCTGGAAGCACTTCGCTATCGAGGTGTCTTCTTTCTGTGCTGTTTTGATCTCTTCGAGTCCTGGATTCGGAGCGAACTCGGGCTGGGGTGGTTGGGTTTTAGCTTGGGCCCTGGTTTGCACTGCAGCTATCTCTACAGTTTTAGGGGGCGTGCCTAAGAACACATACCTACAACCTAGCACTAGATCATACAGGGGTTTCTGTAAAACAGCTGCTTGGATTCGTCCTGTGACGTACCTACTCTCTACTTCGATCCATGCTATTGGGCAAGTAGTCGTCGGTTTCGTCAAGTCTGCTCCTTGTAAGTCGACTGTCTTGTCTGTCAAGTCCGCGCGCGATACAAGAGATTCGCTAACTATCGCGTCGTATGATAGACCTGTGTCATACAGACAGTTCGCTTCTTTTCCGTTGACCTTGACCGTGTCTGTCACCGATGGGTGATCTCCGATAGTGTGTGGCTTGTTACCGCTGCTTTGAGTTAGAACTCTGTGCGCTGGCCGGCTTTCGCGCTCTTCCCTACGTTGTGCGGCCAACTTGAAACATTCTGCAGTGGAGTGATTGTTTCTATTGCAGAACGAACAATACCGTCTCTGTTCTGCGGGACCTCTTTTCCCGAATTCCGCGTTGGGTCCTTTATTTTGCCCAGGTCTGGGGTTATTCGGCTTATTCGCGGTGCGCTCTTCCCGGTTAGGG
Source organism: Oncomelania hupensis (assembly GCA_036898135.1). Classification (NCBI taxonomy): domain Eukaryota; kingdom Metazoa; phylum Mollusca; class Gastropoda; order Littorinimorpha; family Pomatiopsidae; genus Oncomelania; species Oncomelania hupensis. The sequence continues at coordinate 93,479,581 of CM072512.1, forward strand.
CTTCGTTTCTGTGGCCTCTTTCCCGTTAGGCTTTAGGTCTCGCCTGAAGCTCTTGGCTTCTCCGTGTGCGGCCACGTACCTATCTGCGACCTTGACCAGATCTTCTAGTCTTTCCGCGCCCTGCTCTACTGAGAATGTTCTCAGCTCGGGGGTCATGGTTTCCCGTAGCTGTTCCCATACTAACAGTTCTGTCAGTCCATCATACGTTTTAGCCGTGGCTGACTGGCTAATCCACTTATCCAGCGTTGTGGACAACCGATCCGCGAACTGCGCATAGCTCTCTCCTTTCACTCTCCGGTTGGTGCGGAACTTTTGCCGGTAGCATTCTCCTGTCAGTTCGAATCCCGTTAGGAGTGCCTCTTTTACTTTGTGATAGTCAGTCACTCTGTCAGTCGGTAGCTTACTGTAGATGTCATAAGCCTTTCCTCTAAGCCCTTGACTAAGCTTAAAAGACCAATGAGTGGGATCTAGTTTGTACTCTGTTGCTAGACGCTCAAACCTAGTCAGATAGAGTCTAGACCTTCTTCTCTCTCATTGAATGTTCCCAGTGGAAATGACATTCCTTGTACAGGGTTGGATGCTACCTCTAGCTGATCTGAGTGGGAAGGGGTTGAGGAAGAACTTGAAGCTCCTGATCCCAATCTTCTTAGCTCTAACTCATGCTGTCTTTCTTTTTCCTTTTCTTCCCTCTCTTTTTCTTTTTCTGCCCTTTCTTTTTCTTTTTCTGCCCGCTCATACTCCCATCTCCTAACTTCTGCATCTCTCTCTGCTGCTAATGCTGCCTTCTTTTGTTCTACTTCTAACTCTGCTTTCTTTTGCTCTGCTTCTAATTTCTTCTGCTCTGCTTCTAATGCTAGTTTCTTCTGTTCTGCTTCTAATTCTAATTTCTTTTGCTCTGCTTCTAAGGCTAGTTTCTTCGCCTCCCTTTCTGCTGCTCTCTCTGCCTTAGCCTCCTGTTTCTCTACCTCTGCATTGATATACGCAATTAGGTCTGCCCCTGCTAAGTGTAAAGCTTCTCCTAGTTCCTTGAAACGCAATCTCAAGGCCACTGGGTCCGACATTGCCAAACGTGTCTATGAACAACCTCTGAATCACGTGGAATACCAAAACACTAGCAATATTGCAAGTCAATAACAACAATGCAAAGACCATAAAATTCGTAATCAATAATAGAATAAAACAAAAGTCAAATGGCATACAACAGTTACTTAAGCAAAACCTGCAAAAGAACAATGCAACATACAGGCACAAAAATAATTGAAGCAAAAAAGTTTTTACTTAAAGAACAGTGCACCAAACTGATCAGTGTTATACCTATTCTAAGTTATTCTACCTCTACTGTTATCTAATTTTATTGTACTTAGGTCCGGTTATACCCAATTCCTATTATACACAGATCCTAGCTAGGCTCGCCAATTAAAGTGTCACGTGGGGTTTATGGGCTCTGCACAATGGAATTATGGACCCTCACGTTTATTCGGGGGGAACTGCTAGTAAGTCACCCTATGAATTACTTTAATAAATTTATTTGTTTAGCTCGTTCTGTGTTAAGGTTGGGGTACAGAAATAGATAGAAAAATGGTAAAAGATTACTGTCACACTAGCTTTCACACGGCTATGAATCATATGTAGTCCAGCCACTTGATAACAGTTAAAATCACACATTTATTTCTTCTACTCTATACAAGATTCTCTAAGTACTAATCTAACTTAAAAAGTCTCTTTCAATGCTAATAGTTCGATCGCTGATAGTCTAGGCAGCTGTTATTTTCTTCCTCGGGCACTTTGCTAGTATATTTCATGTAGATTTGGACTACTGTGGTCCGTTTTACAGTTTCTGAAGAGTTGGACTACTGTGGTCCTGTTATGATCAGTTTAAGTGCACCTTCGGAGATTACACTTAACTTTCTTATGGTGCGGTCGAAGTCCTTCTGTGAGGTAGCTTCTGGTCCACCTGTGTCGTTGTGTAGTTGGGTTCCCTTGCCACGCTGTGGGGTCTGACAGGGTGTTTTTCAGGTAGCTCTTGCCGGCTTGTGCGGCAGAGTCTCCTCAACCAACTAGTCGTTTCTGTGGAGTGGGGTGCACAGGATAGCTCGGGATAGCTCGCCTGCTCGTCTGTTTGACAAGTTCAGGCCCGTTGTGACTTGAGAGAATTCTAAGATTTCAAAGTCCTGCTTCCTGGTCTATGAGTGTAGAGATTTCTCTAGCTGTGGAGATGTTGACTCTACCTCTTCTCACACACGACTGACCAAAGCTGTGTTAGGCTCTGACACAGTCAAAACTGCTCTACCCACTTAGCCTGCTTCTGATTGGTTAAAACGGTCCGATTCAAAGCTCTCATTGGGTAAAATGTTTACGACTCTCGCACACAGTGCTGAGTCACTAAGCTGTGTGGGGGTCTGGCTCGCTGTGTGTACTTTTATTGCTACTGTGTAATTTACTGACTCTCTACTGTTACAAAGACTACACAAGGCTAAATAGTCAACAAGCAGAGTTAAAACTAGTCCTAACGCGACACAGACCGTGAAGCGGCTGACAAGTGTTAAACAGCCCAAGGTCTCCGCGATCCAAAGCAAGTCTGGCTTGTGCCTAAGCAAATAACAAGAAGTCTCGGATAGATGGACCTTTACAACCACATACCAAACGGAGAACCATTAGTTCTAGCATGTCCCCAGAACCTAGAAGAAGAAAAAATCCTCCCACTTCTCCTAGAATAAGCTGAGGCAGCAGTACAATCGCTGAAGAAGGGGAAGTCAGCAGGACTGGACAACATACCCGCAGAATTGCTTAAAGCAGGACGAGAAGCGATGATTGACGCTCTCGCCATTATCTGTAACAAGTGGCTGGCCTACACAATGGGCAAAGTCGCTTGTCATCACTCTTCCCAAAAGTGGTAACCTTCAGGAGTGTCAAAATTACCGCACCACCAGCCTCCAGCAATCCTAGCAAAGTCCTCCTGAAATAATACTTAACAGGTTGAAACCCCAAGCTGAACAAATCTCAGCTGAAGAACAAGCTGGAATCAAGGCAGGGCAAAGTACCACTGAGCAGATTTTCAACATCAGAATAATCTGCGAGATAAATATTTACAGACCAACAACACCTATAGCATGTGTTTGTAGACTTCAAAAAAGCGTTTGGCCGAGTTTGGCATGCAGCTCTGTGGGCAACCATAAGAGGGTACAATATAAGCCATAAGTAATCAAAAGTCTTTATGACAAGGCAACCAATGCAGTTCTCCACAACAGCGCCTATACTCTGGTGAAACATGTACCCTCACAGCAGATCTACAACGAAGAATACAAAGCATGGAGGTGAGGTGCTACAGAAGACTTCTAGGTATTTCCTATACCCAGCACATCACCAACGACGAAGTCCGACAGACCATTACACAAGCCATTGGACAACACGATAACATGCTCAGAGAGTGGTACAGAAACGGAAACTCCGATGATATGGCCACGTCAACAGAGCATTAGGCCTTGTAATGACCATCCTGCAAGGCACGTGCAAGGAGGCAGAAGAAGAGGGAGACAGAAAATGAGGTGGGAGGACAATTTTGGAGAATGGACTAACTTGACAATGAGCGAAGCCACGAGGGTTGCTGAGGACAGAGAAAGATGGAGTGCGCTGGTTAAACGAATATCTGTGGTGCCCCGACTTTCGAGTTATGAGATCGGATAGGATTCACACTTTTCTGCTATCCTATGCACCAACGGGAATCCCCAATGTAAGAGGAGTAACTCTTTCCGTTACCGTGAAGCATACTTCCGGTTTCTTTTTCCGCGTATTGTTTATCCGAGTGTTTTGAGTGAGATATTTTCAAATATTCAAGAATTTGTGGAATCACATGAGAAAGCGTTGGTGGGAGCATTAAAGAGAAAGTGTTGCAGAGAATGCCTGATGGATTTGAAGTCCCAGTTGTCACAGTCAAGTTTACAATGGGAAGACAACATGTGTCACTGGCCACCGATATCGTACCCTCACATAGTCAACTACTTCGTGTTTTGTGAAGGTTGCGACGGCGAAGCTATGGAAAACTACAAGAGTCTTCAGGTCCTGTTTCACTTTCTGTCGATGATCGTTCTTTAATGCTCTTCCATCTGACGACTGGCGTTTTCGTGGTGGCTTTCTGCCGATCTTCACTTTGCTGTCGTAACCAAGAAACAGCTGGGGAGATGGATTTTGAATGGTGGGCTCTCGGTCAGTAAAATGAAAGGAACAGACAAAAATTGTCTTCGGTGGACGTTTTAAATGTAGTTTTGAGAGCCACTCTCTTATCTGGTCACTATTTGAAGGGGTGTGCAGTTTGTAGGGCTCCTGACAGACGCACTCTCCATGAACCATTGGGTAGTGATCAACGCACCTCCGAAGTCGCCACAAATACAGGCCTCTACGATTGTTTTTGCATCCCTTCACTGAGCATGTACTTCCTCCACCGTTTTTATACTTATCCCACTCGTTTTCTGGTTCTAACAATCATCGTTTTCGGCAATTTGCCGTATTTAAAAGTCACGCATCAAGCTTTGAGAAAAGCAAAACAAGCCAGACCAGAACTTGGTTTCACTCTAATCTCGTTTTGATTTATAATGGCGATACCCACGAGTTTTTATGAGAGGTGCCGGAAAGTTGTGAATAGGATAGGACTGGATAGGATAGGATAGGATTTATTTATTACATCGCTTGTATAACATCCAAAAAGATATGATATTGTGAAAGGGACTTTACTCAACCATTTCAGATGTGAAAATGGGGGTCTGCACTTGTTTTGAGACTTAGTACGGAGTTTGAAGCAAAGAAGCCTACTGGAAGTGAGTCAAGTTAGTCATTTCGTGGCGTATGAAGACGCTTCGCGGCAACCACGAATAGAGAAAGTAGTGCCGAATCACTTTTGCAACGAAATCACTCGCTTCCGAAAGGTCCATACGACTGCTAAAGCTTTCCTTCTCCAATTTCTAATCTGACCTTTTTCGTTTCCCCCACTACCTCCCACCCCCATCCTCTCGCACCCACCGACTCCAGCCTCCCTTATAGCAACAAAAAAATAATTAAGATGATGAGGAGAGAGTAGCAGTAGGAGGTGAAGAAGAAGAAGATGAGGAGAGAGTAGCAGGAGGAGATGAAGAAGAAGATGAGGAGAGAGTAGCAGTAGGAGGTGAAGAAGAAGATGATGAGGAGAGAGTAGCAGTAGGAGGTGAAGAAGAAGAAGATGAGGAGAGAGTAGCAGTAGGAGGTGAAGAAGAAGATGAGGAGAGAGTAGCAGGAGGAGGTGAAGAAGAAGAAGATGATGAGGAGAGAGTAGCAGTAGGAGGTGAAGAAGAAGAAGATGAGGAGAGAGTAGCAGTAGGAGGTGAAGAAGAAGATGAGGAGAGAGTAGCAGGAGGAGGTGAAGAAGAAGAAGATGAGGAGAGAGTAGCAGGAGGAGGTGAAGAAGAAGAAGATGAGGAGAGAGTAGCAGGAGGAGAAGAAGAAGATGAGAAGAGAGTAGCAGTAGGAGGTGAAGAAGAAGAAGATGAGGAGAGAGTAGCAGTAGGAGGAGATGAAGAAGAAGATGAGGAGAGAGTAGCAGTAGGAGGTGAAGAAGAAGAAGATGAGGAGAGAGTAGCAGGAGGAGGTGAAGAAGAAGAAGATGATGAGGAGAGAGTAGCAGTAGGAGGTGAAGAAGAAGAAGATGAGGAGAGAGTAGCAGTAGGAGGTGAAGAAGAAGATGAGGAGAGAGTAGCAGTAGGAGGTGAAGAAGAAGAAGATGAGGAGAGAGTAGCAGGAGGAGATGAAGAAGAAGATGAGGAGAGAGTAGCAGTAGGAGGTGAAGAAGAAGATGAGGAGAGAGTAGCAGTAGGAGGTGAAGAAGAAGATGAGGAGAGAGTAGCAGTAGGAGGTGAAGAAGAAGATGAGGAGAGAGTAGCAGTAGGAGGTGAAGAAGAAGAAGATGAGGAGAGAGTAGCAGGAGGAGGTGAAGAAGAAGAAGATGATGAGGAGAGAGTAGCAGTAGGAGGTGAAGAAGAAGATGAGGAGAGAGTAGCAGGAGGAGATGAAGAAGAAGATGAGGAGAGAGTAGCAGTAGGAGGTGAAGAAGAAGATGAGGAGAGAGTAGCAGTAGGAGGTGAAGAAGAAGATGAGGAGAGAGTAGCAGTAGGAGGTGAAGAAGAAGAAGATGAGGAGAGAGTAGCAGGAGGAGGTGAAGAAGAAGAAGATGATGAGGAGAGAGTAGCAGTAGGAGGTGAAGAAGAAGAAGATGAGGAGAGAGTAGCAGTAGGAGGTGAAGAAGAAGATGAGGAGAGAGTAGCAGTAGGAGGTGAAGAAGAAGAAGATGATGAGGAGAGAGTAGCAGGAGGAGGTGAAGAAGAAGAAGATGAGGAGAGAGTAGCAGGAGGAGGTGAAGAAGAAGATGATGAGGAGAGAGTAGCAGTAGGAGGTGAAGAAGAAGATGAGGAGAGAGTAGCAGTAGGAGGTGAAGAAGAAGATGAGGAGAGAGTAGCAGGAGGAGGTGAAGAAGAAGAAGATGAGGAGAGAGTAGCAGGAGGAGAAGAAGAAGATGAGGAGAGAGTAGCAGTAGGAGGTGAAGAAGAAGAAGATGAGGAGAGAGTAGCAGTAGGAGGTGAAGAAGAAGATGAGGAGAGAGTAGCAGTAGGAGGTGAAGAAGAAGATGAGGAGAGAGTAGCAGGAGGAGATGAAGAAGAAGATGAGGAGAGAGTAGCAGGAGGAGATGAAGAAGAAGAAGATGAGGAGAGAGTAGCAGTAGGAGGTGAAGAAGAAGATGAGGAGAGAGTAGCAGTAGGAGGTGAAGAAGAAGATGATGAGGAGAGAGTAGCAGGAGGAGGTGAAGAAGAAGAAGATGAGGAGAGAGTAGCAGTAGGAGGTGAAGAAGAAGAAGATGAGGAGAGAGTAGCAGTAGGAGATGAAGAAGAAGATGAGGAGAGAGTAGCAGGATGAGGTGAAGAAGAAGATGAGGAGAGAGTAGCAGTAGGAGGTGAAGAAGAAGATGAGGAGAGAGTAGCAGTAGGAGGTGAAGAAGAAGAAGATGATGAGGAGAGAGTAGAAGGAGGAGGTGAAGAAGAAGATGATGAGGAGAGAGTAGCAGTAGGAGGTGAAGAAGAAGAAGATGAGGAGAGAGTAGCAGTAGGAGGTGAAGAAGAAGATGAGGAGAGAGTAGCAGGAGGAGGTGAAGAAGTAGAAGATGAGGAGAGAGTAGCAGGAGGAGGTGAAGAAGAAGATGAGGAGAGAGTAGCAGTAGGAGGTGAAGAAGAAGAAGATGATGAGGAGAGAGTAGAAGGAGGAGGTGAAGAAGAAGATGATGAGGATAGAGTAGCAGTAGGAGGTGAAGAAGAAGATGATGAGGAGAGAGTAGCAGGAGGAGGTGAAGAAGAAGATGATGAGGAGAGAGTAGCAGTAGGAGGTGAAGAAGAAGATGATGAGGAGAGAGTAGCAGTAGGAGGTGAAGAAGAAGAAGATGAGGAGAGAGTAGCAGTAGGAGGTGAAGAAGAAGGAGGAGCAGGAGAAAGGAAAGCAGCCCATAAGAAGAAGAGCGTGACTACGACCACGGTGAGAAGAAGGAGAAGAATATAATAATGATTATTATCATCAGCATCATGGAAACGGGGAGAACGAGAGAGAGAACAAAAAGGATAAAACGACAACGACGACGACGACGTGAGAGAGGAAGAAGAAGAAGAAGAAGAAGAAGAAGAAGAAGAAGAAGAAGAAGAAGAAGAAGAAGAAGAAGAAGAAGAAGAAGAAGAAGAAGATACATAACGGCATATGATTACAACATACAGAACACGTTAGCTGGAACACAGAAGTTAACAGAACCTGTAATTTGTTAGAGACACTCACTGACACAGTATATATGAGGGCAGTCCAATAAGTACTTAGCCTCACCGCCCGATGGGCCATATCGCAAGAGCAATTTACTATCGTGTAGTACATTCTCGTAGACGGCCACTGTCGAAATTTCAGCCGGATCCGACTCGTAGTTTTATTTTAACCGCGTGTGGATGCGGGCGTGTCCGCGGATTTTAGAAAAAAGTGCTCGTCTACCATGATAACGCACCGGCTCACACCTTCGCTCTCGCCACGGCCAAATTGGTCGAATTGGGCTACGAACTGCTGCCCCATCCACCGTATTCTCCAGATTTGGCCCCGTGCGACTTCTTTTTGTTTCCAAACTTGAAAAAGTCACTCGACGGGCAGAAATTTGAGTCGAATGAGGAGGTCATCGCTGCCACGGAGGCCTACTTTGCAAACCTCGAGAAAACGTATTTTTCAGACGGGTTAAAGAAGTTGGAGCATCGCTGGGTAAAGTGTATTGAACTAAAAGGAGACCATATTGAAAAATAAATCGCCACTTTTTCAAAATTTTTGTTTTTCTTTTGTAGGCTAAGTATTTATCGGACCACCCTCGTATATATATGTTCCGCGCTTTTTTGGAATCTGGGCAATTCTAGAATTGGCCTGCGCAATTCTAGAATTGGCCTGTCCATTTTTGGTATTCCAACATTGGTTAGGGTTCGGGTTAGGGTTAGGGTTAGAGTTAGGGTTACGGAAAGGGTTAGGTCCCTATCCCTAACCCTAACCCTGGCGGCCAATGTTGCCATTATAAAAATGGGCAGCCCCTTCTATAATACTACTAATTCCAAAAATGCCCAGATTCCAAAAAAGCGCGGAACATATACATAGGCCTAATTATTATAATTGCATGTGACTCAGCAATCTCAGATACTCAGATTGACTCTTTTTGCTGTCTATGCAGAAATACAGAGGACATAATTATTTTGGTCAGCCGAACGAAGTTAAGTGCACTGCTGAAACGACCTAATTGTCCTCACGTAATTGAGTCTGTGGCTAGAATAAGGCAGGTAAAAGATTGACTCACTGACTGTTACACAAGTATGATACTCTGGCAGGGGTGACGGGCATTAAGGTAAGGTAAGGTCATCATACTAAGTAGCAAGAAATCTATCTGTCAATGTCACGCTTGAAGCAAAGTTTCAGGGAGCTTTTCGAGTTGAGGCGGTGAAGCATTCGGGTGGTGTTTCGAAGGTTTTGGGTGTTCGAACCTCAAATATTGCATGGTAACATCGAACAATAAAACTGTCGGCGCAGACCAGTTTTCTAACTCCAACTGCATAAAGTAAGATACAATTTGTTCAAACAGGACAGTAAGAAAGGTTGGTTGTACAACTGGATTTGTCCTACAGTACTCGATTGTGTTTGAGCCCTTACGTTCGAACGTGCATACACACAAATACAGAAACACACAAACACACACACAAACACCCAATTACAGCAAGAGAGAGAGAGAGAGAGAGAGAGAGGCAGGCAGGCAGGCAGGCAGGCAGAAAGGCAGAAAGGCAGACAAGTGTAAAGGGAGAAGAGGGGAGAGGGATTGGGGGTAATGCCAACGAAATACAGATCCGATATACACTCTCGATCTCAACATTTACAGTAAAGGAGCTCCACTAGAATTTGGACCAGATTGCAGACTTTGTCAATGCAATGATGCATTGAATTGAAATGTTTTATGAAAGATTCTTGGAAAGTATGCCGGACCAGTGCTGGACTTTTTGTTATTGTACCACACTACAGCAGTTGTTGGACTTAAATTGAATAAAATGAAAAAGAAGAAGAAGAAGAAGAAGAAGAAGAAGAAGAAGAAGAAGAAGAAGAAGAAGAAGAAGAAGAAGAAGAAGAAGAAGACGAAGACAACAACAACGACAACGACGATGACGACGGCAACAACAACAACAACAACAACAACAACAACAACAACAACAACAACAACAGGAGTATCAACAACAGCAAGAGCAACTGAAGAGTGGTACTCGCTGCACAGCCTATAGCTCAAGTTGGACGACTGCACCAAACTGGTCGCGAGTATTTGTACAAACAACAATACAAAGAGGAAGATAGCAGTGTAAGGGTCTGGTATTTGACATCAACGTGCATCAGATGCCAAAACATCCTTGATGTGCCGACGCCGGTTTGTGCCAAAATGCAGCTAGTACATTCCATCATAGACCAGGAATATTTCCATCTTACGTGTATCTTGCTATTGGCCACACAACTTGCACAATTAATATTTTGCATTTGCGAACATACAGCCATACAGACAGAGCAGTCTCGATGTTTAGTTCTAGAGTACAGCTTCCTTGCACGGTTGTAGGACCAGGCATTCCACGTTATGCGCATCTTGAGGTATGCAACGTGTACAATGAATATTCTGCTCTACATGCAGTCATAGTGATGATTTCATGGATGACATAGGATATGCATAGGTCTGTTAACTTATTTGTGGTCCATCACATTTAACATTTCATGGAAACTATTAAAATATAGACAGATTAATTTCAAAATTGAGACAGTTAGCCATGTAAATATAATTTAATGCTAGAAAACGCAAAAACCAGCCAGGCATTCTCTAGCCAGGCCCATTCTAAATATAACCTGCTAATTTCTCACAATCAATACAATACAATACAATACAATACAATACAATACAATACAATACAATACAATACATCTTTATTGTCCAACTTTCACATTATACATACAAAAGCAGAAAATTGCCTTTGGCATTCTTGATGCCACTGACACTTTGTAAAGAATCGTGGCGAATGAAAATGTGAAGAAAAACAACAACCACTAAATGTATTTTCATTGACATTCAGAAGGAAAAGTAATGTAGCGAAATTCAGGGAATGATTAAAACCCTAAAATGGTTTAAATGGTTTCCGTTACTATCGGATATCTTATTTTGAACACAAACCTTGATTTCTGTACTGATTATTAAATTGCTGCACCCTTATCGTGGCTTAAAATGCCAGTCTGGCGTTAACGTACATATCTGACGAGAATGACAAGCCATCAACATAAAAATAAGCCAATATTCGCTGAAAACTATTATTTCATGACGGCTTTAGCCAGCGACATTTTTTTCTTAGTGTGTCAAACAATTAAAATAAACGCTATAATCCCGGTGTTAAATGTTTTTGAATTGGACATATATATGCATTTGGGATTTCCTGTCACATTTAATCACGTTTTACCAAATGAGCAACGTAGGGTTTGAGGAGGGTAGGAGAAACGAAATATAATAATATGAACATGGCTGCATGAGATAGCTATAGTGTCAAAATACAGGACCCTTATTTTTGTTTCATTTATCTATTTATTTAATAATTCTGATATAGCACTTTTCCAGCTCAAGGGTTGCTGAAGGCACTGGCCGATACAGGGCGACCGTAAATGGGCGAGAAAGGATCTAGTGTTCGTTGAGTGTATTTGTGTAGCAAGGCACTCTCCCGTCTAGAACATGAGCGTCAGGATCTCAGGGTGTAAAGGCGTGAAGGAGAGCACGCTCACAAAACTAACAATTAAGAAAAACTAATAGCTTGTCTGTATGAGTAATGACTGCATAAAATCACCAGTGTCAAAAGGCAGGATCTTTTACGGCTTTGATGAATTTCGCTAACCAGAAATTATTGTTGTTTGTAGATTATAGTCACACGACACTTTCGCATATAGGTGACTACTGGACCGATTTATACTGACACCAGCGGGCCAGTTGTTGGTAAAGGGGAAAATAATATGATCACACGTTGACCAATCCGGGATTCGAACCAGCGACCTTTCGGTTACTAGCAAGACGCTCTTACCAACTGAGCTACCCGGCCCCTCTCAGAAATTATTGATGTGTTATTTCAACAATGGAAA
>CM072512.1:93493792-93521292 GCA_036898135.1 Oncomelania hupensis
CACATACCCAGCCAACTCAGCCAAACCTTCCCGCACATTTCTCAACTTGCTGTCATTATTCTATGGAAAATTTTATAATAGCTTACTGTAAATCCATATAAAAGTTCGCTCTATATCTTCCAGTAATTCCTCTACAAAGGTTTGCAATTTAATGAACTCAAATACACGTTATTCCTCTACAATGTTCGCAATACACCCACTAATTTCCTAGTCATTCGCTCTACCCCCGTTGGGGTGCCGGGGGTTTCAGTATAAATAGTATCCCCACTTTCTGGAAATTTAGTGTTTAAGAAGAAGATCCGTTGGATCTCATTTTTGATATGATGATGATGGTCATTGTTGTCAGGGTGGCGACGTGGTGATCGTCCTTAACGCTCATGCAATAGGACGTTAAGCATCGTTTTTCGTTCGTTCGAAATTTAGTGCTTTAAATTCACACTGTCGCTGTCTTTCTCATTTGTTCTTTCTCATTCCTGCTCTGTTCTATCAATCTGCTATACTATCTTCTTCTTCGCTAGACCAGTCACCTACCTTTTTTCTTAAAAACTCTTCCTGAACAAGACTCCTTATTTGTGTGTGAGGTTTGTTGGATCAGCTCGGGAATATTGGACGCTTTCTGCCAGGTGGTCATTAGGGCTTCCTATGATGTTATTATTTAGCAATGTAGGCATTTTATATGTATGTATTTTGTTGATAATTTATAATGATGTTTGTATTCTATTTTGTTTTTGTAAACGGGGGTTCGATAAATTAAAGTACAGCCTCAGCGTCCCCTGCGTGGGATGTCTTTATTGTAAAGTGACTGGCTGGTAGAGAGTATTCAGTTTTACCACTAGGGTTGTTTCAGCAGATCTTTTATGCGGATCAGGGGTTGTCCGGTCCTGATTTGGCTCGGAAGAGTCCGCTGGACCTAAAGCAATAATCATGTAATGTAATGTAATGTAGTCATTCGCTCACTGTTCGCAGTTGGATTATTTGTAGTACTACGTTTTAGACCATCGCGCACTAGGATGCGGTGTTGGGAAAAACTGCACGCAATTTCACATGTTTCATAAAGATTAATAAAAACATATTTAATGCTAAAACTGTACAATTATTGTGGTCTCGCAGAAGCAGTCCCAGAAAATGAGAATAGCGACGTTTGTTAACAGGTTTTCTGAACGACAAGGGCACATGTTTCGTGAGTGATTAGTTTCCACAACGCATCCTAATACACAAGTGCATACAAGAGAGACAGACACACAGGCAGAGACAGACAGACAGACAGACAGACAGAGACATAAGAGAGAGAGAGAGAGAGAGAGAGAGAGAGAGAGAGAGAGAGAGAGAGAGAGAGACCTCACCAAGGGAACAAACCCTTTCATGTACCACTATGCAAGAGAACGGAATGCTTCTTGGCCCTTAGTTGAGCCGCAGGCGCTTGTATCTGGTTACGCGAACTTCAAGTCGCTTGCTTAACCACAAGCGCTTTGTATCTTGATACGTGAGCGCCTATGCCTGTGACGCGTCTCCCTTTATACAGGGTGTTCCAAAAGTCTTGGGCACATTTGAAGTCCCCATATCTAAATTACTATGAATGGTAGTAAGATAAAAGTTGTGCCATTTTAAATCTAATTACATTAAGTTTTTTGTAAAGCTGTTGATTTTTTTTTTAATTTCTTTTCAGACCCATTAATAGCGTTATCTCAACCAGAAAATGCTGGGACGCGTTTGGCAAGAATTTGACTATCGGCTTGATGTGTGTCGTGTGACCAATGGTGCTCACATTGAACATCTTTGAACATTCCATGTAAAAATTGAGATTACAAGCTTTCTGAATTTACCAGATGCGTTTTTATATCTTTAATAGTTTCGGAAATATTCAATGTCAAAATGTGCCCAAGACTTTTGGAACACCCTGTATAGATAACCAAAGGACGACGCGTCACAGGCATAGGCGCTCACGTATCAAGATACAAAGCGCTTGTGGTTAAGCAAGCGACTTGAAGTTCCATTGTACGTTCAGAGAGAGAAACTTTAAACCTGAAACTTTTTATTTAATTAGGGATAAAGATTTTAGACTAATTAAAAAAAGAGAGAAAGAGAGAGATTCAGATTCAGATTTTTATTCGATTTTTAGACTATTTGTCCATTTCGAAGGGGGTACGATGGGATTAGGGTTACAATGTCCAATGATTTCCACAAATCATAATAATGTACACACGCGTGTTTTCTTGCCATGGAAACCACAGCATTATTATGTTATTCAATATCAAATGTCTTTGATCACGAATGTAGTCCACCCAGGAAGAACCTGATCAATTCCATTAGCGTGCACAGGTCGTTTTCTGCCTTAGTGACCACCAGTCTCTTTCCTCTACCCACCGGTTGACCAGTTCGAAGTCTGGACAACCACAACTTCTCATCTGGCGTCAAGTAGCGCGCTGATTGCAGGATGAGCCAGTGCTTCCACTTACATGTCTTGCAGTCCATGGCCAACATCACGTCCTCACACTGGCAGATCACGTATTCTTTGCCATCAGCGACGATCACCGTACATTTTCTGAAAGTTCTGTTTCTCTGTGGGTTTCTCAGACTGCTCAGTCTGCGTTTAACAATAATTCCATTGACATACTCCTTAAATGTCTGTAGTTGAAACTCCTCAGCACTAGGCTTTGTTGTCGGGTCATTGATGTTTAAATCTGGCAGGCCTACTTGTTGTGGTACAGAGCGTGGCGACTTGTCAACACAGCCAACAAAATGTAGATCAGTAGTGTGAGTATTAGCAGCAATGGAATGTAGCACTCTGGCTGTATCAGGTAGGTATGAAAGTGTATTGCACGTGCTGGCTGACTGCATGGTTGCGTCGTCTTTGTAGTTACTACTACTAGCACAGCAACTGTCTATAATAGGCCTATTGTCAACATAAGCATTATTTTCTTCGACCGACGGCTCGAATGGTGATGCAGAAATATTCAAATAACTTGCCTTAAGAATTTCTGAGGTCTTAAGTTGCTTATGTTCAAGAACTCTGTTGTTGTCACGGCGAATTTGACTGGGACACTTGCGACGATAATAAACGTTGTGACCAGCTTCATTCTCTGTGTCGCCATCTTGTTGATTAGAGCCTTCGCTTTTTAAACGGAGAACAACTACCGTAGTGTCACCACTGCCTGTAAGTTTCCAACTGGAAAGCGATTTTTCTGCGAGCAAGGACCCCAAAGCAAGTTCCACTGCTGTTGGTAGACCAACAACAGGCATGCTTATTGCTGAATTTGTAATTCCAAGGTCGGACAAATTTCCTTGATTTGTGAACAGTAACGTCATCATCCGGGTCCCCCCAGAAAGAGAGAGAGAGAGAGAGAGAGAGAGAGAGAGAGAGAGAGAGAGAGAGAGACAGACAGACAGACAGACAGACAGACAGACAGACAGAGTCTGAGTTTGAGTTGATGCCTGAGTCTGAACATTTTTATTGACACGAAGGATTAAGATTGTACATGTAAGGCGTGGGCTTATTCTAACAACCTGTCCTTCGCACCCTAGCATGTAGTACGTACACATTCACACTTACATATCGTCATAAACTTCTCGTGCGTGTAATAAAATAATTAGCTTTATTCCTACAAACTTGATATTGGTTTGTAAACAGTTTTTTTTTAAATTGTCCAATTTCACGTATACACCCATTCATCAAAGGCCTTTGCTATACAATTACACAAGTTCAGACAAACACATAAACAACAGTTGGAACCCCAAACCAATATACGGTTTGCTAATTTTATGGTTCTTTTCTTTCTCACTCAAAGTAATAGGGTAATAATTAACACGGAATTCAAGAAAACTAAAAGCCCTAGAATAATAAAATAATAAATAGCTGAACTATAATATAATCTTAGTTTCCTCTAAAGCAATCCAGTTTTCGGCCTGTCAGAAAAATACATTTATCAATTTATGAAAATATTTTATGCATTTACAAAATTAGTTTGAATATTATATTTCCAACAAGTAAATCATAAAATAGAAATATTTAAATTATCATGTCTGTTATGAACAGAATCCAGAATCACCACAGTGAAAAACAGAAGTAGCCTACACAGTAACACAATATTTCCAAGTCACACAAAATAAGCATTCACCCTTTTTTCACAGTGTACCTTTCATCCCACCGTAATACACCTTACCTTAGTCCTATTTCATCCACCTACAGACACTCTCCGATGTATACGAGAACAGCCTTCTGAATAGTGCTTAACGTCCCCGGACACAGATGCATATAGGGAACCAGCCTTCTGTTCTCCAAACTGTCTTTATATAGCAGAGTCTCATTATCAAAATATTAATGAACTTGAGAAAAAATAGTACCAACGCAAAGCGAATACATAGTAACTCTATAAACACGTGATGTATACACAAATATAAATATTTACCAATTCACTTCGTGACAATATGTACAATCATAGAAGTATGCAATATAGAAATAAAGCCAATGATACGAATTACATAAATAAGCACAATATTCAAACATAATACATATGCATAAACATAATTAAATAAGTACAATGCTCACACATAACACATAGTGTATACATAATGTAATAAGCTTCAGTATCAAGGCAATAAAATCAGTGGAAAACAAATGAATGTGCGATCCATGCAGAGAGAGTAGACCTAATATGTGCTGCATAGAAGGAAGGAACAATTGTACATGATAATGTGTCAGGAAACAGCAAGAACACTGGTAACAAAATCTACACTGGCTAGAGCTTTGACATGTATTGCTTAAGGTTTAATTTGAATGTAGGTCGTGAATTGTATGACTTCACTTTCAGAGGAAGAGTGTTCCAAACTACCGAGCCTGAGAATGCCAAACTGGTTTTATATAAATGTGTAAGTATACCTATGTGTTATGTTTGAGCATTGTGTTTATTTATGTAATTATCATTCACTTTAGGTGCTATGATGCACCCATTGCACATAGCTACGATAGAAAGAAAGATATACTCCAGGCACACGCTGCGCAGCAGGCCAAAGTATGTCCCTTGTCCCTTGAAGGGATACTTTGGCGAGGTTAGCGGCGACGAATTAGGTCACGCTGTATTTGTTTCTAGGTCAACTGTCTTTTACGAACCGTTTGAGAATCTTTTCGAACCGTTTATTGACGCCGGATAGTGTCCTCACTTGGTTTCATACATTTTAAGAATCCAAGAAGGCAAATGGGTTTTTGGGACGGAAAAAGAGCATTTTCGTAGAGAAAAGGGTTAGGGCAAGGGTTAGGGATAGATCTACAACTAACCCTTACCCGAACCCTTGTAGCACTGACCCTTCCGTCACTTTTAAACAGTACTGCGGTTTCCATCCGCGGCTAGCAGCGAGCCCAAAGTATACTTTGAAGGGATGGAGGGAATACTTTCACCTGCTGATAGCGGGAGTTTTGGCGATACTTTCTACCGATCGCAGCAATGTGTATTACCTCTATGATGATGATGATGATGATGATGATGATGATGATGATGATGATGATGATGATGATGATGATGATGATGATGAAGGGAGAAAAGAAGAAAAAAAGAAGAAGGAAGAGGAGGAGGAAAAGGAGGACGAGGAGAATGAAAAGCTGTCGGCGACACACAAATTTAAGATGATCATTGTTTTAAGTATAAGATAGTGCCCAACGAGCTCACAGCAGCACTGTCACCATCGGATCACTTATCCTCCCCGAATACTTGCTGAAGAAGGAGTCCCATGAAATTCCTCTAGCCATTGAAATGGTGTTCGTGACTGCTTGTTCATGTCCCTGAGTGACTGACTGGCTCTCTGTCCGATCTCCTGCTTTGCAGTCAATCAACTCGCCTTGAATCTAACAACTCTCTCTCTCTCTCTCTCTCTCTCTCTCTCTCTCTCTCTCTCTCTCTCTCTCTCTCTCTTCCTCCTCCTCCTCTATTCCGTACTCCCGTGGCAGGAAGAGTTCCTGCCACTGGTGATAAAATATATACTTTTCGAAACGGCTCCTGGCGGACAGTCAAGACCTGCACACTGTTATTTTGCCATGAGTAATTACATATCACCTATATCTAGTTTATAGTGCATTGCACAATGTGCCACTGAGAGTTTCAGGTCGAGAGCCAAGGATCTAGGAAGAAAGAAAATCAGAAGATAGGAGTTTGGGGGGAGAAGGGGCTAGAAGAAGAAGAAGAAGAAGAAGAAGAAGAAGAAGAAGAAGAAGAAGAAGAAGAAGAAGAAGAAGAAGAAGAAGAAGAAGAAGATTAAATGAAAAATGAGAATGGAAGGAAGAGGAGAAGAAGAAGACGAAGAGGGGGGAGGAGGAGGAGGAGAAGGAGGAGGAAGGGGATGAAGGGAGGAAAGAAGAAGAAGAAGGAGGAGGATGATAAGCTGTCGGCGACACAATAATTTAAGATGGTCATTGTTGTAAGTATAAGATATTGTCAGACGACTTTTGGGATTTAAAACAACAACTCTTGCTACCTTAATTAGTTCTGTGTTTAGGAAAACTTAATAGTGCAGGGGTAGTGGGGGGTGATAAAGGTTTATTAATTTTTCTGCCGGTGTCATAATAGAGAAGAAGAAGAAGAAGAAGAAGAAGAAGAAGAAGATGATGATGATGATGATGATGATGATGATGATGATGATGATGATGATGATGATGATGATGATGATGAAAGACGACGACGACGAAGATGATGATGGTGATGACGATGACGATGATGATGATGATGATGATGATGTTGATGATGATGATGATGATGATGATGATGATGATGATGATGATGATGATGATGATGATGATGATGATGATGATGATGATGATGATGATGATGGTGTGATGTCTATAACGACGATGATGTAATGGGGATTGGTGGTGCAATTGGTTTTGGTGCTGCTTTTGCTACTGCTTCTTGCTGCTGCAGCTATTGATGGTATTGATAATTATGATGATACTGCTGCTGCTGCTGATAATGATGACGACGGCAATGACGTAGGCGACCACGACTGATGGTGGTGCTGCTGTTGCTACTGCTTCCTGCTGCTGCAGCTGCTGCTGATGATGATACTGCTGCGGTTGCTGCTTCTGCTGCTGCTACAGCTGATGATGATGATGACAACGACGGCAACGACATAGACGACCATTTTGTAGAGGCCGGCGCCACATAATACTTTATGACTATAAACTTATTGTTCTCCTCGATAGTTTCTAGTCATGATCCTGCAAGTTTGTTCCCCACCCCCACTCTCCCTCCCTCACCCCCGCCCCTCATTCCTGTGTAAACCAGTCCCACCACTTTTCCACCGCGCTGTTTATAAACTTTGTGCCGCATGCGAGTAGACAAACGATACTGAGATTGTGAAGAGACCACTCCAATAGCACAGTGGTTTGGGCACTGAAAAATGGCAACGTTAAAACTGCTGGTGGTGGTGATGCTGAGGCTGCTGCTGCTGCTGCTGCTGCTGCTGCTGCTGATGATGATGATGATGATGATGATGATGATGATGATGATGATGATGATGATGATGATGATGACGATGACAGCACAGTTGAGCATGAAACATGTTTTCCCCGAAGCGTTAACTCTCCCTATACCTAAAATAAATGTATTCGTCTTGCGCTTGATCAGTCGTCTTGATTGTTGATGTTACTGCAGTGGTGGTGGTAGTAGTATTAGTGGTGGAGGAGGAGGAGGCGAAAGAGGAGAAGAGGTGGAGTTTTTATAGGAAAAAGCGCTCTATAAATATCCTTATTATTACTAATTATAGATTATTTCGAAGTCAATGTCTAATGCTGTTGTCGGAGAACAGTGAAACAAATGAACGCGTTAACACTTCTTGATCGTAGTAAAGCTTCAAACGGTTCTCCTTAGAGAGCACGCAGCATATGAAGAGACAATGCTAGGCGAAGGAACTGTAGAAAATAATAGTGGGAGTGTGTTAACAGAACTGTGGTAATCTTAAACAAACATCAAGAACGAAAAAAACACAACAACAAAAACAGTAATTATTGCCTCCATACTCCGCGACCAAAGGTTTTGAGGTGAGTGAGATGCTGATTTATTAGTGGAGTACGGAGTGCATCTGTACACTTTCGAAAAGTGCATGCGAACACAGAGGAAGAACAACAAGAAGACCAACAAGAACAAGTACAAGAGCAAGAACAAGGGAATTCCAGACTACACTCAACGTCAGGTGAGACATATTGATGGTTTGTGGAGCTCCTGCCAGATTACCAGACCCTGCCACAGGACAAAAGAAAAACACTGCATGCTACAGATTCAGCTCTTAATTGCTAACAAGACAGGCTTGTTTGCCAGTCTTCCCATGCAAAAGCGAGCGGGATCTCTTTTCTCTCTTTTGTGTTTTGTTTTATTTACAAAACAGTATTTTATTCACTTTGTGCTTCGTGACAAAAGAAAGGCCTTTCTACGAAATACTTGATTCATCCAACTGGAGACGGTGGGGTAGAAACGGAAACTCCGATGGCATGGTCACATCACCAGAACATCAAGCCTTGCAAAGACCATCCTGCAAGGCGCGTTGCAAGGAGGCAGAAGAAGAGGGAGACAGAAAAAAGAGGTGGGAGGACAACATTCGAGAATGGACTGGCTTCACACTGAAGAAAGCCATGAGGGTTGCTGAGAACAGAGAAAGATGGAGTACGCTGGTTAAACGATCATCTGTGGTGCCCCAACGTCCTTCGAGTTACGGGATAGAATAGGATAGGATAGGAACTGGAGACGGGCTTGTGTGTTTGTCAGTCAGTCAGTAGCCTTGTCTTCACTGCCAGTGGAATGTCCCTTGTGTTTTCGGTGTTTGGTAAAGTATTTTATCACAATGGTTTGTTTGTCAGTTTTTGCAGAAGAAACCAGCCGTAGCTCTTCTCTTTAATGGTTTTAATTACACAGTATTCTGTCCTACCAGTGCTGTGTCTTCGTTTTTAACAACAACAACAACAACAACAACGACGACGACGACGACAACAACAACAACAAGAGAGACATATTGATGGTTTTGTTTGTGCGCACTGTTGTGTGTGTGAACTTGGTTTTATAGGTTGTGTACGTGTTTCGTTTTAATGTCCTGTCGTGACATTAATGCCATTCAGCTGTCGGAAGAATTTCGAATTGTGTTATGTGTTTTCACAGCTATAACGATTCTTACACCATGAAGAAGAGGTAGGACGAATCTCCATGAAGGCTACTGTTCAAAGTTCATAGACGGATAAAGAGTATCATTTTTTAAAATTCCCTATTTAAAATCACTTCGGTGAATAGATTTTAAATGAAACAAACAAAAAAAACTACCAACCAAACCATTATTGTCCTTATTTTTACAGAAGGAAATTTGAAATATTCAGCATGTTATAATTACATTATTGTAAGCTTATTAATTTAATATTATATTATTATTATTATTATTGTTATTGTTATTATTATTATTATTATTATTATTATTATTATTATTATTATTATTATTATTATTATTATCATCATCATTATTATTAAGTTGTTGTTTTAAATATATATTACATTTACACATGATTTAAAATTTGGAAATAAACTGAGGTAATAACTAATATAGTCAAGTCAAGTCACTTTATTACCCAATGAATTCAAAATACATAGGAATTTTTGTTTTGGTGATGCGGCAAAACATTCAATCACTCTACAACCACAAACATGCTTCAACTGGACATTAAGGCATTGGATACTCTAAGAGAAAAAGTTGTTTTAATAAGTAGTAAAATACGCACGCCAACATCCTCCCTCACCCCCCACCCCACACACACTCACTCGTACACACTTCTACATTGGTATTTAAATTAAGCCATAATAATCCTATAATGTGCATTAAAAGATTAAGAAATAGCACAACCCGCACATTGTTACAAATAGAGACAATTTGCATTAATTACATAATATCACGGTAAGACATGAGCATGACCATCTGGCAGTAATGAGTTCAGGAAGCCAGATTTAAATGTGTGGGCATGTGAAAGAACATCAACACCGACTCTCACGCGGGACAAACACACGTATAAATACATACATAGCGTTATGTCCGCTTATGGAATTCTCTCTCTCTCTCTCTCTCTCTCTCTCTCTCTCTCTCTCGCTCTCCATGGATTCTTCCATGCTCTCTCTCTCTCTCTCTCTCTCTCTCTCTCTCTCTCTCTCTCTCTCTCTCTCTCTCTCTTTCTCTCATATACCGTCGGGAGTTGAAATGACCGATAGATAGCTTGGGAATATAAGCTAATTTTTCGGAACTTTTATCTCATATACTACATTTTAAAAGCACCAAATTATTAAGAAACTTTGGGCTCATCCTTCTGTAGATGTCCTGTTCACTTGAGACCGACCCGACCCTTGACGGAACCTAGCGCGGACGTCTCGATGATTATAGGTCACTTTTTAATTATTATTTACTTCCATCCTATTTCATTGTGATTGGCCCGTTCAGAATCTCTAGATTGTCAAACAGAGCGCAAGATGCTAGTAGGCTTACTGGTGTGGGTGGGGGTCGGAAGACAAGGAATGTAACCGAAAGTTGTACATAGTTAAGTGAGCACCTTTAACTTAAAATAAGTCTGAACTCATTTTTTCGAATATGTGCATTAGAGAGTAATATTATCATAGAAGAGTTCATAAATTCCTATCTATCCTATCCTATCCTGTCCCATAACCCGAAGGTCGTAGGGGCACCACAGATGATCGCTTAACCAGCATACTCCATCTTTCTCTGTCCTCAGCAGCCCTCATGGCTTCGCTCAGTGTCAAACCAGTCCATTCTCGAATGTTGTCCTCCCACCTCTTTTTCGGTCTCCCCCTTCTTCTACCTCCTTGCACTGTGCCTTGCAGAATGGTCTTTGCAAGGCCTGATGATCTGGTGACGTGGCCATACCATCGGAGTTTCATTTTCTTCACCACTGTGAGCAGGTCATCGTGTTGTCCAATGGCTTGTGTGATGGTCTGTCGGAGTTCGTCGTTGGTGATGTGTTGGGTATAGGAAATGCACAGAAGTCTTCTGTAGCACCTCATCTCCATGCTTTGTATTCTTCGTTGGAGATCTGCTGTTAGGGTCCATGCTTCGCAAGCATATAGGAAAATGGAGATGACCAGAGAGCGCAGCAGTCTTACTTTGGAATGTAGACTGATGGTTCTGTCTTTCCAAATGGGCTTCAACCTTGTCAGGGCAGCAGTTGTTTGTGCGATCCTGGAGAGGACTTCCTGTCGAGACCCATTGTCTGACACAATGGCTCCTAAATATTTGAAGCTGTGCACTGTGTTGAGGGATTGGCCTTGTACTTTGATGTCCGTGTTGATGCCATTGGTGTTGTTGGTCATCATTTTGGTCTTCTCTGCACTTATTTCCATTCCATAAGCTCTGGAGGTGGTGTCAAGCCTCTGTACAAGCTGTTCAAGTTCTTGTTCCTCTCCAGCCAATCCATCAATATCATCCGCAAAACGAAGATTGGAGATTGCTCTGCCCCCTATGCTGACTGTGCCTTCGTGATCTGCAAGAGCATCTGACATGATGCGCTCTAGGAAGATGTTGAAGAGTGTTGGAGAGAGTAGGCATCCTTGACGCACACCGATTGTTGTTCTGAACCAGTTCCCGATGACGCTGTTATGGAGGACTGCACTGGTAGCCTTGTCATACAGGCTTTTGATGACTTCTATAATTTTAGGGCTGATGTTGTACACTTTCATGGTTGCCCATAGAGCTGCATGCCAGACTCGGTCAAATGCCTTCTTGAAGTCTATGAACACATGATATAGATGTTGTTGGTGCTGTAGGTATTTCTCACAGATTATTCTGAGGTTGAAAATCTGTTCAGTGGTACTTCGCCCTGCCATGAATCCTGCTTGTTCTTCAGCTATGATTTGTTCAGCTTGTGGTTTCAACCTGTTGAGTATTATTTTCAGGAGGACCTTGCTGGGATGGCTGATGAGGCTGATGGTGCGGTAATTTTCACACTCCTGAAGGTTACCTTTTTTGGGAAGAGTGATGACAAGCGACTGGGTCCATGGTGTAGGCCATTCCCCACTCTGCCAGATCTTGTTACAGATAATGGTGAGAGCATCAGTCATCGCTTCTCCTCCTGCTTGAAGCAGTTCCGCTGGTATGTTGTCCACTCCCGCTGACTTCCCTTTCTTCAGCGATTGCACTGCTGCCTCAACTTCTTCCCGGAGAATTGGGAGGATTTCTTCTTCTTCTCTGCTCTCGGGACATGCTAGAACTGATGGGTCTCCATTTGGTGTATGGTTGTAAAGGTCAGAGCAGTACTCTGTCCATCTGTCCAAGACTTCTTGTTCTTCTGTAAGGCAAATGCCAGACTTGCTTTGGATAGTGGAGACTTTGGGCTGTTTAACACTTGTCAGCCGCTTCACAGTCTGGTAGGCCTTCTTGCTGTTGTTCTTGTTCAGATTGTTCTCTATTTCCTGGCATTGATCTTCTATCCAGTTCTCCTTTGCTGTGCGCATGCCTTTTCGGATGTCATTGTTGATTTTTCGGTAGACATCAGCTCCCTGTGAGCTCCCACTTTTTGTTTATTTGTTTGTTGTTGTTGTTGTGTGAAAGCTCTCAGGTGACATGGGCATGTTAGCAGCTAGATTAATAAAGATGTTGAGCTCCTCGATAACGTCACGGCGTCAGTCTATTCCTGATTATATTCATTCCCAAATGGTTATGAATAGAGTCCGCCATTTTGACTTTAATTGAAGACGAGTGCAACCAACTTCCGGTTATATAGAACATGTCTACTGTACAAGGAAGCTACACAAACGGCTCTGGTGCTCATTGTGCTATTAAAGGCTGCAGCAACAGTAGCAAAAAGCTACAAGAAGCATTAGGACGAGAATGTTTTGATCACAGACCTCTCACGAGGAAAGAATGTACGTGTGAGCCACCATTTCAACTGCACGGGCTCTCTTTCAACTGCACAAGCAGTTGTTATGAACAAATTAAGCAAACATCGAGGCCCATGAGCGAGCCGCAGCGAAAACCAACTTCCGCAATATGGAACTAATTTTAACGTGCCATCGGTTGCTTCGTGCGGTCAGTCCTGAGATTAAAGTGCATGGACCCAATTGTGTGATCTAATCGTGCATTTTTCACACTATAAGATTCTAGTCCTTTATAATTCTCCATCTGTTCACCGTCAACGCCCTCGAATAAAACGAGATAGTTGAAGATGTCGGGATATGTGACATGTCATCAATCCACTTCGATGAGGGCACCGAGGCAGGATGAGGAACCTTTGTGCCATTTTTTAAATTTAACAGATAGTCATTTTCATGTTTCCATCGTTTTTCAGCCTTTGCTAAAGTCGCCATGAACATAAATTACTTCAGAGAGCGATGGACAATTCCTTTGAATCACGGCAGATTTTGTTGAGACCGGAAATGGCTTGCACCAAGTAAATCCAATCATTTCAGAATTTCAGACCATTCTAGAATTTAACCATTTCCCGTAAACTTGTGAATAGCAAAGCGGCGCACGCAACAGACATTACGCGTCACTTCAGACTACTGGCAACATCATTGTTTCACTTGTCTAATCAGGAGTCTGTTGGTCACGCACCGCTGTAATTTGTTTGTGGTTTGCGGGTGCCTGTATTCAGGGTTGATAGTCTTTACTTTTTTTCTTTAAAGAAATTAATTTTCTTTAATTTGGGTAAAACGTTAAAGAAATAAATTTTCTTTAATTTTTTTAATAAAAGAAATAAATGTACGTTAAATACATGAATGATTATTTATTGCTTAGGTCAGACAAAAAAAAGTGGTATGCAGTAAAAAAAAACAAAAACATACAACTTTTGTTAGAACCCATGTAATCTATGAACACACTGAAAAAAAAGTCAAGAACAAATAATGTGATTTGATTTGATATTTTATTAACAACAAGAATAGAGATATTAGACTAATTTTTTTTTTCTAATCTGTCCTTGCAACACTCATTCACACCCCTTCCAAGCATTTTAACCCACGCCCACCAACGAGACAAAGAAATTAAGCTAAGCATTCAAATACAGCAGCTAGAATAAAAAGAATCTAAATTTTAAAATGAGCGTCTCGGGTGACTTTCCTCCAACAAAGTAGTAGTATTCCATAAATGCTTCAAAACATTTTGGCAAACTTTCATCACTCGAATCACTGCAGGAAGCCAACTTCTTTTCACCATCTCAAAATTTAATATGAACTGATGCAGGGTAGGCTACCCGCAATTTACCCCCCGTGGGGGTGCCGGGAGGTTCAGTATAAATAGTATCCCCACTTTCTGGAAATTTAGTGCTTTAAATTCCCACTGTCGCTGTCTTTCTCCTTTGTTCTTTCTCATTCCTACTCTGTTCTATCAATCTACTATACTATCTTCTTCTTCGCTAGACCAGTCACCTACCTATTTTCTTGAAAACTCTTCCGGGACAAAACTCCTCATTTGTGTGTGAGGTCTGTTGGATCAGCTTGAGAATATTGGATGCTTTCTGCAAAATGGTCACTGGGGCTTCCTATGATGTTATTATTTGGCAATGTAGGCATTTGATATGTATGTGTTTTGTTGATATTGTATAATGGATGTTTGTATTCTATTTTGTTTTTGTAAACGGTGGTTCGGTAGGTTGGATCATGGAGTATAGCCTCAGCGTCCCCTGCATGGGATGTCTTTATTGTAAAGTGACCGGCTGGTAGATTGCCTTCAGTGTTACCACTAGGGTTTTTTCGGCAGAACTTTTATGCGGATCAGGGTGAGTCCTCTTTCACTTCTCTGATCCTGATTTGGCTCGGAAGAGTCCGCTGGACCTAAAGCAATAACCGTGTAATGTAATGTAATGTAGCGGCAATGTCTACATAGGCTAATCCAAACCGCCTCAAACTGGCTGCAACTGGGTCAAACCGGCTTCGCGCATAGGCACCTGTTGTTCGTGGCGGAAAATCGAACTGAGGTAACGAAATTTTTAATTTAAAAAATCGATAATCGTTACTTTTATTTTTTAATGCTGTGATTTTTTTTTTACTTTTTAAAAACATTAACGCGTTAAATTTTCTTTAACCAAATATTTAATTCGCCTTCCTTCTTTTCTTTATTAGATTAACGTCCCCGCACACCAAAGCGTAGGCCTATAGGGGACGGATTTAATTCGCTAAATCGTTAAATCGTTAAATCTTCCAACCCTGCCTGTATTCTAACGCTCGCTCCAACAGGACGTTTACATTCAAATTTCGCAAAATATTAAACACACACACACAAACGCACACACACTCACACAAATTGTTTAACTCTATAAGGAAGTAGTAATGTCCCTGCATGATGTAGACATTTTATACGTTTTTGGAGCAATTTTGCTCTTGACCTCAGATGCACTTTAAAATGATAAGTGAAAGGGGATGAGGGTGTGGGTGAAGAGTGGTAGGGTAACTACCATTCTCTTAATTTTAATCACTGGCGCTTTAACCAATGGAAAGGATCATCGATAGGAAAGAATTAGAGGATCATCCATGGCTTAAGTGTAGTAGAAAGAATTAGTGGATCCTCCATAGCATATAGGTAGCAGTAGTATGTATGATATACTGCTGCGCTCTCTTGTCATCAACTCCGCCAAGGACGGTCCCAAGCCCGGCTGCAAAAGGAGGAGGGTTGGGCGTGGGGTTAGCACCCCCACCCCGTAAAAAAGACTACGCTACAGAAACGCTAACAACAGAATAAAGAGAAAACTTTATCCTGGGAGAGGAAGGTACTTCATCACGAAGACCTATGACTCGTTTTGGTGAAAGCCGAGAGGAAGCCACAGAGCCGACTATCCTTCTGTCAACCAGGAGAACCACCATCGGCACATGGAATGTTCGGACCATGTACGAATCAGGAAAGACGGCACAGGTAGCAGGTGAGATGAGGAATAATGACCTGACCGTGTTAGGCATCAGCGAGACACGATGGACCCTAGCTGGACAAAGGCGACTGATGACAGGAGAACTATTGCTGTACTCCGGGCACGAAGAAAACGATGCACCCCACTCGCAGGGAGTAGGCTTCATGTTGTCCAATCAGGCACAGAGGGCACTTATAGGATGGGAGGCCCATGGCCCCAGGATCACAACAGCATCCTTCCGTACCAAGATGAGGAAGATCAAGATGAACCTTGTCCAGTGCTATGCTCCACCAAACGACAGTGAAGAGGATGTTAAAGACCATTTCTACAGCAGACTACAGAAGATCCTTGAGACCTACCCAGACAAGGACATCACCATCCTCATGGGAGATGTCAATGCCAAGATTGGGTCTGACAACACCGGATACGAACCAGTTATGGGCACCCACGCCTTAGGAGTAATGAATGAGAATGTAGAGAGATTTGCGGACCTGTGTGCAATCAACAATCTGGTCATCGGAGGCAGCATCTTTCCTCACAAGCGGATCCACAAGAGTATATGGGTATCTCCAGACAACACGACAGAGAACCAGATCGACCACATCTGCATTAGCAAGAAATTCCGAAGATCCCTGCAAGACGTTAGAGTGAGAAGAGGTGCAGACGTGGCGTCCGACCATCACTTGGTGGTGGCGAAACTGAAGCTGAAGTTGAAGAGGGCCCAGTTAAATTCGTCAGGCAGAAGAATGAAGTACAACAACAACCTTCTGAAAGATCCAAAGACAAAAGAACAGTTTAGTCTGGCGCTAAGGAGCAGGTTTGAAGTGCTTCAAGAATTATTTGAAGAAGAAGAAGAAGACAGTGTACTCAACAGGTGGCAGAAAGTGAAAGAGACACTAAGATCGTCATGCCAAGAAGTGATGGGGCCAAAGAAACATCAACAGAAAGAGTGGATCACAGCAGAGACCTTGGTCAAGATAGAAGAAAGAAAGAAGAGGAAGGCAACAGTCAACAACAGCAGAACCAGAGCAGCTAAGGCCAAGGCCCAAGAAGACTACACAGGAGCCCATAGAGAAGTAAAAAGAAGCATAAAAAAAGATAAGAAGGCCTACGTGGATGGACTGGCAGCTGAAGCGGAAGAGGCAGCATACAGCGGCAATATGAAACAGTTGTACGACACCACTAAGCGACTCTCCGGAAAGTTCAGCAAGCCAGAGAGACCTGTTAAGGACAAGCAGGGAAACGCCATGAACAGTCTAGACCAGCAGTTGAACAGATGGGCTGAACACTTTGATGAACTTCTGAATAGACCAGCACCAACAAATTCCCCAGTCATTGAACCAGCCAATGTGGATCTTCCAATCAACTGTGAGAAACCGACCAGGGAAGAGATCAAGAAGGCCATCACCCTGATGAAGAACGGAAAGGCCGCTGGACCAGACCAGACGACATCCCAGCAGAGGCGCTAAAAGCGGACTTGGAAGCATCAGTGGAGATGCTGTACCCACTCTTTGAGAGGATCTGGGAGGAAGAAGATGTTCCGGCAGACTGGAAGGAAGGTTACCTGATCAAGCTTCCCAAGAAAGGTGACCTCAGCAACTGTAACAACTACAGGGGCATCACACTTCTATCTGTGCCTGGAAAGGTCTTCAACCGGGTCCTTTTGGAGAGGATGAAGGATACTGTCGACCCACAGTTACGAAACGAGCAGGCAGGCTTCCGACAAAATAGATCCTGCACGGACCAGATTGCAACGCTCCGCATCATAGTGGAGCAGTCCCTGGAATGGAACTCGCCGTTGTATATCAACTTCGTCGACTATGAGAAGGCATTTGACAGCGTGGATCGAGATACCCTCTGGAAGCTCCTTCGACACTACGGCATCCCGGCCAAGATGGTCAATCTGATCAGGAACTCCTATGACGGCATGTCCTGCAGAGTTATCCATGGCGGACAGCTCACAGAGAACTTCCAGGTGAAAACCGAAGTCCGACAAGGGTGCTTGTTGTCACCTTTCCTCTTCCTCATCGCCATAGATTGGGTTATGAAGACGTCTACCAGGGAAAGTAGGAACGGAATCCAATGGACTCTGTGGAACCAGCTCGAGGACCTGGACTTCGCTGACGACCTTGCGCTTCTTTTCCATAGCCAACAGCAAATGCAAGAGAAGACAAATGCAGTGGCGGCCACATCATCGGAGGTCGGCCTCAACATCCACAAGGACAAGAGCAAGATCCTGAAGATCAACTCCATCAGTACCGAACCAGTCATCTTGAATGAAAGTCCCTTGGAAGAAGTGCAATCCTTCACCTACCTGGGTAGCATCATTGATCAGCAGGGCGGCACAGATGCGGATGTCAAGGCTAGGATCGGCAAAGCAAGAGCTGTCTTCATTCAGCTCAAGAACATCTGGACCTCCAGAGAGCTGTCTTTGGCCACCAAGATACGGGTATTCAACTCCAATGTGAAGTCAGTCTTAATGTATGGAGCAGAGACATGGAGGACAACCAAGACCACCATAAAAAAGTCCAGTCCTTCATCAACAGTTGCCTCAGAAGGATTCTCCAGATCCGCTGGCCCGACACCATCAGCAACGCCAACCTTTGGGAAAGGACCCGCCAACTCCCTGCTGAAGATGAAATCAGGAAAAGGAGGGCGCTGGATAGGGCATACCCTACGCAAACCAGCGACGAACGTCACCTGGCAGGCGCTGAAGTGGAACCCCCAGGGAAAGCGAAAGAGAGGCCGTCCAAGGAACACTGGCGACGCGACTTCGAGGCCGACACCACCAAGATGGGCTACACCTGGAGTCAGTTAGAAAGAATGGCACAGGACAGAGGACTCTGGAGAGCTGTTGTTGGCGGCCCATACCCTGGCAGGGGTGAAGGGCATTAAGTAAGTAAGTCTCTTGTCATCTCCAGCTTCCTATACGCTTGCGAAACATGGACCCTCACAACAGATCTACAACGAAGAACACAAAGCATGGAGATCAGGGGCTACAGAAGATTGTTGGGCATGCCCTATACCCAGCACATCACCAACGACGAAGTCACACAAGCCATTGGACAACACGATGACATGCTTACAGGGGTGAAGAAACGGAAACTCCGATGGTACGGCAAAGTCACCAGATCATTTTGCCTTTTAAAGACGACCCTGCAAGGCACGGTGCAAGGAGGCAGAAGAAGAGGAAGACAGAAAAATAGATGGGAGGACAACATTCGAGAATGGACAGGCTTGATACTAAGCGATGCCATGAGGGTTGCTGAAGACAGAGAAAGAGGGAGTGCGCTGGTTAAACGATCATCTGTGGTGCCCCAACGACCTTCGATTTACGGGATAAGATAGATAGATAGATAGATAGATAGATAGATAGATAGATAGATAGATAGATAGATAGATAGATAGATAGATAGATAGATATCAAAGAATGTTTAACCAACACAGTGAAACTAAACTTTCTTTGATCTATATATATATATATATATAAATTGCTTAGCCGGAAGTCCTTCTTCGCCTCTACTGTAAAGTTTGTCCGGTATGGACGCTGATCTGGGCAGGTGCTGGGCGCTGCGGATCGGCCTGCTGTGCGCTCAAAACCCGCGAAATCGTTATAGCCGACATTTCCTTACCGAACGTTTAACCGTTTCTGAGATTAATAAATAAACAAAATGTCCACAAACTGCAATAGCCTCATTCCGCGCTCGGTTTCGATTCAACCCGTGTCAAGAACGTGCCCTTCTGTAATACTGCAAATTTTGTTTTATTTCAATTCAAAACACTTTTGCACTCATGTCACCAATCTTACAAAATTTTGTGTTTAACTAATTAAATTTGATTAATTAAAAATCGAATCGAGGTTTCAGCATGTTTTACCATATAGACCAAAAAATTGATGGTATTTTATACGAAGCCTTGGTAGCTCACTTAGTAAGACATTCGCCTACCGTGCAGGCGACCCAAGTTCAAATCTCCCGCGGGCCATTTTTTTAATGTTAATTTTTTTTTTACACTACAATATGGATATTTTTATTTTTAATTTAGGCTTTTTACTTAACTTATAATTATGAATATTATTATGAATATTATTATGATTATTATTATGATTATTATTATGATTATTATTATGATTATTATTATTATTTATAAACTAATATTAATAATAATTATTATTATTATAATTATAATATCTTATATCAACTTTTATTTTAAAACCTTGGTGTTTTTTATTATTTCTATTTGTATTATTCTATATTTAATATTATTATTATTATTATTATTATTATTATTATTATTATTATTATTATTATTATTATTACCAAGGATCGGGATGGGGTGGTACGTGTAGGTAAAAGGGGGCTACGGGTAGGTTTAAAGGGGCATGGGTAGGCATAACGGGGATACGGGTATATATAAGGGGGTATGGTGATGGTCTATTCCTTTCATCCATACCTGCGAAACGATCAACGGGGAAGTATCAAGGAGGGTACAGGTAGGTTACAAGGGGGGTACGGAAGGTATCAAGGGGGTATGGGGAGGTATCAAGTGGGTTCTGGGAGGTATCAAGGGGGTATGGTGAGGCATCATGGGGGGGGGACGGGGAGATATCAGGGGGGTGGGTATGGGAACCTGTGTACCCTGGCTTGCCAGGGTACAAAACCACTAGTCATATATAAATCTATGCATACTACTGCTACCTGTATACTATGGATACATTTTTATGTTAGTGTTTCGGCACATACCATACTACTTCAATTTTTTTCCTTCCAATTTTAACTCAAGGCCATGTTTTGGATATTCCAAGAATGGAGTAGCTGGACTGCTAAAATGAGTGTTTCCATCACAATGTGAAAAGTTCGTCCTTTGTGGGAGTGGCGAGTTCTATGTCAGTCATCACTGCGCTTGCACGTCGGCATATTTTGTTGGCTTAACAACAGCGTTGGTTGGTGTTGAGAGACGTGCAGCTTTGCTGTCAAAGCAATGACAATAGACCTACATTGCCATGAAACATGAAGCTCCTATTAGTGCCCTTGTTTTGTAAGCCTACTTCTGCGGGCTAAGTCCACAAATGAACGGCTCAGCCGACACCTGGGCCACATCCGTAATCAAGCGCGAAACAGGTAATCAAAATGGACACTAGTGCTTTTCTAAGAAGAGGTTAAAAAGTTACCCTCAGACAGCTGCTGATTGGTGGCTCTTCCCCTACGCCATCGTTGCTCGCTTTGAGCCGAATAATTTAGCGCTGGTCATCGGGTCCGGCTTACCTGGTTTGTCACCCGGGCCATGGCCCGATTTTCCTTGATTAGATGAGCATCCACCGGACTACCCCGGATGATATAAACAAGTGCACTCACTGTCCTTCTTGCCGTGAGTGGTGATGAAAACAATAAAGCAAGTTCATTTCTGTCAAACATGATATTTTTACATGCTGAGAGAGAACCCGATGAATCAGGGTGAATTTTGAAGTCAGTTGTCTTTATATTACGAGATCGATACAAGTAAATCGTCAATAAAGCCACAAAGAAAGAAAGAAAGAAAGAAAGAAACAAAAACAAAATACCCCCCACCCCACCCCACCTCTACCCCCCACCCCACACCCCCCTCCAAAAAAAGGGGAAAAAAAGGCAGAAACAAAATCGCAGTTTCTCAAAACCGGCATTTTACACAAAGTTGTCCCTCCTTTTCTTTTTCTTTTAATAACTATTGGCTCGGACCGATTTTTAATCGTTATTGACTCGAACTGAGTTCTAAGTCTCATCTATATTAGCATCTATGGTCAAAAGTCACCGAGACAACAGAACGTGGGAATCATTTGACACTGCTTCAGTTTTCTACCTACCCTTGTGACCTACATGAGTTAGTGCTTTAGTGTTAGTTGCTGTGTAATATAAGGGCGTGATTGTGTAAAGTGACTGGCTGGTGGAGAGCTTTCAGTTTTACCACTAGGGTTGTTTTAGCAGATCTTTTATGCGGATCAGGGGTTGTCCGGTCCTGATTTGACTCGGAAGAGTCCACTGGACCTAAAGCAATAATCATGTAATGTAATATAATGACATTGTAATGACTGTTTCTGCCTACTATTTAACGGTGACGTAATATACCTCGGGCAGAGTACTGTCAAAGATTATTTTTAAAAAGAACGATAATAGTATTATGCAGTGTTTGATAGTACAGACAGTTAAGAAAAAAAAAGTTATTTCGTTCCTGCCGTAACTGTGATAGGAAGATTAAACAACGCTATAAAACTGTATGATAATATTTTAATTATTTTGATTCCCCGGTACTTATCTTAAAATTTCTGTAAGAAAAAACAACAATGTTAAATACTATACAAAACACTATTTAATAGTGTTTTGTATAGTATTTAACATTGTTGTTTTTTCTTAGTATTAGCTATTTTGTTACAATTTTCGATTCTTAGGAAATGTTGATTCGCAATAATTAAAAAAAATAGGCTACTGACGATTCGTGAATTTACGGAAGAGAACAGGAAGATATAATGATTCAGTGAGTGTGCGTGCGTACGTGCGTGTGTGTGTGTGTGTGTGTGTGTGTGTGTGTGTGTGTGTGTGAGCGTACACGCGCGCGAGCGCTTCAGAGTGGCACTTTATTTTGTAGGTTTTGAATCTGTGTGCTTCATGCATGGCTGTCTTGTCAATAATAATAATAATAATAATAATAATAATAATAATAATAATAATAATAATAATAATAATAATAATAATAATAATAATAATAATAATAATACTGATATCAGTTGAAAGCGCAGATTTCGTGCATTTATACTTAACATCGAAATACATACTAAAAGAAGTGAAACAAAAACAAGACAATAATAAACTATGTAAAACGTAACACAAACATGAAGAAGAATATTTACAAGTAAAATATTAATGATGAGGGAGGGAGGGGAAGGAGGTGAGCAGCTAAGGAGTGAGGGGGCTGGAGGCCTGCGGTGTGAGGGCTGTGGTCTGAATCACAAAAGAAGGAATGATGATGGTGATGGGATGATGGGAGATGAGATCAGGCATTTTTAAGGAAGAGATGAGATTTTAAGTTGGACTTGAAAGTGGCTGTTTTAGGAGAACACATTCATGCAATGTCCGCATCATTATTTGGTATAACAATACAAACATCTGTTCGCAGGACAGGACAGGACAGTGGGCACACGGAAGTCACGACGAATGTAATAAACCGTGCTGAAGTTATTAGCCAACTAAGAATTAAATACATTGGTGACTATACAATACTTTAGTAGTTAAAACTGTAGAAGATTCAAAAGCTGATACCATGAAGTGGGCCACGAAATTTAGTCATGGAAAAACAACGCTGTTTTTTCTATTACTTTGCTCGATAATTCTAAGAAATGGAGCATCGAGAGCTTTGACAATGAGAAAAACGCAAACAACAACGACGACGAACAGGATAAGTGGGGGTGCAAGGACGTCGACTACTACCACTACAACTACAAGTGCACCGCCAATGGATGTAGATAGTAACAACATGTTACCTAGAACTGAATGGCAAAGCATTAGCGAAATAGAGAACTTTACAGAAAGATATCTATGTGTGTCAGGGTGGACGTGTCAGGGTTACGACTACAGACGATTGCTTGTCAGTATCCGCAATCACTACGCGGATCGGAATTGTGCCTGTGATGACCTTTGTGTCCTATTAGAGGACTGCTGTCCAGATGCCCCAATCCTGGGATACGAAGGGGCTGACGCCTCACTCGATACTGTCTCTGCTCACAGTAAGTTTACTCCTCCCTGGAAAATAGACGGCACAGCGAGCCCAAATTCAGTGGATTTTGTTGGTACTGGTGGCAAAAGCGAATTACCAACTAAAAATGAATTTCTTGCCGACGGTTGGCAGTTTGGGGATGTCCTTGAAGACGTGAAGACAGACTCCGTGAGTGTGTTTGAAACCGAACGGCAGCTGTTCTCAGAAGATATAGAAGATGCTCCGTTATCAGTGAGAGCCGAATCCTCGATCAAACATCATTCAGATTTAACCCCAAGCCCAACTGCCGTTTATGTGTCAGGCATTGACAATGACAACAGAAAAAGCTTCCTTGGTGAAGATAATTCGAACAGTTTGAAAAAACGGCGGCAACTGCTGCTGGACATCTACGGGAACTACAGACTGACGAAAGACGCGTTTTCCTGCATCACAGACAAAAGCATCAACATTGTCAACGACGTGTCGGTAGTTACACGCTGTCCTGACAATTTCGTCGGTGAAAACAGCGACGATGAAGAGTACATGTCCCAGATCAGGGATATGTGTGGCGGCACCGGCGATGTAGACATGCTGCAGCGACTGCCAGTGTCGGGAACACAGACTGGAGCTCTGTATCGCAACATGTACTGCGCTATTTGTCATTACGTGAGTACAACGTCGTGGTCTTCTTCTTTCATTTAGATTTGAAATTCAACAGGACGGCTTTATACAGTGCGTCTACAACATAGACATCTAATATTATTTTCATTTTTGTTTGACAATTTTAACTTGAAGCCATACGGAGTTGGTAAATAGACCTACAGGTGGTAGCTTTGTCCCTTTGTATCGATCGTAGGCTATAGTTTGGATGATTCACCACTAGCCATCAGACCACAAAAGAACATGAATGTGCTCCATTTCCGTCAGGAGTTTTAAT
Source organism: Oncomelania hupensis (assembly GCA_036898135.1). Classification (NCBI taxonomy): domain Eukaryota; kingdom Metazoa; phylum Mollusca; class Gastropoda; order Littorinimorpha; family Pomatiopsidae; genus Oncomelania; species Oncomelania hupensis. The sequence goes on from CM072512.1 coordinate 93,518,305, forward strand.
CAACCTTTGCATCAACATCACTTCGACGAGTGCCACCATATTTTTTGCCCTGATAGCTTCCAGATGGCAAATGCATTACTCGCGCGAAAAATATTTCATTGCCTTCCTTTTCGTGCTACGATGTTTGTACGAAACTCGTAAACTTAAATTATGTCATCTAATGTATGACTATATTGGCAGGAGGAGTTTCTCTACTGGGCAGTGAGTATAGAGTGTGGATCCAAAAATGAACTGCCGTACAACGAGAACAGCTCCCTGTCAGACGTGGCCCTCAACTCCACGGGCTCGGTGTGTGGGGTCAAGTTCCTGCCCCCTTCTGACCGCTATGGCTGGCGCCCGTGCAGACAAAACGTCATCAGCAAGTGCAGACCTGACTTCCCCACCAACACGACCCTCAACAATCAGATTGCCGCCAGGTATACATATATTTACGAAGAATGTCATTAATAATTACCTGTAGTAGCGGTCTCTTCAAATCACCGCGCTTTGAATTCCATTGAAGAACAAGCGTGTGATAGCATCCTGAATTATAATAATAATAATAATAATAATAATAATAATAATAATAATAATAATAATAATAATATTATTATTATTATTATTATTATTATTATTATTATTATTATTATTATTATTATTGTTATTATTATTATTATTATTATTATTATTATTATTATTATTATTATTATTATTATTATTATTATTATTGGAGCGAATGAGCCAGTCAGAGAGAGAAAGAGAGCCAGTCTACATGTACGTGTGTGTGAGAGTGAGAGAGAAAGAGAGAGAGAAAGAGAGGATTCATCTCCTACTGGCCTACGAGATTTAATTACGATGTAGTATATCTATATTTGGATAATGACGATGATGATGATGTATGATGATGATGATGATGATGATGTTGATGATGATGATGACAATATATGTGAATGGATGGATGAAAGGATGGGATTTTCATAACCTAAATAGCCATGCGACTATAAAATTCTCAGAAGGCTGTGTATTTTCTTAAAATCCTTGCAGGCATTTATGACAGAGTCCAAATTGTGGTTTTAATACAATGTTAGAAGTGTACCACAGTTGTTGGAATTGATGTAACGTTTTAACACATTTTAGAAGCGTATTACAGTTGCTGGAAATGCTTACCTCTGATCTAAAGAAGTCTGTGTTAGTGTTGATAATAAGAGGTTATACAAACGAAAACGTCATTAGCGCCGAATTATCCAAACCTTAAGGAAGCGGAAGATAAATGAATTGTTGAGATAGATGGTTAAAAGGGGTAGTGGAAATGTCAGAAATTGTTTTGGGTTTTGTGAAATTAAAACAAGAAACAGGAAATAAGAAGTAAAACAAGAAATATGTTGATTATGGGAGTGGGTTATAAAGGAAATTTGTGAAGCATGAATATAAATAAAGACATTGATAGGTTTGGTTATTCAGCAATACAGAGTTATTGTATAATATATTTGTAAATATTAAGAGATGTGGAGGTGATTAGAAGTATAGATGCAATATTAATAATTTAGAAATAATAGTTTAGAGGTTAGGCGAATGTTTAAAAGTGATAAGATAGGTAGTGAGGCGATGTCTTGTTGTGGGAAAGTAAATTTTAATCAAAGTTAATATAGAGGAAAGACCAGGAGGATGGTTAATGTAGTTTTGTTTCACCTTTAACATCATGGAGCCGGTTTTGTGGCGAGTGAAACTCCACAGAATGGTTTAAGGATGGTAAGAGATAGTGAGACGGTTTGGGAAAGTGTCTGGAAATTAATATTAATAAGAGAAAGAACGCATGTTCATATAGGTGTTGTTATAAATATTCATAATTGCACAGTTGACCAATCGTTATTAAGTTGTGAGGCGAAATGTTGAGGCTGAATACCCATTTTATATATATATATATGATGCACGAGTGAAAGGAGCTAGCCACCGCTCTCTGTCTCAGCTCTCAGTTTCTTTGTTCTCTGCCTCCACATTAAGTGATGGAATTATACTAGAAAGGTAGGATGAAGATTTTGTATTTTAATGTTTTGATGTGTGTTGTGCAATAAATAAATAGTTAGAAAAACAAAATGAAAGAGTTGTGGTTTAGCAAATTAAATCTCTCGAAAAACTGTCTCTCAAGTTGTCTGTGTAAAACATTGTCTCCGTAGAATGCTATAGTTGATCCCCGGACGTGAAGGCGATGAGCTGACCACGTCATACATTTATACCCTAGTAATGACCAATATTTACATATTCCCCTGTGTTGTCGATAGGTACAGTCAGAAGGCTACTCAAAATGATTTTCATACATTGAACGTTGCCTGGCTCCGAAGACAGTATAATGGCAAACAACGTAGATCTGTATTAAACATTTTATCTGGTGGTTTACAAACAATAATAATAATAGGAAAATGCTGGTCTTCTATCTACAGATGCGAGCATGGAGGCGTGGTGCAGAAGATGGTTTACGACTATACCAGGGAATATCGCAATCACTACTGTGCATTCTGCAACTACGTGGACCCGTCTTCACTCGGATGTTTGAGCTTCTTCACTGGCCAAACCAGTAAGTGCACCCAAACGTCGACTGAATCTAACTCCCGAGCATCAGTATTCTTGTAAATTATAAATAGGCCTATATCTATAATTTTGTAATATTGTGTCTTGGCTTTGAAATGCTGAATCAATTTACTTCAAACTGTGCACAGTGACAGATTTCAGTGTCCAATATTTTTCCATTATTTACTTTGGTTCAAATGTTTGCCAAAACTTTCATTTTTGAAGAAAATACTATATTTTAAATAACGCCGTTAAATTTTCGCCATTTTAAGCCAGCTACAGTCAGAATAAGATAAACTCAGACACGCACTATTCTGTTGATAGCAATGGGCTATCCTGTTTTCTAATATTCAGTAACATGTACGGTCTATGGGCGTCATTTGTGGTTTAGTATAGCACGGTGAGTATAGTAAAAGGCAAGTCCTATGATGAGAGATAGGACAA